>VZRI01000949.1:604722-644085 GCA_013397515.1 Upupa epops | reverse complement strand
CCAACTCGTTTGCAAGTAGAAACAGCAATGGGGTGGAACAATGCTATGAGCCTTTATTTGGTATAAAGGCAAGGAGGTGAGACCACGTTCATGGTGTTCTTGCCTTGTCTCTTTCCTTTGCTTTCCAAATCCAAGGAATTACAACTCAAGACCCCTAATTCAGAAATGAACCTAAACAAAACATCCATATCTAAACCCAAATACTCTTCTTTCCTGGGAACCAGCATACATTTGGGAATAAGATACAGACAAGGGACAACCCAATCCTCTTTCTGGGACTCCAAGTGAGCTAATGCGAGAACTCAGATAACTTTCAGAGCAAAAAAAATCTTCCAACAGGTTAAGCAATGCTAGCTTCAACCTGAGCTATCCTGCAAAAGAAACCAACTACCCTATTTTTAAGAAACAAGACGGAACACAGAATTACATGAGCTCTCCAACAGGCAGTTGACTGCATGACATTTATCCAACAGACCTGTGGCCCACCACAGCCGGGCTGAATTATGAAGAAGAACAAACAGCAAGAGCATGGGGTTTTTTAATAGTTTATTTTTTGGCTAATTGTTCCGGTGTGATACAATGGAGCAGGGAAGAAAATAAACAAGCAGCCAGTGCATGTGGCTATCTGCTTAAAAATAGTTCAGATGGGCTGAGGTTTTAGCCTTTATCTCACTGGCTGACCTTGCTAATACAGTATGTAGATCTCTTGCCAGCTAATCGGCGGACTGTAAAGCATGGTTTCAAGCTGTGGGCAATGATCTGTAACAGGAATGAATGAGTAGGTTTTAGCAGCCAGGATCTGTAGCCTACTATCTGTATCTGACAGCTGTCACCCTCCCGACAGAGGCCAAGGCCTAGCCCTGCATTTAAAAGCAGCATGGCTGATCAGATTACTAGGACAGTGTGTCAGAACTGACTGCAGTGAGCTAGGGAGACAGAAAGTAAATCTATAAATAGCAGTTCTGCTTGTCTCCATGAATCACTGAAGGATAACCAATATTGGACAGCAAATGCAATGTTTAGTCTCTGAAACCAGTGGCAGATAGTTCCTTCGAGATGGGAAGACACTGCCTGATGATGTAAAGGACTGGCACGGGAAGCAATGTGGGCTGGCGAGTCACTGTCCTGGGAACAGCAAAAGGAAGTAACATGTTAAAACATTCTCAGTCCTCAAGATGTGGAAAGCAACACAGCACAAAGCCACCTCAGACCAAAGCCACCTTTGTGCAAAGTGCATGCAGAAAGCTGGCCATTCCCCAGGGAATCCCAGGGCTCAAAGAGATGCTGTGATAAAATGAGAGCCTCTCTCTTTGGTACCTGTTATACATGTGAACCAAGTTTTCAGCTAGAATGTTTCAGCTTTGAAAGGAACTCAAAGGCTGGGATGTTGAAACTGTGGCTTTCAAAGGCCATGGTGACAGCAAAGCTCAGTTACTGGACATCAAGGAGCTATAAAAGACCTGAACAGTGCTCTGCAGCATGTATCAGCTCTCTGAGGAGCCATTCAACTCTTAGAAGTTTCTGCTGATAAAAACAGAATATCTGAAAAACTGCAAGCAGTTTTGGAAACACAGCCCAGAGGTCAGTGGAGAGAAATGGAGAGTGGGATCATGAGTCAAGGCAACAGGAGACCAGAATGGCAAGAATAATGTGGTAGATTCCATACCATTGCTGAACTGTCAGGTAATACCAGAGGCTACTGCAGGCAAATCAGAGGTCCAGAAAGATATAAAATGACATGAGGGGTCCTGAGGCACTTTTGCAATAGAAACCAGGAAAGAGCATTTTTCTGATGCAGTTCTGGAATGAGAAGGGTCATCTGCTGCTCCATCAGCCTGTGCATGTTCCTGGTGATGAGATGCAGCAACTTGACCACGGACAAGCAGGAAAGAGAAACAAAACCACAGTTGATCTTACACCTAACCTGGTTGCTGCTACATGGAGTCTTGCTCTGGATCCCAACATACACCTGAAGTCAGCAGTTCCCTATGTGCTTCATAGGTAGCAACTGACTCCAATAGCTGATAGGTGTTTGAGCTGTTCTGTTCTCCACTCAGAAAAAGACTGCTTGCTGCCATCATACACCAGCAAGTACAGCTACGAGCACACAGCATGGGCTCAACTACACATTGAATTAATCGTTTACACTGAAAAGAAAGAAAGAAGAATCAAACATCAAGAACCAGACACAATACAACTTTGTACACTGCTAAGAAAACAAAGCCCTCCTCAGACAACTTGAGGTAGACAAGTGTGTCTGTCTACTTAAAAAGTAGTTTAGATGAGCGAGACAACCCAGTGACCCCAGAAGGCCAACTAGCTCAAATTCCTGTCACCTACAGAGCACATAATAGCATATGTGCTATACCACACAGCAGCATATACTTGCCAAGCAGGCACGCATCTGTCCCTACACAACGTGATTTTGCAGCTCAAGGACTTCTGAGCCAGAGGTGGGTCCTCTGTATCTTTTCTCCATGAATTTGAAAATAGGATGAAGATGATATTTATCCCCTGAATTGAAGAACAAATCAAAATCTTTCCAGCCCATAAGTTTCAAAATAGCAATTTACTGGTACCCAAGTGTCATGCTTACCCTTGGCCACAGTGATGAATTCCACTAACAGCTGAATACTTCTATCATTGTGTTTTTCTCAGCTAATTTAGTGCTCATGAGATGGTACTCAGTGACAACCCTGGCAGCTGGTTCCCCCTGCACATCAGCAAACCTGGCAGCGGCTGTACTCCTTCCTTCATACTGTGCCCTGCACGCTTTGAGCCTGACCTGGAAGAACCATCGGTGGGATGAATGACCAGTTGAGTAACTGGGAACCCCTCTGGTGCTTAGTCTCTGTGCCAGGACTGCCATTGAGCACACCAGTGCAGTGGTGGCTGTGCAATGTGTACACCTGCTTGTGAAAAACTGGGCTGCACCCCGCAGACTCCTTCCACACGGGTTACAAACCTGTGTGCAAACCAGTGACCTACATTGCCAATCCCTGGAGCCATCCCAGGCCCCCACAGATTCTCATTAGTAACAGCTTCTTATTTATTTCATATAGTCAGTGGTTCCTGCCAATAGACAGCACACTCCTAATTAAAAGCTCACTTCTTTCATAACCTACAAATTCCTATTTCCACCTCTGTCCCAACACGCACGGAAATGTGAGCCTTTCCTGTGGCTGTGCTTGTCCTCCATTTAAAGGCAGATTCCACACAAAGCAGAAACGCATCTTCTTTCTTTCTTTTTTTTTTTTATTTTAAAGACTGCATAAAGCAACAAAGTTTGAAGGACATCCAACATTTATGCTGTGTGCCCACTTAATATCACCAGGGACTTTCCACGGGAGCAAAGGTTTTCTTAATAAAGGGTCTCATTGGCTGGTTGGATCAAATCATGTGTACACCGATATTTTGCTTCTGGCAATACCTTAAACCCACAGTTAGGCAAGTGTAGGGATTGCAGTGGCCTTGAAAATGTAGCAGGGTTTACACATGGTCTACGCATCTTTGAGGATTTGGAGAAATCTACAAGGGATCTAATGCTTTTCCACCTATTGACATTTACAAAGCAGTTTAAATCATGCATGAGAGGCCTCAGGCACATGTAGTTCACAAAACATAACTCTGCGCTCCCAGGGAATTTAAGCTGACCAATGCTCTTTATTAGAACCGACAGTGAAAGACAGCTCCTGCAAAATCTGGACCAGAAACGCAATGCAAAGATGACAGACTTAATGCCAGTGGATATATTATGCAGATTATCTAACTCGAGCCTTGCTTGTTAAGTAAGTTTCATGCTTCCTTCACTCCCACTGCCCCTCTTAGGAAATATCCTCCCTGGCTTTATCAAGGGAGCTGTTTCCTAAATTCCTTGATCAATCACCTGCTTTCCAGGACTTCAGACATGCCGAGTTAGCTCTGAAGATAAGACACTAATGCTTAAAGAGTGGAAAACAGTTAAACCTTTTCACCTAACAGCACAGCAGTGCCATACACATGCAAGAACAATACTTGAAAAACTTAACAGATATTTTGCTGATGAAAGAGTAGGAGGGATTTTAAGGAATCCATCATCTCTTGACAAGTCACCTTGAAGTTACAAATTCCCAGTGCAATGTAATTTTGCCAATGTATGCTTTTGCTATGTACATAGAAATAAGGAGCAAAATCCTGACATCTTTACTCAAGTTTTGATCAGTCCTTAATTAGATTTGGAAACTCTCTAATACAGATTCTCTGAGAACCTACCAGGAGAAGGAGCTTACACATGGCGAACTTGGTATAGTAATGGTGTTCATTCGACTTGACGGTCTCAAGTGGCTTTTCCAACCTGGCTGATTCTACAGTTCTGCGACTCTGACTGTATCTTGAAGCTTGTGAATGATGTACAGGAGAGCACTGTGCGTTCTTGACAGTGAGGTAAGAACGTGTGAAGCACTTCTGTCAGTAAATTTTGTTCAAACAGATGTTTTCACTGAATTCATCCAGGACTAATAACTGCACCTGGTTGGGTCTGCATTGTATACAGCAATTTTGTTTGAAGATGTGGATGGCAACCACTATACTCAGTGACAGCCTCCTGGAACTGTGTGTTCAAGAATCCAACCATGTGCAGATCATATTTACATGCATATATAAGAATGCAAATATTTAAAAGACATTTTAAACAAAAACAAATAAATTTGTGTACCACATGCATGCAAGAATGTACGTGTGCACATAGTTCTGTACTACGTACCATGTGTAGGTGTGCACATATGTATGTAGATATTATGCACACACTCAACATTCAGAAACTATCAGCTGTGTGCTCACTGAGTGGCAAACAGGAAAAAGAAATCATTCTTTTTTATCTGATGGATGGAAATTAAAAGTTTCCAGGAGAGAAACTTAGCCTTGTGGTGACATTAGTGCTAGTGGCTTGCCTTAGCAGCAAGTTAGGTCTTGCTAAGCTTGACCTAACACAACTAGTTTGCTTAACATCAGGTTTTCAGTACTGCTGAAGTACTATTGACCCTGAAATCACAGATAATTTTGTGCAAATAGGAAGCAGAAACAGACGTAGACTAGCTACTTCGCTTAAGAGGAATCAAGGTTAAGGGGATGCTTTTCACAGTACAACGACAACTTTGGTTTTCCTTTAAATCCCAAACTGAAAAACAAAAGCTGTGAAAACTTCTTCCCAAATGCATTTGTTGAATGTAAGTGCAAACAAGCTTAATGGGGCCCATTTCCAATCACGGTTTTGTTACTGGTGGTAAAACACATGGCAACGCATAAGGTATGACACCAATAGAGATATAAGAGACAGCACTCGAGTGTAGAATCACAGAATAACTCTACCTCTTCAGAAATTTAGCAGTAACACAACAATGAAAGTTTCGTAAGATTTTAGAGACTGACTCACTGCTGATAGAAATCAGTAAAAAGGTTATAATTGACTTCAGTGACACTGGATCAGGGTCCTCAATAGAATTGACACCTGCAGATTGTAGCAGGAGAGAAGTTAAGTCTGCACGGCTGCTTTGTTCCCAGGTTATTCTAAAATGCCTTTGCCATGGATACTGCAGCTCTCTCACTGGAGAAAGGGTGCAGTGGGTCAGAACCGGGTTCAGCAGGCTACCCAGGGAAGGGTTACAACAACAGTTAATCACATCTTACCCATCACAGGATCATCTGGTCAGCAGCAGTGGTTCTTTAGCAGTTTTACTGATTTCTTTAGCAGATTTACTGATTTCACACACTACACACTGAATGTTTTCACATTTTCTGTGCAATATTTCTTCAGACACTCTCTGTATTAAACCAGAGACGTTGTTCCAATGGCTATAGCTTTTCATCAGCTAAACAGAATCACTTCAGAAATAATTTTATCAGTTCACATCAAACAAGAAGTAGTACAATTAATTTTTAAAAGCAGCTAAGCATTGCTTTTATATACACAGTGATAACTGTCATACAGGCTGGTCTGCTGGGCAAATACAAACATCACCGTAGCCAACCACATGAGTCAACTCATGAGTCTGGTAGCAAAATAGGGGAGAAGGTGTAGGATAATCCATAAACTACTCAACTAACTTCTAGAAATACTTTTAAATTATTGAAAGTCATCACACAGGCCAAAATCCTGATGCTGAACTCTTTACAGACCATTGAAAATTGGCAGAGAAAAAGCACTGAGAGAGAGGATAAAACGCCAACTGATCCCAAACTCAAATAGGAACCTCAAACTGTATCATGGAGGCAGTTAAGCTAATGACTCCTAGATTGCCAATGGGTTTGCATATTACAACTCACTCTTCTACTGAAACCTAATATCAAAACAGTTTACCTCAAAACTATGCAGAGATTATTTAGTGGGAATAGCAAGGAAAAGGTATCTGTACCAGTAAAACCGGCATGCAAGAATCTTTCTTGATCAAATTGTAGTTAAACTCCTTGAAAATGTGGCAGCAATATGAAATAAACCAAGATTGTTTACCTTCAATAGTCCATAAATATCCTTGTAAGTGCAGAACAGCTGCTTTACTGAGGGAACACACATATGTACAACAATTCCTCATCTATAATTACAAGAATAAACTATATATACTTCAATTTGCTTTCATTTCCAGATCTTTTATTTTACACCTGATACAGTGATAATGAGAAGGACTTCTCAGACAGACCAGCAAGGGTTGGGTGTGGAAACTAATGCTTGAGGTGATTTAGCCGAGGAGCCACAACGCCAAGTTCACCTATGGTCAGAAGAGACTGTCATCCTTCTTAGGGAATGAACTCACTGAATCTGGAAGCTACAAAAACAACTCTGGATTCTCCATGTTGAGGCAGTTCTGGCAAGGGAGCCATAAAAGCCACCCTCCCATAGGCACTCCACTCCCAGGGGCTTTTGGAGCCAGACCAGAGGGCTCAGAGCACTCTCACACAGGAACTGTACCAGAGATGCTGCTGGAGGGCTGTGCATCCTAATCAGTGTCAGTGCACCAGTCCCATATGGTCCATTAATAGCAGTCAGAGCCAAGAGACTGCCCAGACGGTGCTGGGAGGCCTCACTACTGCTCTAGTCTGTGCAAACACTGTGAAAAACAAAAGTGGCTCTATCACATGGGCATCCATGCATGTGGGGGAGGACGGGTCCAGGCCATAAACTGAGCTTTCAAATGTTGTAAAATCTGGTACAAGTGCAATCTTCTGCATATACAAACAATTTATTCGCTTTGCTTTGATCCAGCGGCTCGTACAAAACATTCCTATCTATCCTGTGACTGGTTCGTTGTCATCTCTGGCCAGTCCCCAGCCTGTTACTAATTGGCATCACTGTTGTCAGGCTTGGGAACAAGGCCAGGGCCAGAATGGGCAAGAAGAATAATCCCCTGCTCATTCCCCAAAATGGCTTGTTCTCGTTGGGCACGGTGCTGATACAAGCACATGGGAAGGCTAAGTAGCCATACTGCTACCCTTGTTCTCTGGAAACCGAGCTCTCTCTCAAGGGGATATCGATCTCAACACACTATTTAAAAATGCATTAAATACATTTTTTCTCCCTATATTTGATAGATATAATTATGGCAGTCCCTAGAACAACATGCCTGTTTGTAGACTGCTTTCAAATTCATCTAATTTGTATTGCCAGATGGTATGAATGATTGCTACAGATAAACTTTGGATATGTTCCATTATTAATTGACAGAAGCATGGTCACTGCAGAACGCTCATCCCACACCACATATCTTACAATTAATGGTTAAAAGATGAAGCTGCTGAGATAAAAATGAGTCCCATGAGTCCCAAGTCCCATTCTACAGACTTGAGAGCTAAATTTAAACAACCAAAATGTATTATGCTCTTAGATCTCTACTCAAACCTCCCTGCGCTTGTACAGTTTCCAATCCTGCCATGAGCTCTTTGCAGAAGATGGGCTGTAGCCATGGTATGCTGTACTGGGACTCGGAAATGGCATGGGAGGGTGAAGTACGACAGTTGTAGGGAAGGTTTAAGAAATCAGATTGTTGTTAACATTAACAACCCAACATCTCAACTGAGCCTCGTTGCACGTAGCTGGTTTCAAGCTGCCCTTCTCCATAAAACAGACATAGGCATCATAACCAAGAGCATTCAGTACAGTGCACTGTGGATGAGACATGCGCAGCCAAAGAAATGGGGAAGTCCTCAGGAAATGGGAAAGTTCCCAGGAAATGGGGAAGTCCCCAGGAAATGGAAACACCCTGAGTCTATGTGTTTAGGAAAAACTGATATGTAATGGTAGTGAACCTCAATGAATTAAGCAAAAGCTGAGAAAAAGCCAAGTGCTTAACTGATTAGAATTTGTAATTTCTCAATCTATACCACCCAAACACAAGATACACAGACAGAACCCTTTGGAAACAAGGAGACATGAATGAGCTAAGAAATACACACACTTGGGATAAAGAACATCTCCCAGTGACACAGAACCAAACAACAAATATTGATGCCTAAGATGTGAAAAAAGGAAGGAAACACTTTTTAGCTTCTTGCCTTGTGGTGGGTTTTCCTCTTACTGCATACTGAACACCACGATACATCTGAGAAACAACACTTGCCCTTACCAACATAACTTCCTTCTGCAAACTCCTGTTCTTCACACGGATTTGCGCCCACCTTGGCACAAACACACACACTGCATATGAACAGCTGAAAACATACATAAATGACTTCATCCAAGGCAGGGCAACATGACAAGGTGGCAGAGAACACCTGTACTAAACTAGCCCTATAGATTGTGTGAATAGGGTTATAATTGCAACTGCAGAGCGAGTTCTGCAGAGCCGGGGAAGAATACAAGAATCCCAAATGAAGCCTAAATGGCACAGGCAGCCTAAGAACCTTTTCTGTGCCCTCCCATATACATCGAGTGCCTATAATGATTTGCAGTGATCAACAACATGTACAAGTTCAAAAGCTGAGCCGTGGATTCAGGTCTTTAATGATGTTAAGACACTAATTTGTATGTGCAGAAGGTAAATATGCCTGGAAAAAGATAAAAAAAACCCCTGAGACAAATTGGGAAGGACAGAGATTTCCCTTTTTTTTTTTTTTAAATATAAGTTCAGGTACTGCCCTGCACTACCCTCTGGTGTGTTTCTGAACTCTTTCCCCAGTCCTAGCAATTGCTGTCATTCCTCTGGCTGGCGTATGTGGCACAAACACAAAGGTGATACTTACAGTCAGCATCGGATCTGACTGTTCCCGACAACTCCTGTGATACAGCAACCTCAGGGACTTGAGGACACATCTGTGAGTAGATGTAGTAGCTGCCATCTGCACGAACTGCATTATTTAACTGCATTGGCACTGATTAACATTTGCTGTAACCTATGGTAATGGGCTCTGGGGGCTTTCCATGTCTGCTACACAGTGGCAGCTGATGTCTCCTGCTCCATCCTTAAAACAGGATGTTTTAATTTTTAATGGAGCACATGTTCGATTGGCTATACAAACAGGCTAATCTGCAAAGCATGTGCTCAATAACAAGCCAAGCTATGCAGCCAGAATAACAACACTGCTTTGCCATGTACGAGATGCAAAAGCCTTCCTGCTTTATGCCACCATCGCTCAGCACTGATGGTCAAGAGAAATGACTGTGCACGTTCCCCATTTTCAGCGGTGGCCCTTAGGAATTAGCTGGTTCCTTAGCTGCACTTCAGTCTGCCAGCCTATTTCTCATTTGGGAAACTAAACTGGAGAGTTGACAAAGTTCAGGTGCCTGGAACAGAAATAACGTTGGAGCAGCAGAAGCATTCAGAGGCAAAGCTCTTGTGCCCGCTGGGACAGGAGAACTGGGTTGGGGCTGGAGCGCTCAGCTGAAGAATAAGCTGGTGGGCTTTTAAGCAGACAGCAGAGAAAGAGATGCTTCCCTGCTGCTGAAAACAATACATGAATAAAATTCTGCACATCCATATTTCCTCTCTCAGATCGCATGTAATCCACAGGCATTCTCCACCAGGGCATGTCTACAAAAACTGTGATGTCAACATTTTTTGTTTAAAAGTATAGCCAGCCTCTGTGATGCTGTTGGTTTTGCCTACACACTCGGATGTATTGATTTTATTCATGTTCCTTCAAGGGAGTCCTCTAGGGTCAAAGGCTGTAACACAAAGTTTTAACACATGTATGATAAGATATATGATCTATATATCTTATATATTTAACATATTTATGATACATGGAGAAAAGCTACCACAGTACCAAGTCTTCCTCAAGATGGCATTTCTAGGGTGGGATACAGGCCCCAGCTGAAGTCTTGTAGCCAAAGAGATAACCAAGATCACCCACACAACAGGCACTGGCTAAAAGAAGAGGAGAAAATCCAGGCAGTCACTGGGCTGACATGTATTTGTCAGGGTATTCGAAGCAGACGGGTGAGATCCAGGAATCTTGGGCTTTTAAGTTGTCTGTGAAACCTTGTCAGGTCATTCCTTTTCCAGATTCAAGGAGTTTGCTTCTGTTTCAGACATTTTCCTGTAAGCAGCATGTTTTGCCAAAGCTCAGTAGGGGTTATTTTCTGTTTTTTTGAATCATTGGTTACCTCTGCCCTGATTTGTCTACAGACTATGCCCAATCTATAACGAGCAGGGGCTGATGAAATAATTAATGGCATGCTATTTTAGGACAGCCTCATCTTGTTCCAAAGCTGCACCAATGGCTGTTTCTGAAACACAAACATGAACTGACCTTTCAAAAAGGTTACTTTTATTTTTCCGTGTTTTCTTACGGGATGAATTATGCCTTTGAGAAAGGCACTGAATTATGGAGCCTTTCAATAGATGTAAGAGAGTCAGAGGAATGTTAAGAGGAATTTCATTCCTCTGCCTTTCACTAGATACACACAGGAAGCTGCTTCATGGTTTGGATTAGTAAAGACATCCAACGAACTGATCAACATCTCTTCCTGTCTTAAGACATGAATTTTGAAGATGCCAACGTAACTAATCTCCTCTAAGTGGCCAGCCAGGCCTCAGTGCAAGAATTTCAGCATTGAGAACTGTATTTCTACCTTTTGATCCGATGGATGCATTTCAGCAGTGGTCTGCTGCCGACAAACTGAGCTGGCATTCACCCTTTGCTAATGATTACTCTGGAAGAGCATGTGAAAACTCAGACTAGTTAGGTTTTTGCAAAGCCATCAGAATATTCCAAAAAACACATACAAACCTCATCGTAAATTCACTGCAAACTCATGAAAAGAGATAAAACATCCTCAACAGCAACCTAAAATCCCCTTCTATGAATGGTGTTGGGTCCTGGGTAAAACAACAGGAGAAATCGCAGCCTGATGTTAAACGCTCTGTCTCCCTTCCATCAGCACTATCAAACCAAGTGTCTGAGCTGATTTTGGCAATAACAAGATCTAAATCAGCAAGGGCAGTATTAGAGTTGAAAGATAAAATAAGTATTGATTGGTGTGCTGAAGTCCATGAGCAAAAGCTTTGAACTCTTTTGATAAGAAACCTTGTCTATTTGAAAAGTCAAAACCTCCCAGGAAAATATAACCAGACTCTAAGTATGCACAGTCTGCTGACATCTGAAGGGGCAGCTAGAAGCTCTCTGGTTATCTTTGCATCTATCACAATCACGCTTATCATGTACGAAATAGTCCTCAGCATTGCAGCAATCATCCGAGCCTGAATTTCAGGCAGTTTGGGGACAAAAACCCAAAGCCCAGGAATTCAGATCTCCAAGCTGCACAGTTGAGAAAGCTGAATTCATCTCATCTGTAACTCAGGAAGGTTTAGTCTGCCCTACAGAAACCAAAAAGCTGCTACATTAATGCACAAGGGTGTCCTTTCCATCAAGTTCCTTAATTAGCTTATCTGGAGAAAAAAACTATACCAATCAAATGAAATATTAATCACATATAAACTGCTGATCACAATCAGCTGGGGGTTCACACATGCAGAACGTAGGGATCGCAGTGTGATTTCTTTTCCCAGAGAGTTTCCTCCTGCTCCCTTTCCATTGCCAATTTAGCAAATTCATATTAAAAAAAAATAAAACCAAACCACAAAGCCTGACTTCTCCAAGTACAATATTAACAACAGACCAGAAGTTTTCCTACACTAAAATATTGAACTAAGAATTCAGTTCCTTTAAATCTTTCTAAATCCTCGCCTCTGATTGGGTTCATTAATAAACATGCTGGGTTTGTTACAGGGAGTGACATATGGCATAATCCGCTAACAGGAAGAAGTATTTTGCATTTTATTGTAGAAAACAAACATGCAAACAGGTTTTCACAGATGGCTTTCTTAGCTTCTGGGAGGAAAAAGGAAAAAAAAAAAGCTTAATAATGCTTGAAAACAATTCTCCCCCTACCCTCCGCAAAAAGGAGAGAAGGGAAAAAACGTTGACTGGAACTGCTTTCCAATTCAACTAAGTTCTACTCCACACATCAGCTGTCCACCAGCTTCCTTTGTAATACTCCTGCTTCTTCGGTTATGCAAAAAATAAAAGGCTATCAACTTCCCATATCTGACAATACACACCTAGGAGAAAAAGCATAGGGTGAAATTCTTGGCTTCTTTGGTTAACTGCTCAGTGTTGTGAGAAAACCACCAAAGTAACCACAGAAGAGTTTTAATCAGGAGGGATTTGGATCTCAGTAAGTAGATCTCTGCCCACATTCCCTCGTCACCCTGTCGGTTTGATCCCATGCGATAATGTGAAGTCTGTGGTTCACAGCGTGGGGAAAATATTGTATTATTTAAAACCTAAATTATTAATACGTTGCAGTGAGTCTGAGAAATAGTTTATGTCTATACATTCTAATGCTTTAAAATGTAGGGAATTTTTCTTCTGGTCATTCTCAGACTGGCTACACTGCTCCATCACCACCACCTCATCGTAGTTGCTTGGGAAAAAGACAGACCTGACCCTAAACTTCCTGGTGCTCTTCTTCGGGTTTGCTGGATAATATTTTAGTTCAGTCCAGCATATCCAGCACTGCACAATCCCAGGGCAACTCAGTTCCTTTCTCTAACCATAACATCAACGTCACTTGCAACAAGTACAGACCTGTGTCTCCCAGAACTGTGCTATCCACCAAGCATTATGTCCTAGAGCAGTACCCCAAACCTCTTTTGGATCTGGTGTTAAATGCGTCTTTTTCCACTTGACTAAATCTCAACCTCCCTCAGTCCAGACTAGAAAGGCAGGTGATAACTTGATGTGTGGTGGTAACAAATGACAGTGACAATGTCAGACCCCTCAGTGCAGCAATAAGTGTTTGAACAGCCCTTGGGTGGAGGAAAATGCTCATCCATTCAAAACCTGAAGCTGTGGCAGCCTTGTGGATAAGACAACAGTGGAATCAGGATGGTCCTTCCTGGTCACTTCCACAGCGACTCTCATTTCCAGAATAAAGAAATAAATTCCCTAATGCTAAGAAAAGTGTATCCAGAGCTTCTCAGAACTACACCACCTGTCTTACAGTTTGGATAGACCCCACATTTCATAAGGCAGCAAATCCTAGATTGCGTGTTATTGCCATGCCAGTCTTGCGGGAGTAGCAGAAACTAAGTGAGCTGGTTTCTGTCTGACTGGAAAGGGGGATGAGGCCAATCCATGAACTGCAGGTTTCAAATCTGACCTTGTGCTAAAATACCAAATAAATGTTGCAGACGTTTTCTCCATTAGTTGAGCTTAAGAGCTCATGCAGCCTATGTGGTGAAAGCACCCAGCCTAATCCCTCTATCTCTTTTGCATAAGGAATCAGAGCTGACGGCATTTAATCAGCTCCAAATTTACACTACTGATCACCTTTTCCATTTAATCACGACCACAGCCTTTCAAGAAGTAATTCCCTTTGGTTAAAATTAACAATGACAGGCTGTGTTTTTACACACTGTTGAAATGTGTAAAACAATCAGAGGGAAGAGGGGGAAAAAAAGCCCTCCTTTTTCAGAGCTGATTTACGATATATATGCAAACCCTATTAAAGTTAAACCATGCTTTTCAACGAAATGAGGATTTCCAACAAGCTGCTCTCCATTTTATTTAAGGATCCCAATGACTGATACAAACAGTGGTAATCAGCTCTATTGCTAATATAGGATATTTGGGCTGGGAGATAAGATACTTAACCCTTAAGTGAGAAATAGCTCATAAATCACAAGCACTTTGTGGGGCAGTGTAATAAGACCCTCTCTTGTGAGCAGCAATCAAATTATACCCTGCTGAGACACATTACACTCCTTTCTCCAAAATCTAAAGGTTAAATATAAAGTGAAATCAATGTAGAAAAGGAATAGAGGATGCAGAGACAGGAGAAGGCAGCTAAGAGGAATGCAAATACCTAAACAGGTGAGTTAATCCTTTCTCAACAGATAAGACAAAACTAGGGAGGATGTGATTATGGTTTGGAAGAGAAGGAAAGCTCTTGGAAAATGGCAGAGCCTGGCAGATGATTCTAGCAGTCTTGGATGAATGCTACACACCTACCTCATCCAGCACCTGAGTAGACTCTGCCAGCAAAAGCCTTCCACACACTTTAGTCTCCTAGGTAACGAGATGTCAAATGTCTGTAGAGGTGTCAGCATCAACACATGTTAGGGGAAAAAACCTGGACTGGCACAAAGTGTTGAGCCAAAGTGACATGTAAAATGAATTACCTGGGATCACCAAAGTGAAGAAGAATTTGAGGCCAATGCTGAGAATCACTGTTTGAAGGGTGGGTGTCAGGAGGAATGAGCCAGACTCTTCTCAAGATCATCTAGTGATAGGACAAGGGGCAATGGGTGCCAGCTGGAACAGAGGAGGTTCCATATCAATATCAGAAGAAACTTCTTCCCAGTGAGGGTAACAGAGCACTGGAACAGGCTGCCCAGAGAGTTTATGGAGTCTCCTTCTCTGGGGAAGTTCCAGACCCACCTGGATGTGTTCCTGTGCGACTTGGTCTAGGTGATCCTGCTGTGGCAGGGGGGTTGGACTAGATGATCTTTTGAGGTCCCTTCCAATCCCTAATGGTTCTACAATTCTTCCTAACATGAGTAAACATGCAAGTCCAACAAATAATATCTCTATATCTGGCACGAACATCAGCTGTAGGAGAGAAGGGGGATCACACAGTGAGGTCCTGTCCCACCGCAAATCATCAGCAAAGCTTGAACAGGTGCATCTGAGTCATTATGTACTCTCCAACTGCTCACACCCAACGTGCAAGTTGAAAATTACCAATCTAACTATTCACCAGAGTATCCTACTGTGTTCTGACCATGGAAAGGAGAGGGAAAAATGTCAGTGAGCAGGCTCCACAGCCTGAGAGGTTTCAGAAATGGACTGCATAAGCTAATAGCATTTCTGTTTTCGTTTCATCCTGAGACTACCTTCTGGGTCTGTGTGTTTTCCTTCTGTTCAGAAGAAAGGGAGTAGAGCAGGTGAGGGGGTGCCGCTCCCAGAGCAGAGCTTGAGTGGGAGGATTTTTTGGCAGGTGGAGAAGATGTGGTTGTCAAGACCCATAGCAGTGACAGAAGGCTCAGCTCCACAGTGCCCGTGTGCTACCTGCCATCGCCCTGCTTGAGTGGATGACAGCACAGGGGGAAAAAAAAGCATTAAGAATGAAGACTGGGGTGTAAACAAGGTTTGTTGGGGAGGGAGGGGGGTGTTCTTCAAGGGGAGAAGAGAGGAGATCTAATGCAGAGGAAATGTTTCTTGGGAGGCGAGCAGGAGTGAAGCCAAGGAAGAATACTTTGGCTTTGCTGGTTTTCCTACCTCACACCATAACTCTAATCACTTTGGGACCGGGGAGGGATGCAGGGAGCTGGAAGTAGCCAAGCCTATCGCTGAGGATGTGGAAAGCTTGTTTTTCTGGGAGCTGGTTGGAACTACAATGTAGATAAACATGGACATTTCCTCCAAAGATTACCCTCCACTACAACTTCTTTCTGTGTGCGTGTGCTGCCTGCAGAATGTTCAACTTCTTTCCAAAATAAATAGCTCCCAAAGAGGATTTAATAGGGTTTGCTGTTTTCCAGAGGAAATAGATTGCAAACAAACTGTTTCCTGCTCCTATTTCAAATGAATTTGGGCCCAATTATTTTCTTTTTTAGGATAAAGCTAAATGGACTATTCTGCCCTGTTCCTGACTGAGTCGAAGCATGATTTCTTTTGATTATGCTTTTATGTTGCAAAACGTAGGGCTCTGGAGACATAATGGACGTCTCTGGGAGAGTGGCAGCAATTTTTTTTACTTCTTCCCCCCCCCCCCTTTTTTTCCTCCAGTGTGCCAATGCTTGTCAGTGTTCACTTTGGTGCCTGCTGTGCCTGAATAAAAACACCAAAGGGGGCAGAGGGAGGGAGCGAGGGGGGAAAAAAATCCCCAAACAAAATAAGCACTGTCCACCATGCCCAGGGGAGGCTGGCACAGAGGTGGGTAGAATTCAATAGCCTCTATGTAGGGCATATCTCAAGCACTAGATGAAGCCTGACTTCCGTTTTCTCCTTGTTATTTAGTGGGTTTATTTTTTTTTTGTTCCTCTAATCCAGTTTTCTGGGGTGATTTTTTGGTTTTTTTTTCCACTGAAGCAGTTACAATTGGTAGCAGTAGGGAGGGGAAGCGTTGGCAGATTTCCCATCCTGACCTTTAATCCAGAACGCAACTTGTGCTCCAAAAGCTTCCAAAATAAAGCTCCATCCTTTTCTTTGTTTAATCTATAAACAGGGTTGATCAGCAAAGGGAAAGGGAGGGAAGCTGCCCTTGTTCCTCTTGATGGGAAGTGAATACCATCACCTTCCTGATACGGAGGGCAAAGCTGGGAAATCTGTCACTGTCTGGGTTACGGGGTATTATCAGGAATCAAACCACTGATTGCCTTGAAGATAAAGGCCTTTATGTTGGCTGCAAGTTAGCAATGTACAAAACATGTTTTCATCTTCCAAGTCAAAGAAAGGAATTAAAAAATCTGTTTCTATTTGTCTGGCTGTCTATAGCCTGGGGGCAATAAATTCTATTGCAGGGAAAAGGATAAAAATAATGGTTTCTTCATTCTTGATATCTGGATTTTACAAAAAAAACCCAAGTCAACTCCCTGTATGACGCCTGCTGAATCAGCCTCCGAGGGTCCTTCAGAGAGTGAACCCCAGCACAGGTTCTCAGCAGACACACTAGCTCCAAGCCCTAATTACATCTGTTTTTCTCCTCTTGTTTCTTCTTTGACAGACCCAGGGAGAGGCATGTGCCTTGGTAATTACAGCAAGAGTCTGGAAGGTTTCATTTTTCATTTTCTTACTGATTTGTATTAATGACCTTGGGCAAGTCACTTAGCACCTCTGATAAACTTTCTCCTTAGGATCAAGACCCCGGTTACATGGTAAAACTCAAGAAGCAGACAGTGTCTATAAGCATTTCCTAAGCAGGGTTAAATCCCTTTTCTTGGGAAATAACATTTGGATTGGCTTTTCAGTATGGGAAAGGCTGTAAGATGTGTGTATTGTCTTAGGAGAGTAACGTGTCACAGTTTGCATATCAGATATAAAATAATACCTCCACTTTCACTCATATTCATGGGGAAAGGATTTTAATCAGAAGTCCTCTTAGTCATCTGTGGTATAATTTGCTCCTGGGAAGACAGAGCAGCCTCCAGTCTATTCCAGGTTCATCTCACACATGCCCTGTGCTGCTTCTCAGCATGAAAATTAATTCCACCTCTTAGACCCAACAGATGCACACGACAGGTTCTACCTGTTATACAGAAAAAGGCCTCGGGACACATAAGTGACTACCAAATACCTGCCAAAGAGATAGAAACTCAAACTCTTTGGTGGCTTTTAACTTAATATTTCTTAATTAAAATAAAATTGAAGAGAGGAGAGACAGAAAAAAACAACCCTTAATTGTGTCAGCCATAGAAGAAAACTGAGATTGAGGCCTCCAGAGAAGAGAAAGTCCTTTTGGATTAAAACTCTACATTTTATATTTTATCTCCAAAAGGCAATAAATGAGGTTTGGGATTTAAAAAAGATTTCATATGATTTTGTAATTACCCAAGTTACTATTACCTGATTAACACAGGAATCCTAATAGTCTGTTGCGCTTTCATTTCTCCAGTTGTGGTTGTCATGGGGCTCGACACCTGTCACCTGTTCATTTACAGGCATTTTAATTAACCTACATTATGTATGCCTTTTTTTTCCCTGGATTTAGTGCCTGAATTTCATATTAAAAAATAAAGTTAATAGCTACCTGAAGGAGGGCTGCTGCCAAAACATTCACAGTCGATCCTGCCACATCCATTTATCAGTACATATCGCTGTAGCAGCTACCATCCGTGCTTAATTGTAAGAAGGACAGGATAGAATAAATTCCTTCTTCCCATGATATAGGTCTGACACCCGGCACTACAAAACAGACTGTCACAGGGCTGTATGCATAGCCATCAACAACCTGGATATGGCTGGTTGCGCTTGGATCTACTTTGTCTCCTCATTCAGACAAAAATCCATTTGATTTTGCCTGAATATTAGCAAAATCTTAGGAAGAGGAAAGAGGTAAAAATATGGGTATCCAAATTTTATTTTGCTTCAGTGGTACTCCTCCACCACTCAGAACAGGCTGTTTTTACCTTCTGCCATGTGGACTGGCCTTGCAAAGTGGAATTTTCCCTGAAGGTCAAACAGTGACAGGTCAGGTCCTGCTGCCCTACACCAACTGAAATACAGGTTATTCTGGAGTCCCAGGTACCCGCCCAGGTCTCTACACAAAGTTCTCTGCAAAGACAGATCTTCCCAGGGCATGAGGTAGACGCAGACCCTTCTTTCTACACAAGTTAATGAAATGTATATGAGAAAGGTCCGGGACAGTGGGGTGATCTGACATGGAGAGGCTGAGAACCACCCCAGGAGTCCTGTCTGCCTCCTGTGCAAGGAACACATGGGACACTCAAACCTACTCTAACACCTTGTACAACATTAGCCAAGTGCCTGGGAATGCCTCTGGCACTCATTAATTGACTTGTAGGGACAAATCTGAACTGTTTAAACTTTCACCGTGGCCTGTGCAAGACAAGGAGTGGCTCCTTTGCTGCAAGTCTAGATCTAAATGAGTGAAACCAGCCATGTGCATTTACTGATGCAACTGGTCGTGCCAAAGAGCCACTGAAACCAGTGCTTCACCACTGATGTCTGTTTCTCTCTCAATCTGACTCTTGGTGACCTTCCAATTCCTGGGCAGGGCCTATCAGAAGGCTGGAGACAACTATGCAAAAGGGCAGGGAACGATAGGATGAGGTCCTGGTTTGAAGCTGGAAAAGGGGAGATTGAGGCTGGACAGAAGGAAAAAGCCTTTCAGTCTGAGGCTGGACTGCTGGAACAGTCTGCCTAGAGAGGTGGTGGAGTCCCCATCCATGGAGCCATTCAAGGTCAGGTTGGATGGGACTCTGAGCAATCTGTTCTGCTTGTTGTAGGGAGATTGGACTAGATGACCTTTGGAAGTCCCTTCCAACCCTATGATTCTCTTCATAAAGACAAACCTGCTCTGACTGGAAGGAAATGATGAAGCAAATAAGAGTTCCTGGACTGCCACTTCACTAAAAAACAAGTTTTAATTTTATGAGAAGATGTTCTGTGCTTTGTACTCTGAGAGTCACTGACCTTGGAGCCTTGATGGTTTCCAGGAGAAGCATGTTTGCAAGTCCAGATTCCACCCAGAGTGACTTCCTCCTGCTTTCTGAGCACTCCAGAATTTGGAAACACACTTGGGTTAACAGCAGCTGGGAGCAGGTTTTGTTTAATCAATAAAGTGTTCTCAAGTGCAGACACTATGATAATGTCATGAGGGCTCTAAAATGTTAGTTAATATTAAGCAGTTATAGGCTTTTTTTTTCATTTCTCACAGGCCCACAATGATCTTCAAGGCTGAACATCATTGCAGCCTGGCTTTTCAGACGCATTTAAGAGACATGGCATTAGTGATTATGGATCGTATAACCCACCTGGGCCATTAACTAGCTGAATTCTCAACAGTCTGCCCAGACCAGCAGGAACGAATAGGTTGGTGTAAATGTGATTCCAGTATGATTTCAGTGATAATACCTGACAAACAGCGCTTCTCCCAAATGGACCCTATAGCACTGTACAAATGCAACCACCTTGGGTAGCCAGGCTGGAGGATAAATTATAGCCAAGAGAGTGCAAACCCCACTGTGCTGCAAGAGGCTGAGCAGTGTGCCAGTGCTTAGAAAGAGACTGGGGGCACAGCACGGTTTGCGTGAAAACATCTGCGTTTTAAATCAGATAATCAATACACCCCTAATCACATAGAGCTTGTCCCTTTTGACAACACATAAACACAAATTACTTGTCAATTGTGGCTGCAAGGACCAGGGTACAGCTTCCAGTGTTTTTTTCAATAACCACAAAGAAGGGTGCAAAGGCAAAGATAACTTTCAGCACTGCAAGCATGGTACTGATGACAAAATTCTCTTCGGTTTTACACAGTTCGTAGGTAGATAGGACTGGAGAGGATGAATGACTGGTCACATCAACATGAATAAATACATCAGACCCATCGGCCAAACGACATAGACAACAGTTACTCTCTGCTAAAAAAGGCCAAGTGCCCACACATTGGAAAACTGCTCTATTCATTCAAATTCATTCTTCCAAATCTGCTCCTGTTCACACAGACACAGCAATAACAACTACTAATCAACCCACCAGCAGCTCCCCATTCCTTGGCTACACACCCTCACGGGTAAAGGAAAATTAAGAAGATGACTGTTCCAAGCCCTTTAAAAAAAAAAAAAAGGAGAACAGAGCTCAAGAAAACCGATAGCAACACTGACAATGAGAACAAAATGATGTTTCATTCAAGGCAAGAACCCCAGCTTGTTCCTAACAGGAGGGAACTCAGCTCTTGATTCTTGTCTTCACCACCAGTGTACCATAACTGCCTTCTCTTTGGCACATTCCCAGCTCTCTTCTTGGTACTTGATAGCTAAATATGAGGCTGGGGAAATGAGAGAGGACAAGGGGGCAATAGATTGGATTCTGGCACTGCCTGGGCTGGGCTGTGCTGCCTGCAGCCTCACACATGAACCACAAGTTCCTCTTGTACAAAGCTCCAGCAGCAGCCCTTCTCTAGCCACTACTGCACAGATGTCAAACGACTGTGGAACGTGGATCCAGGGCCCTAGATTTTAATTCTTAAGGATTAATTGTCACGATAAGCCGCACTTCAGTACAGAATGAGAGAACAGCTTTTTCTTTTTAGCACTGACTCTGCTCCTCAGAGCCTGGATCTAAGCCATCCTGCTCCCTCTCCACATTGCCCCTCCACTTCTCAGCCATCTTCGCCTGCAGTGTCTCTTACATCGACAGCCAGGCGAGTACAGCTGGGAACTCTCCCAGGGCCTATAACTTCAACTTCACATAGTCTCCTGCTTCAGGCAATGATCTGCTCTGGTTCTTCCTACTTCAACAGCTATTTCTCACTACCAAGAAAGGCAATAAAGCCCCCATCTCCCCAACCATGATCCCAAATGTTATGCATTCGTGTCAGCACCTTGGAGTCAGGTGGGAAGCACTGCCAGGAGGAAGAAGAGGAGGAGGAGGCAAGGAGGAGGGGGGTCTGCCAGGCCCAGCAAAGGACTGGCTTTTCAATCCACCTTGCCAGCAGCAAAACAAGAGCATCATTCTTATGACGGCACTTCAGGGCAGGGAATGTGGAGGGAAATGTCACTACAACTGGGTGCACAAGGTGACCATGACCCTCTACAATTAGCAGGAGCTCCCACATCCCCCTTTTAGTGCTGCAGTAAGTAATTCTTCATGAGTAGGGAAAATAAAGGCTGGAGCATACGGTTTCTATCTGTGCTGCACAGAAACTGATTAAAAATGCTAACAACCATGATTGTCCAACAACCAGGAGCTCCCAAGAGGCTCATACACACAGATGGTGATTAGTTTGGGATGGCCAGAACAATCACCAGTACCATGTTGCAGTAACACCCACAGACTATCTGTCACAGTCCCAGGAGACACTTAAAGGCTGTTTACTTCATACAGTTAACTTGAACCATAAGCTTTACAAGCCTCTTTGATACATTTTTAATCACTCTCCTCATAAACCTATAACATTTCCCCTGCACTGATACATGTTTGCGTTCTGTACATCACAAACTCCTCATCAGGCTGGAAGGAGGCTAAACGTGTCCATGCCACAGCCCCCCGAGCCATCACTTCAGCTGCACAGCCTAGGGCTCTCCCTTTGGTTCTGAGCCCCATTGCTGCTGGGATGGGGTAGACGCTGAGCCATCATGCCTCTCCCTGGCAATAACACAACCAAGAGATTGATTGAGGCCATCTAACAAATACTAGGATGGTTAAATTAAGGCAGTTGTTTACATTCACAGGATTTACTATTTCCAAATACTTGTATTTAACGGCCACCTCATCATTTGGGGGATTTTTTCCCTGTTAGGTCCAACACACCAAATGTTTCTGAGCATCACGTGCACTGCTGTTGCCAGAATTACATTTCTTCTAGAGATCACAATCTTTCTTTAAAGAAAATGAATAGTTTCATAATTTATACCTCTCAAAAAAGCTGCTCTAAACAGTGAAGCAACCTTGCTCTCCCCAACCCAGCAAACTGCAGGGTCCTGATTCTGCAATTCACCTCATGTGAGCAAACGCGGTTGTTTGTCCATACAAAGCTCCAAGCACTGATTGAGGAATTAATCACTGCTAAAACTCTGTCCAGAGCCAGGGCTGGGGAACCAGCACCAGCCACCAGCGTTTGGTTCTGTCATCTCCACAATCGCTCTGGGGAGTTAGTGCAGTGAAGTCACTGGGAAAGCAGGTTAATTTACAGCAGGAGATGTGGGGCATCGGGCTGTGGAAAGACACTTTTGCTGCCTCTTTCACTGGTGTAAATTTAAATAACTCCCACAGAGAAATCCAAGATTCACACTGAGCAAATGTTAGTAGACTCTGCTTCTCCTTTGTTGTCGTTTTTCCTCCTCTAATTGCCTCATCTGTTTGGAGAGACTAAGTCCCTACAAATTGATGTTTTTAATGTTTCCTTTGCCACCTATAAAGTTCGTTCTGCTTCTGTCCCTTACCCGTATGAGATCACGTCCCACCTCTGTGCAGTATGAGGCAGTCTGGTTAGGTCTCTGTACAGAGCATAGAAACTAGAAAGTTATGGGGCTTCACTTGGTGACCTTGAGCGAGTTAAAAAGGGATGGGCTTTTAGTAGCCCATTCAGAGTAGTGGTACAAAAACACTGAAAACCTAAAAGATGAATGAAATGTGAAGGAATCAATCAATATACGCCTCTGAAATATTTAAATGCTGTAATAGAGACGTGCCAAACAGTGTTATGGATACGTTCCTCAACAGATGTATTAGTAGGGAAAAGAATTCTTTCTTTGTAGAAAAATTGCACTAAATACACAGTTGCTATAGGAGTTCTTACAACCACAGAAACAGCCCCCATTTACTAAAAATATAAATTACTGTAAGAATTTGATGCAGATTTTGCAAAGCAAGGCTCGATTCTAGTTAGCTGGGGAGCTCTGGGTTTTTTCATTACCTATTTTTAACACTCATCACAGATCTCTCCTTAAAAGCAATTAAAAAAACATAAGTACTGGAAATTTCCAAATGTAAAGCAACATCAGACAATATTTGTACTTCGCTTTTTGCTTTAACTCACAAGTTGCAAATCCAAAGTGTAAGAATCCCTACTGGCATCTCCACAGCATTAACTGTCTAGAACGATGTCCAAGCCTTTTTTATTTCAGCTTTGCTTTCGATGGCGAGTAAAGGTGTTAGATTATATATCCCCCAATGTGATGGAAGAGTAGAGGTTGAAAGGGACGTCTGGAGATCATCTAGTCCAACCTGCCCTGCTAGAGCAGAATCATCTACAGCAGGTTGCACATAATCCCACCCAGAGGGGTTTTTGTCATGAGAGAAGGAGACTCCAGATGGGCTGCTCTATTTAATTTCACATTGGCTGCACAACCTTGTGTATGGAGATGTGTCAGCTCTCACTGTGTATGTGAGACTTGCACACTTAGTACTCATCCTATGTTTCTCTGCAATGGTATTGGGACCTTTCACACCCCCATGCAGCAAATACAGTTAGTTAATCATCCTTTCAGATTCTAGGTACCAAATGAAACAGAAAATCCACTTGACAGCAGTTTGGTGGTTGGTGTGTCGAGCCCGCCCACCAACGTGCTGGCCAGCACTGTCTCCATTCCTTCCCTGCATATTCTTGTGTCTGTGCCTCCATCTGTTTCCTATCTCCTGAAGTGGTGAGATCATGGCAGAGACTATCTTGGTTTTGTGATTGTTCAGAACCTTCCCAAAGGAGCTCTTTTCTGTCTCTGGAGAGTCAAGGAAAACTCACTTATTCAATATTGATAACAGCATCCAAAGTGACAGGATTCTTAATGGCATGAAGACCACTGGAGGACTGCTTGAGTAGCCCCGAGCCCCAGTCCCTGGGGCAAATGGGCAGATTTGATACAATGGAGCAACTCACCCTGTCCCAATGGAGCTCTGTATTACATGCTGGTAATCAATCTGCACATTTGGTGTAACACAGCAAACCCACAGCAGGGATGAAAATGGAACCCAGATCAGCCAACCCCTTGCTCTGTGCCTCATCCAGCAGACCATGCTTTCTCCTGAATGAGATTCCTTCCACATAACACCAAAGCTCTGAGCCGTTCGATTTTCCAGAGGCAAATATTACAGAGAGACTCTTCCCCACCCATGTCACATAGCGAAGACTGTATTGCCCAATCCAGCATCCCAAAGGAAAGCAGTATGATTAAAGGAAATGTGCCTTGCTTACTCGTGAGCTCTTTCTCTTTCCCCACCCACACATCTACATAAACTTTTACAGCTTTGGCTACTTGAGATCTTAACCAGACAATCTGCACCGGGTTATAAACTATGGGAGGAACCCTCAGGCAACAGGGTCCCTGCATTAGCAACCGCTCTGTATTGAACAATTATATTGATACTCATCAATCATTTACTTGAGAAGAAGAAAATATATTAAAAAGGACTGCAGGGGATTTATCTTCCCATACTGATAAATTGTTAAAAATTAATGATGTAGAGCAACTCTGAAGGCAGTGCAAAGCCAAAGCCCCCCAAAAAACCCCCAAGCACCACAAAATCCCCATAGGGCCCCAAAAAACTCTTAAAGGGAGCTTCTGTGTTAAAGATAGTTTGTCCTCCATGGCCTGCTGGGCTTTTCGCTTTTTTTTCTTTCTTTCTGTACATGTCTATTAGTGTCAATTATATTCTTCATCCACTGTTTTGTCCCAGGCACAGAATCACTTTTGAGTTCGTTCCTGAAGCAGTGGGACAAAGATGCCACAGTTTGAAATCTCCATTCACCAGGCTGTTTTGACCTGCACATGGGTACTATTCTTAATTTGGCAGAAAGCTATGTATGAAACTTCCCACCCTTTTCTATCCTTTAAGCCGTCAAACCCTGCAGCACAGCTACAGCCACTAAATTCAGTAAGGTGCCCAAACTTTGTGCGATGCAAAGCTCCCTGGCAGCTTACAAATAGCCCGAGGGCTGTGCTTAGCTCACATTAAATTGAACAGATTGCAGCTGCCTTCTCCATCACACAAAGTTGTGGGCACCAAGATCAGAGGTCCTGTCATTCATTACTTGGTAAAGTCCCTGTCACTCTGTTTGCTGTATGTTTGCCTATATCATTCCTGATCATCGAAACCGTGTTTCACTTTACTTACCCTTTCATCTGCCTTCAGCATATTTATTTCCAGAAATCACAAAGAAATAATTAGGAATTCTGTCCATTCCCTGGTGCAAACAGAGATTATGGTGATTTCACTCTCCTGCCTCTAGTGCTGCACAAAGGAATGCGATGATTCCTTTGCAAACCCAAGTACATACTTTGGTTTGTAAACTCTGTAAGAACTTTGTTCCTATTGATCAAAACGCACAAGCAACCAGTGCAAATCAGCTCAGATTCCACCACTACAGGCTGCAGGGATTGCTGGTGGGAATAAGTATGGATTTGTTGTTGATAAACTAGTGAAACTATTTACACGCTGCAAGTGCAAACTCATGTTGATGAAGCAGAAACTTATGTTTCATCTCTTTTAACCCTTATGTGAGTAAAAGAAATTACAACTAAGGAAAGACTAAACCAGACAACAACAAAACAAAAAGCCCACAAGAGATCGGGGCTTACACAGCAAAACAAAAAGATTGTTCTGAATATGATTATAAAAGTCAGGGAGGGTTGTAGATTGAAAACCAATTACTCATAGGCACTTCTGCTGAGTGTTTTTTTGTATAAAAGCCCCCACTAAACCAAAGGAACTCCAACCATAAGCAATTTGTGTTTCATGTGCATGACAGAATTCCAAACACTGCAGCTCTTTACTAGGTAACAGCGTTTCATTTTCGGAGCAAAAGAAGTAGAGAAATTGTTGTACAAATAAAATTTACCCAAATACAGCAGAATCAATTTATAATCAAATCATGTTTTCCTTGGTCAGCTATGGACCACGATATATCCAGACCCAATTTTTCCTTTTGAGTGGAGTTTTTTCTATGAACATTCTCCTGTAAAACACCCATTCCCACACTTCCTAAGTCCATGGCGATAACAGGCAAAACCCTAAAAGACTAAACATACCAGATCAGAAATATTCAGATTGAAAATGAGATGGAAAAGCACCCTATTTGCCCGCCTGTCCATGTCTCTGTCCATAGCAGATCGCGTTTACTAAAGGACACTGATTCAATCTTTAGCTGCTCACAGATGGTAACTTCCCCTCATTGTTCCCACGAATCGGATAGGCCCTACTCTGAAGCCTCCCAAATAAGACTTCAGCAGTGCAAAGGGCCCTGAGCAAGCCCCTTTGCACACAGGTGAAATCCACCTAAACTCTTCATTACAGGAGGGGAAAAAAAAAAAAAGAAGAGCCTTATCTAATAAAATTAATAGCAATAATAACACTCTGCATGTCTAAAATGCCTTCCAGCAGAGGAACTCAAGGCTTGATAATTAACGTCTGTTTAATTTTATTTCTATCGATTAAAGATCCGGCAGAACAAAAGAAAAAAAAGAGTCTATTAACAAAAGCTAATGTGATTTGCAATAGGAGTTGGTTAAAGTGAGGAGCAGCAATCCTGCTGTCTCAGCTGTAGCAGACAGACATCCAGACAGTACATATGTCCATACATTCCCTAAATTAGCGCACCCTCCGCTCGTCCGTTGTTCTGGGAAATTAGGCGGTTGTGTATAACTGTAATGAGGTCATCCAGGGTCTGATCTCCACTGGGATTTAATTAACTCTGAATCTTATAAATATTGTGCTGAATTATAGTTAAATTTGCATAAAGATTAGAATGAAGCTGGACCAGCCCCATTTAGCAGAGCAGGCTAAAAATAAAAACCTCTGAGGAAAGATCTTTTAAACAATGGTTTTGTATTGCAGTACAGTGTTGTTTTGATCTGGGCCTGAAAATACATTTAAGGGAAAGGAAGGGTGAGAGGGAGGGGGAGAAAGCAGCTATATTTCAAACAGACTTTCTAGATAACTTCAAACAGACTAATAGAATGGCGGTTTGCAGCCCTGAGATAACCCGTTCCTCCAATGGCCTTACACTCGGTGAAAGGAGATGGTATCAAATATATACACAGCTATCAAGAAATCTTTCTCTCTTCTTTATTTTCATTATTAAAGTTATGCCAGATGTAAAATATCATTGCCAGGCAGACCAGAATGACAAAAGCTGTGGAGGAAGAGGTAAAAGTGATCCCCATGGGAGGTTCTGTTCCAGAGGAAAGCAGGTCTGTGCCCTCCTTTCCTAAAATTCCTCTCCACGTTTTACCCAAGTGGAAGTCCTGCTGTTTCTGAGGAGAACCAAGTGAAGATGACCAAGAATTCACAACTCCCTGCATCCACAAACCCCACTTAATTTAATACTGTCACCCTAAGTAAACCTCTTCTACCCTAAAGACATTTGGAATGATGCAGAGCCAGCGTAGCCAGCTCTGGTTACTGCCTGGCCACTGAGGGATGGATCTGGGAAAGGAGACAACCAGAACGGTGCCACTCCCTTGGTTTGCAGGCTCTTGGCTGCAAGGGCAATCAAAGGGCAGCCGGAAAGGCCACTCGTCTGTACCATCCCTCCACTCTCAGTATTGAGATGCTGTGGCTAGAGCATTGCTTCTAGCAGATAGAAGCAGCACTTTCCTCTCTCGCAGCTGCACAACAGTGCTGAACTTTCATCCGAGAACCATAGAATTCATAGGCAATATTCCGGCGTGCTGAGGTTCACCCAGCAGCACCTCGCCAGCCAAGCCAGACCGCTAATCTTCTGTCTGCAGGACCCTGCTGGCATGTCCTTCTGTCCTTCCCTGCAGCAGTCCCACAGACATGAGCCAACCTCCATTTCCTGGCCGGCTTGTCGGGCAGCAAGGAACTAGATGAGCGCCGATGCCCCTGCCAATGCACTCCATAAGCTCCAAGTGAGCTCTTCACTTTGCCAATCTGCACAGTGCTGTTCAAGAACAGCTCTGTATGCCGGTCACACGCTCTTGGATCTGCTCAAGGATTGTCCCTGAAAACCATCTGGCACTGGTGTCAGCCAAGGCATGCCACAAATTGCAAAGCAGAGCTTGCATCACAGTCATTTATCCCAGTGCATGAGCTGACACGAGCACAGGAACAGAGGAGGCAGGGGCAGCATGTAGAAATCACTGGATGGATCAGGATATAGTACAGTACCTGGAGCAACCCTGCTAAGTGAGGTGAAAAAGAATAAAGCTCTCTGTTGGCAAACCTGTGCTGGAAGCTTCAGACAGATTTACTCTGCCAGGCTGGATCGCACTCCTTTATGTTTCACTTTATCTGGCACTGCACCATGATGGATTAACTGGAGCAACTGCCTCTTTCATCCTCACCTTGCCACATTGCTGGGTGGGGAACACTTTACAAATGATTTAAGGTAACCATGCCAGGCAATACAATCTATAAAGCAGTTGACAAGTGTAATTTGCATCAAAATAGGAACAAGAAATAAATTTGGCTGACTATATTCATTAAAGAAGATTTCTTATTTTCCGTGAAACAATCTGCAGCAGGGCTGCAACCCAAGTGGGGCAAGGAGGTCCTCTGCAAACACACCAAGGCCCACCCTGGAAGCATAGTTCACTCAGAAGGAGGGGATGACTGGAATGAGCTGCAATGACAGGCAAAACCCTGTTTTGAACATCAAATTGTCTTGCTGTGACTCTGCTCACAATCTAATTCTCTTCATAAAGCAGCACCAGATAGAACACCTGAAGGAAAATTAGCCTGCAATGCTTGTTCTAGGAACTGTCTGTGTGTCAGCTTCATCATCTCCTAATTTGCTTCATGGTGAACATATAAAATACGCAAAATTAGGCAATGCGACACAGAATGGTTATTTGAATTATCCTGCAGACTCAGAGCCAAGTGTAAAGTGCAAAGTTAATAGATACCCACAAATATTTACCTGAAAGCATAATTACGCTTCCACAACCCAATGGTTTGTTAATATATATCATTGCCAGCTCCGGTTACACAGCAAATCAGCACAGCCACAGAGCAGAGGAAACTCTTTGGAGACTCAAGAAATCCTACAGCATTCCTCACTCCCTGCAGGTATTACTGTTGTCATTATTACAAAGCAAAACTCTGTCATAGAATCATTAGGGAATCGGAAAGGACCTCAAAAGATCATCTAATCCAATCCCCCTGCCACAGCAGGATCACCTAGACCAAGTCGCACAGGAACACATCCAGGCGGGTCTGGAACATTTCCAGAGAAGGAGATTCTACAACCCACCTGGGCAGCCTGTTCCAATGCTCTGTTACCCTCACTGTGAAGAAGTTCCTTCTGATATTTATATGGAGTCTCCTATTTTCCAGCTTGCACCCATTGCCCCTTGTCCTATCACCAGATGACCTTGAGTATCACATGTGGAACATTCTAGCCAGACAATGTCCAGCTTTATTCTGGAGGGTGGCAATTAACACTGGCACCTTATCTTCAGCCTTGCTTCTTCCCTTGTAAAAATCTCCTTCATGCACCTTGGGCATCACAGAAGCATCACTGAAGCTCCAGCAACAACCTGTCCTGTGGACTTGTACAGGGGAGCAATTTTCACTTCTCCAGAATTGAAACCTGCTCAGTGTTATGGGCAAAATAACTTGGTCTCTGCCCAGCTCTGCATCAGTATGCGACACCTGCTTCTCCCCACACAACATCTTTATGAATAAGAACTACTGTACATAGACTGGAGTCCTTTGCCAGCAAAGGTCCACAGCTAAGCAAATCCCCATCAACCTCACGCCATTCACGTCCAGAGTGAGAATATATTCTAATGTGATTTCACAACTAAGCAAGGAGAACGAGAAGGGGGATGGGGGAAGACTTCAGAAGTCTTTTCAAATATAGGACCCAAAACTAACACTTGGAAATTTCCAAGGTCTTAGGAAAACAGAAAGAGCTGTTCAGCTCCATTTGATCTAGCCTTAGCCAGCTCCCTTTGCTGAGCTCTGTTGTCATCACGTTTCACGTTATGATGGTGTTGTGAACTACAAAGAAAACAAGGGAATTGGCAAGTCAAGTATTTTGCCAGCTTTGCAGTGAGAAGACATGTCCAACCCACCTTCCCAACAAAACTCACACTGCAGCCACTGGCTGGTGGTGGTAGGACTCTGTACTGGTAATTCTTTCAAATACTGCTGATGAGTTTAGGCCTCGCTGAAATGATTAATTAGAGTTAACATTCCAAGACAGAAGGGGCCAAGTGTGGATGGAGACAAATACGTCATCCGCAATGAGGACAACCTATCGCCTCCAGGAGAATGGGCAGAGAAGAAATAAAAAATCTAATTGATTTGAAACTGGAGCATGGAACCTGGACGGGATTATGTGTGGCTGTCAAATGGTGAGAGGCTGCACTCAGCTCAGCAAGAGGACTCTTCCAGACCTTATTAGCACAAAGCTTGCAGCAGAGAGCTACGCATCTCCTGCCACAGCCTTCCCTGCCCACGTAAGCAAAAGTGACCAATCCTTAGCCATTGACACCCAGATCAATTAAAGGCAGAAGCATCTCAGAAGGCAAGAATTTCACCTCACCTGGGACTCCAGCTGGACACAAGCCTGGGTTGAGGCAGCCGGAGTGAAACAGCACCTGGTCCTGCTGAGCTCCAAGCCCCACACGTTCTATGAGCCCTGATGTTTATATGAACCTCAGCAGGGCCACAGTGTTCAAACCTGGCAGAGGCAGCCCACAAAAGAACAAAATAGTTTTTCTCTGGCTGAAAAGGCTAGGGGAGGGTTCTGTGGGCTGGGATGACCAACACAGCTATGGAGGGAACACAATCCCCCTCTCCCCATCATCACCCCGGGACCTTCAGACCAGGGTCTCCTCAATTATACCCATATTGTCCAGTATGACAGCTCAGAGAACAGATCATTAAAGAAAATCTTTCTTTTTCCTTTTTTGACCTGAGGATAGTTTTGACTTGCATAATTCAGTGATCTGGATTGAGAGTGCTCCACACAGCACAGAGTCGACACAACGGGAAGGGTGGCAAACACTGGTGTTGAGTCACAGATGAGATGCTGAGGGTGCGAAGTCTTTACGGCAGTTCTGCTGTCAAAACCAATGTAGTGTGTGCCCAAGGCTTGATGTAACAGCAGCAAGCATGAGGCAGTTTGGTAAGAAAAATGACAGATGAGAACATTTCAGAAATGGTTGTAACCTGCTCTTCTGACACCCCAAATCCATGATTCCTCAATGCAATAGCACTGAAGCTGATGCTGGGGTGTTCAGATGTTCTTGTTTCCAAAGAAGCAGCTACACTGCCTCTTGTCTGCAGAAAAATAGGGGAGAAAACAGGGATAAGAAAGCGAGCATGCACATCTTGTAGGTAAAAATTGTGTTGCTTAGCTTGGAGCTAACCCCTACGACATACATTACTGTCTTTCTGTTCAATCAGTGTTCTGCTACAAGAATCAGTTACATTCAATCATCTGAAAGAGCTATTAAAATGCTGATAAAAAATTCATAAAGTAACACACAGTAATGAATCAGGAGAATTCAGTAAAGTGAGACCTACCCTTAGAGCAGGGCAGGAATGAAGGTGAACGATCGTTTGGGCCTAGCGGGCATGAAATACCCTTTTGGAAGATGAATAATTCTGTTTTGGGCTGATAAGTTGAACTAATTTATAATGCTGTTTTAGGTCCACTGCTGAAATATTTCAAATCCCTCAACTTTAAAATGCATTGCCTGTCAGAAACGGGTCTCTTAACAGTTTCCTCTTAACATTTTTCAAAATGTAACCTCGACCAATTTGCATGATTTACTGCTTTATTGTATTATACCGTGCATGATTTAAAATGGGAAATAAAATTTGGGAAAAAAATAAAAAAAGAAAGACAAGGTGGTGTGAAAGAATCACTGCTGTTTTTTAGATCCCTGTACAATACAGAAATAATAAAGGTGCTTTTCCTGCCCTGGCTCAGGATGGGGAAGCAGAACACTTGTGGGAACAAAGCATCGGTTTGTCACAACAAAGCACAGATGTATTTGCCTACAGTGGCTTCCACAGCGCAGGAGTCTCCCCATTCCCCGCTGGCATTGGCTGAGGCCACTGGGAACTGAAAGCAAAGACAGCTGGGGACCTGCAGCATCTCGCAATGTACTTGGTATCTTGTAAGTCTGTAGGGATCAAGATCGATTTGAGCTTAGTAGGCTCCAAGGTACAAGGCATGACTTGTCTCTCTCTGCAGGTGTTTTTCTGACAAGTGGGTAGAGTCGTTCTGGTTCCCAGCTGACTTCTCAAAAGTCAAGTCAGAGAGCCTGAGGGAGGAAAAGCAGCAGCAGCAAAGCCATCTCCTCTCTGCTTTCACTTAAGAGATACTCCTCAGAGAGTGAGATACTCCCACAACGCCAAGCTCTTTCCTGAAGTGTTTATCTCTGTAATTGTTCACAAGGTCATGGCCAAAGCACCTCCATGCCCAGTCAGTCTGCACTCCAAAACATTGCTGCATGCAAACAGTATGGGATATGTTGGTGTGTGCCACACCACAGACAAGAGTAGACTGGTCAGTGTGGATGGGAGGTGCTGTGCTCAGGCTGGTGTTGGTGAGCTGTGATTGTTTCTCAGACAGCAGCTACCGCAGTAGCTCTCATCCACACCCATCTCAACTCATCTATCTCAAACAACAGCCTGTCAGGTAACCTAAGCCTTCAATTCAATAACACCCCATAATGGAAACAGGGGCTTTCTTCTCCTTCTGCATCAAAAGATGTACAATGGAAGAGATGGACTCTTTAGAAAACAGTACGGTAACACAGATGTTACTCATCCATGGGTGAATGTCCCTGAACAAATTCATCTTGCCATTTGGTTCCACTCATTCATTTCACAAAAAAAAATAAACACTGCAGCTATTGCAGTTTTAACAGCAGGTTGGTATTTTAGTGGGTTCTTCCCCATTAACCACTGGTGGTTGACACTGCAGCTATTTGCCCTCAAAGTAGGAAAGAGAAATGGTAAGAAGTGCAAAGGGAATAAAGAAGCAGTGTGGCCCTTGTTTCTTAGCTAAAACTCTCAGTTCTGTCACCAGCTGACTGTGGTGGACAGCGTGAGATATGCTGGTGACACCTTGACTGGACTTTGCACAGCTGGTGTTCTCCATCACAGCTCTAATTTCCCATTTTTTAATTAACTGGGGTTAGGAACGTTCATTCCTTTGAAAATGAAGCCAATGCGTTTCAAGTGGGAGACTGAAAACAGAGACTATCCAATTCATTTCTAGCTCCTAAGACTATGTTGGTATGGCTGATATTAAAGCCTTCTGATATTAAAGATACCCTCCCCAGCTGTAAAACGAGGCCATGACTCTAAAGTCATTAGAGGTTCCTACACAAAATGTTAAGGACACCAAATGATCCCACCATTTTCAGCTTCCCTTTCAAGTGATTCATCTCCAGATCAGACCTGGATTCAAACCAGTATCATTGGGATGGACCCTTATTACCTGGGCCATCAGCAACATCCATAAATGTATCCTTTACCCCCTAATTAGGCCAACAAAGGAGGGCTATTAACAGCTAAATGTGTTACAAATGCAGCGTTAGGGATAGAGACTATTGACCTTTTTACTCCGAGTGATCTATACAGCCCTTTGTTCTGCTAAACACAGTTCCCTCTTGTCAGGGCATCGCTGGTAAAGGGAATATAATCTGTTCTCTGATTGCACACAGGCTTTCCTTGTACTCGATTAGAAAAATAAAGAAAGAAGTTATCTGTACATCTCACACTGAAAGTGTTCCCCCAGCCTTCCTACACACAAAGCTCACACTCAGCACTGAAAGCCTCGATTTTGCCAGTTAGTACTTGTTGAAGTCCATGAGAACAGCTAACGCTTCACAGAACAGACTCTGCCTGTTAGTAACCTCAGATGACCTGGAAAGACTAGAGGACAATCCTGCATATTTTCATACACTTGGATTTTTATATCAGTTGAAAACCTTGGGAGTCACAGACGTATTTTTAAATACAATTGAAATCATCAGTTCAAAAAAAAAGAAGAAAGAAAACAAACCCTCAAGGAATTCAAACTCTACATAATATGTGATAATAAGGCTGTTATTGTGAAGGACTCTCTAATCGTGTATTTATTCACCTGCTGCCCATTAGGCAGATCTGTTAAACCAGCACTTTGTCCATCAGCACTTGAGTGCTTAAAGCTGAGTATGCTGCTTTCATAATTGCTGGCACCAGCGACAGCCAAATTCTGAAACCTCTCTGAATGCGGTTTGCATTGTCAAGCGTGCCCCAGAGAGTCCTGCCGCGCTTCACTGGCAGAGCCGCAGCCTCGACACCAGTTCACCTGACAGAACCCGTGTAAGGAAAGAGGGTGTAAAACCAACAGGAAAAAAAAAGAAAATTAAGAAGGGGTGGGAGACTGTAGGAAGGGTCAATCTTCACCTGATACTTTCCTCTCCTCCTCACTTTATAAAGTTAAATGCTGTCTGAGATTTATTGCTATGAAAAGGAAAGTTAACCACATAATCAATAATAAAAAAATCCAATTACAGTCTATGGTGGAGCAACATTGCATATAATAAAAGTCTCACTTACAAGGACCTTAACCTACTGGGTAGTTCAGTTATGCCGTGGATATTAAGTGACACGGCTATGAACATGAAATCAGTGGCGCCGGACCAGACTGGCATTCATAGCAGAAGCAATGAACGTTTTCCTACTGGTGGTAAGGGAAAAGGCACAGACACTGCAATAAAGTCTTATTTGAACCCACTAAATCATCTTACAACAAGCATTGCTGAGTAGTGACCAGCCTAGCCAGCAAGGCAGGTCATTACAGTCCTACTATCCTCCCTGGAAAGGCATTTCTCTTGGTTTAGGTGATCCTTTTTTCAAGGCACGTAGAGGTATTTCTCCCTTTCTCTTCATTAGTCACCATTCATCTGCGTGGAGACTCTGCTACCCATAAGAAGTAATCCCAGACAACCCATCAACTCTATTTCAGACATTCAGACACTCTGGAAGCCTACAATATGGCAGATTTGGGGAGGGGGAAGTGTGCAGTTCTAAACCAGAAGAGAGACCATAACTACTTTGGTGGCAGAGCACAGAATGGCTTTGAGGATTCTGAACTGGGCTTTGCTCCTGTTTTTCAAGGGACACCAAGGAAGTCACAGCATTTCACAGTTCTGCTTGTAACAGGAGGGTAACAGTATCAGTGTACTTTAGTGAAATAATATTATATCTATGAAAAAAATACACATGCTGTCATGCCACAAAGACTGTGTGTAAGTTATCAGTTCATAGTTTCATAGCCATCCCATAGGATGACCATGCTACTACATCTGTCAGTGCATATTTTAATTGAGTTGGGCAGGAACAAACTGGCAAGAAGTCATAGAATCATAGCATGGTCTGGGTTGGAAGGGACCTTAAAGATCATCTAGTTGCACCTCTCTGCCAAGACCAGGGACAACTCCCACTGGACTAGGTTGTTAAGAGTCTTGAACCTTCCAGGGAGTGGGCATCCACAACCTCTTTGGGCAACCTGTTCCAGTGCCTCACCACCCTCACTTTAAGAATTTCATCCTAATATTTAACCTAATTCTCTCCTCTTCTAGTTGAAAGAGCCATTTCCCCTCGTCCTGTGTTCATGTTCCCATCTGGGCTGTGGGGGGAAGGGTGATGCCTCATATGTGGTGAAATCAGGATGACAATACTTGAGCCAGCACTCAATCCTCCAGTACCTCTAGTAACAAATTTTACCTGGATTCCTGGTACCTCAGCACCGTGTGTCATCTGATTGCAGAATTTTTTAAAAATTCAAAATTAAGTGTCTAAACCAAGATTTACTGCCTGTGGAAGCTCTGTCTCAGTACTATTTGACCTGACAGAAATCAGATCCACACTGAAACAACCTACATCTGACATAACCTTATGTTTTAGCAACACAATATGAAATCTGAATGTGACTTTTCCCATGAAGTCACTAGAGAGCAGAGGCTGTTCACACCATATGATGACACCAGAAAAAAACCCCAAGGCACGTGTAAGAGAAAACTGCTGCTAAACCATGCAGAGCAGAGCAGTGAGGTACAGCACAGTTTTAGCATCACAGGACAACACCGAGCATGTTAGAGTAGATGACAATGAGTTTCATACTCGATATCACCTGAAATTAATGTGTCTGCTTTCCTTTACACCAGTATCAACCAGGGGGCAGGTCCCTCACTGTGGTAGAGACCAGACAGAGACCTCAGTAGAATGAGGTCAACAGAGCAGAGCTGCAGCAGTCCCCAGGAGACAGACTAAGGACTGGAGGGTACAGCAGCACACTGCCACACGTACGGCTGCTCAGAGACACAAGACACTCATGCCAAGCAGCATGCCACATCTGTTACACCCTGACTCTCAACAGGACATCATGTGTTGCACAGGTACACTCTCTGAGTTTAAAAGGCCAACCAAAGAGAAACACAGAAGTATCCTGGTTTTAGAAATAGCAAAGGGAGAGTCTCAGCCCTGTGGGAGTTTTGCCCTTTAGGTCTGCTTAATTTCTATTGGATTTGGCACCTAACTACCTTTGAGAGTCTAGCCCTGATTTATCTGCATCACACAGATGCTGGGTCAGAGCTGGGAGTTCAACCAAGGTGATGAATCCCAGCCCAGTGCCTCCCACTCAGCGGCACTTTTTCCTCCAGGGTCTTTCAGTAACATAGTTGTCCAGAGTGACACCACCAAAGCTAAACCTTGAAAAGCTTTTGAAACTTACACTGGTGGAGTCACCTAATGATCATGTCAGCTAGATTCTGATTCCCAATCTCTTCATTCATCATCTATTTGCTTGGGGTTTGTTCTTAAAGATTTGCCCTGACCAGCTGCAACAAGGGAAGTTGCTGTGAACACGAGGAAATTCTGGATTTTATTCTAATCTCCTCTAGTCTAATTTATGCCTTGAAGAGAAGGCAACTGCCAAAACCAAAGCAATCTGTCTTTTCTTTTTATATGTGTTGTATCCCCCAGTATCCTCATTGCAAACAGTTCATGGCTAATTGAGCAACAAGAGAGGTGTCTGTCTTAAACAGCATAAATCAGTCACTGATATAAATGGTTGCTGCTGGACCATTTTGCAGAATGGTTTCCACTAGTGGTGGATTCGTCATGGAAAACAACTAATTTTTCATTTTGAGCCATTGCACCTGCATGTTGAAATTACACTGAGGGGAACAAACAAAAAACCCACTCCAGAGATGATCCATCTTGCCTTTGAAATTCATTCCTATTTTTACTGCTGCCACGGTCCCATTAGTCCCAGCTTCAGCTGACCACACTGAATGATGGTTTGCAGGTGGATGAGCACCTCTCTCACTTGGTAAATGCTACAGATGGAAACTTTGAACATAATGGCTTCTCAGCTCTGGAAGAGTGCAGTTACCTGCTAATATTCACTAGGAGTGGGGAGAAGACAAGGACAATCTCAAGGCAAAAGCAGTATTACAGCAGGATGAGGCTGTTACCTACCACAGTCTTCCAAAAAACTTCAGGTCATGTCTTCTGCCTTTCTTCTGGGCAGCTCTCTGAAAGCTGCAGGAGCACCTTGGCAGATGGTAGCCAACTCAGCCTTCCTCTCTCCAGACAGAACTGCTGGTTGGGTCTCTTACCTAGATTCTCAAAGATACAGATGCCATGGGCTAGGTAAGCGGTGCTGACTCTCACTGGCCAAGCTCAGCACCATGGTGCAGGCTGGATACAGCCCACAGAGCTCCATCCTCCAACACCTAGCACAATGGACATTACACAGCTATCAGCAAGGTAAGAGCAACGTGTGGCACACGCCTACAGAAGACCACTCATGCATATTATTAACAAAATACACAAACCATGCAAGAAAGAACATAGCCCCTGTCTCAGGACCCATCTAGACAAAGACAGTAGTCTAGTGAAGTCTATTTAGAAGAAAATAACAAGAGAAGTGTTGGATAAACCTTGGTGGACACAGCATCCAGCCAAGGGAAGGGAGGTGGAGGCTGGGGACACAAGGCAGTTTCATCCATGCTGTTTGGGCTGAACTCATTCCTTACTCCCCGTCACTCTGCTTGTCAAAGCCATCTTGGATTTCATAGCTGCCAAAAGCACTGAATCTGCATCTTCTGTGTGCTCGATAGCAGCATTCTTGGATGCAAACATTAGCACTTTACCCTAACCCAATTAATAGCTAGTGTTCAGTTACAGCACTGATTAACATGTTGTTCACAATGATTAAAACATTTCTTCTCTATTACCATACAGTTAAATGCTTGGAAGAGAGCTACAGTTAATGGGATACAGGCAAGGTTGCAAATTGTGGCTGTCACACTCAGGGAGGGGAAAGAGAAGCCCCAGCCTTTTTTCCAGCTTCTTCCTCTTCTTTTAGAGCTGTTAATTAAGGGCTGACTTTTTGGGCAGAGAAAGAGGGGGGTGGGAGGATGGGGAAAAGGAACTTTAGGTAATTGAAAGAATCCAATTCATGTAAGCGCCTGACTGGTGCTAACCTACATCATTAAAGTTGCCAGCTAACAAACATCAAACACAGGCCAGTATTAATGAAGCAGATGTATTAATTTCCGATTTCTGAGAAAGCTAAGCAACTGGCTGGCTTGCTGGCTTCCTCTGTCTCTCCCTCCCTCCCTCTCTCTCTCCCCATCTGACAGCACTATTAATGATCTTTAATGCCCCACAGGCACTAATGGGTCCCGCTGGGAGTCCAGAAATACTGCAATTTGTATTGAGGAT
>VZRI01000949.1:546560-604670 GCA_013397515.1 Upupa epops | reverse complement strand
GAGAAAAAAAAAAAAACAGAGGGGGGGGGGGGGGGGGAGGAAGAGCCCTCTGCTCTGGGGAGCAGGCGCTTGATCAGTCGTTCCCCCTGTGGAATAGCACAACAGAATAATAAATGACAGCTCTGCGATTAAATCAAGCCTTCTGCTTTAAGTGCCAGAGAGTGTGTGATTGTCACTAACAATCTACCGCTTGTTAACACCGCCGGGGTATAAGCAAACAGCAGTCAACACTCCCCCCCCCAGATGGAAGCAGACTACCTATTACTTCATTTATATATCTATCTATCCGGAGGGGAAACAATTCCCTGTAGGCGTGGGCTGGGGGGAAGGGGGGCTGTTGTTATTGTTGTTGTTTTTAAATAACTTTTGTTATTCATGTATTGAAAACCTGAAGGGAAGAGAGGGGGAGAAGAAAAGCCATCTGCTGCCATGTTCAATCAGGCAATTACTCCCGGCTGCATCGAGCACAGGATGTGCACTGATACCCCACGGCTGCGGGAGTAGCGCCGGCACCATGCTGGGACCAGACAAGGCTGCTCCAAACTGCCCTCTCCAGAAGTGAGACAATAAAGGGACGAATCTCTCTCCCAGTAGACTGGCAAAATGAGCCAGAAGCAACTTGATTTTAGCAGTGGTCACAGCCATCCTTTTGTGTTGCCTAGTTAAGGCCACATTTGGTTTCTCTGCCTTTCCTCCCCTAATCCCATGCCAGTCCATTAAGCTTTAGAGTCTGCTCATTTTACCCAATGAGAAAACATGACAGGCTGTGTAGGCAAGGCTCCATTTGTTTGGCCATGGACACGCAGAGCAGTTACAGAGACACCAAAAAACCCTGATGGTACAATCTATACTCAGAGACCAAGGACCTCCTCCCATTCAAGTCAATCCCCAAACTCTCACTGAGTTCAAAGGAAGCAAGAGTGAGCCCCCAGGCTGTTTCTGAATGTGCCAGCAGCATGAACTATCCAACTAGGGTAATTATTTTTCTTAGCCACTAGGCAAGGTATTCTGTCTCCCCGATACAATCTTTAAATATCACCCAGCTGTTTAATTTCAACGGAGCACAAAGAAAGGTCCAACAGCTTATTATTGTGGAGTTTTATGTTTGGATGGAAATACACAAGAGATAAGGCTTTGTAACTTTGACATTAGCTGTCCAGACATTTTCCTAACACCAATAACATTTGGTATTTCATCTATGAAATTACTCACATCTTAAACATTTTTAGATGTATGGTTTAGACAGAAAGAGACTTTTTGACTCCATCCAACAGAAGAAAGCAACAGATGGAGGGGAGGGCTGGGCAATAAAAAACCCAACCAGGAACGTCAACTTTCCCCAAAACAATTCCGTACAAATGGGCCTCTGCATTTGCCTCCAGATGAAATGGAGATGCTGTTAGATGCAATTTAACTATAAATTACTTCTAGATGATGAGTGGGATGAGTAAGAGTTTTGGTTTTAAATACTGCTACTTGAATCTTTCATAACTTCATAACCAGGCTGTTCATTTGACAAAGCAGACTGGTGAGCCTGGGCTGGCTGTGTGCTAACACACACACACACACAGCCATTTGTTATGGTTCTCCTCTGCTCACAGTTAGGCAAAATACCCCAAAGACCTATAATAACCCTCTGATTTCTTAGAGGAACAATTTATGTTATTTTTAAATGTAGATCTGAAAAAGTTGTAGGATTACTGGATGGGAAGATATCAATCAAGTGATTCAAAATGTCCATTCTCCTTAAGGGAGTGATGGATCTTCTTTCTTCTTGCCTGTCTTCTCCTCTTTTCTGTGTCAGTCATACATCCAGGCTGCTATTCACACTTCATTCACAATCCTCTGTACCTATAATCTCTGTTATTTTGCTGTCGACTCCTCATGCCTCATTAGGCATGTTTGACACCTGCACCTAATACCTTTTCACCAGCAATGCAGGACAGCTTTTGACAAGAACAGATATTTTTCCACAATAGCTTCAAAGAAGGTCTTCCCAGTGTGTACCTTGTGTATTTTATGGGGTTAATGTGATTTCCCCCCGCCCTTATTCAATAAACTTACATCTTATTCCACTCTCCTTAGTAGATAAAATTGCATTTCCTTTGTCTTGGTTAAAATCAAGTGTGCATGTGTCTGAGAGAGAACAGCACAGCCAGAGCACAGCAGTGATTTGGGCCTCTGGGGGCCTGCATTAAGTACCTCAAGCCACACAAACGTGTGCATAGCTGGGTGTCTATTTTAAAATAATATAAACCTAATTAACATGATAGCTTTTATATATATAGGTGGGGATGACATTGCTCCTACAAGGAAACTATCCTATTAATTAGGCTTCAACTACTTAAAATAGAGTGCTAAATTGCTGGAATTCTTGGACTAATAAATTACTGTACCACTCAAGAGCATGAAACTCATTCTTCTGGGACTGTAACTTCATTTATTAAAGTGCAACAAAGAGCTGCTCAATGTCATAAATGAGTTAAAATCATTTTAAAAGCTACAGGGTCACAAGAAGTCAAACATGATCCTACACGCCCCTCATTTAGGGAGGTTACAGCTAATCATACAATACCCTGCTGGGAAGGAACACCCCAAAGTAAAATGTGTACACGATGTGAGAGGATGTTTTGTGCTGGGGGAGATGGGGAGCCTGACACACCTCAGCAGCCTCGCCAGAGAAATTCCTGCACGTAATAGTAAACACAAAGTAGTTTGGAGCCCTCAGCACAGAGCTGTTAGTTACGGCAATGATAAGTCACATACAAGGGATAAAGCGACACCCCTCTCTCAAACTGATGGGGTTTATTTTTGTTGCTTACCAGAATATAAATCGTGAAGGGCAGCTCTGAGCAAAACTGGAACCGATTCCTCAACAACACCCAGCCTATCTGTCAAAATACAGCCATGCTGTCAGCCGAGCAAAACCAACGTGGCGCTCCAGGAAAACGCATTCTGCCCTTCCGTCTCCCGAGCACACACCCGTTTGTTTGCCCATTCCCTAACTGAGGTTGGGGTGCTCCACCTCAGGGAATGAGGTCACATTTTGCAGAAAACAGTCATTTCAGCAGAGGCCAAACACGATTTCCCTGCAGCTGCTGTGCAGTGCTCTTTGGTACATGGGAACAGCTGAAAGGAGTCAACACAAAAGCAGACAGAGCACCTTCCGGCACTGGAGGAACCTGGGCCAAGGCACGCATGTTTCCTTTTTTATTTTCTTTTAAATTATAGCTCTTTTGTTGTTTAATTTCTCTTTCCAGTTCAGTGCCAAGGCAAAAGTGAGGAGCGGTTGAAATGGCAACTTCAGAATAATAATAATAATAAAAAATAATAATCCACAGGAACCAAACATAATGATTGCAGCCCGGTCCCTGTGCTCTCTGTGCGGCTGGTCCTTTAGAAGACCTCCCCCTGCCACGTTCTAATACAAAGGAAAACTATCTGCTTCCCACATCTGGCATTATATTTGACTGTCCTCACATTAAAATTAAATTCTGATAAAAATGGGCACAAAGGCGAAAGGGTTAGTAGGAAACAGTTCGCAGCAGTATTGATGAGAACAGCTTGCAGCTGGAAGCCTGAGATAACACAGTTTGTCAGAACCTGCCACACAGCTGCCTGCATAATGAGGTAAGAAAAAAAAAAAACCCCTCTTTCATTTGTTATCAGAAGAAATCTCTAAAAGAGATGCATCATTTAGAAGTAGCCTGACTAATGGTCAAGTTCCACAGGGACGCAGATGGGATGTGGAAAATATTCCCCACCAGCAAGGCCTTAGGATCTATCATCCTTAGCAACCCAAACACTGCTGCTAGTGCAGGTGGATGGGCCAGCGAGGACCTTTTTCTGTAGGAAACAGGGTTTCTGAGGCTGAGCTGGGGTTTCAAAGTGTAGTGGTGGGAAAACCCAGTTGTTTAAAGTGATTTTGTTTGCACTGCCACCTTTATGCCTCTGCTACACACTCAGGGCACACTTCCTTCATTGAGGATTAACTCGGAGCAGCATAACTGCAGTAAAACCTCTAATTTCTACTGCTAGCAGGAAAGACCCATGCCCATAAATCTTTTGAAATACATAAGGCACATTCTTGCAATGTAGAAACTGATTCAATTTTCAAAAGTTGTTTCAAAGCACCAATTTTCAATTCTTCACAAGCAGCAGCAGTGCCTCAGAACAACCAGCCACCCTTTCAGGAGGGCCAGTATGGAAAATGAGGAAGATGCAGCATAGGAGCTGCTGGAAGTGAAAACAAGGGTTTCTTCAGCACAGCGCCCAGTCAACAACTACTGGAAGAAGGCAGCCACTATTGAGCTGTTCATCTTACCCTCACCACTTTGATAACAGTCTGGGAGAGTCACAAAGTAAAAACTATCTTTAAACAGACTAATAGCAAGAATAGAGTCTTTTGATGGACAACATCAAGGCAGAAAGTCAAACAGGAAACCTGTCACCAACCAATCGCCATTGGAAGTCAGATGTCTGGATACACAGTGTGAACCAATCCAACTATTTCTATGTTTGGGCTCTGTCACAACACATAACTCTGCACTCAGAGCACCAGCAGCAAGGTGGAAGGGTAAGAATGGCAGAAGAGAGCAAATTCTTCCAGTAGCAAAATGATCTGCAATTTGTTAAACTGATTTTGACAGGTAAAACTGGGTACATCAGACACAAATGACAGAGGAGGCAGCACCAAAGATGCTGAACACCAACGGTGACCTTTCACAGCAGAACACTTCCATTGCACAAGTTCTCTCTAGGTAAAAGGCCAAGCAGTGCTGAAGGTATTTTTCACTTCCCCTTGCCAAATGTTAATTTCCACTGAGTGATTCGCAGGGACTGTTCAAGGATCACAGCCTTCCACAGGAATGGCATTCATATCTCGCATGAGTTGTGAAAACCAGGTTTTATGATTTAAAGGGAGTCATAAGCATTATTTCTTTTGTCTCTCTCCATTTCTAAAGACATCAGAGATGCTTAGGTGATTTTGATGTGTCTCTCCCCTCTCTTTTACGTTCCTCATGTGTTGTTCATTTTCTCCATCCTGTTTGGGTTACAAGCCATCCTGTCATGTCCTGTTTCACGATCCTTTGCTCTTGTACTCCACATTGCTGTTTCACTTGAAAGGGGCTTTCTGCATCACCAAGGAGAGAAACAAGGGCCTCTCCACACAATATCACACTGATCCTCAAAGCTCTTACCAGAGCAGGAGAAACCCTGCCCTACTCATTCATGCCACGTTAGCTTCTACAAACTATTCTACTATTCTGCAGCAATAACAAACACACTTTATTTCAAAAAGCTTTTTCCTTGCTTTTCCTTCTGCGCTTTCTGAAGAATTGATATCAATTTAACCTTACCCTAATCGCTTACAAGTTTTCGTTTTGAAGGCATCCACTTCTAAAAAGGGATATGAAGAGGAAAAGAACTAGGGAAATAGCACTTAAATTAGAAACATGGCAAAACTACACCTGTTTGTTGTTAAGGAATGACAGTCGAAAAGCAAAAGAAACAAAAGCTTCACATTAAAGGGAGGGAAAATTAGTACAAAGTCTCACGTATTGAAATACCAGCATGAAGTTCCCCTCTCAATCAAATCTTGCAACTTTTCCATCCAGTCCCTCATTCATGCTGTTCACCAGATTTTTACAGTTTACCATGAATGACGTCCTGACCCGTGGAACCTTCCACTACTGCACTTCTGCAAAGAGCTGTGGTGGCTGTAAGAGCAGTTTTAGAGTGTTAAATGGAAAAGTAAAAAACACCACGTGAATCCACACTAAGGTTGCCCCTTAAAAAAAAAAATCTCTTCGACCATCTATTCCACCCCCTCCGGTCTGCACCCCACCCATCCATGTAGGGCTTGGCTGTTTCAGAATAAATCCTGTGAATTTACTACTTCTGCCCCTGGGCTTGCTGGGGCAGAGACATCAGGACCTATGAAATGTCACTGTGCTTCTGCTGCTGTCGAGCTTTATGACTCTCAGGCAGATATTTACCACATGAAGGGCAAAAAGATGTGGGAGGTACAGCCAGAGTTATTTTTGCTTGGGGCAGGGTGCTCAGGACACAGTGCTGCTGGAGGGTTACCCAAGAGTCAGCAGATAGAGCTCTTCCAGCACAGACATGCTGTGTATCTCTTCCAAAGCAGAAAGTCCAAGGGCAATGTGACAGTTGGAGTTCCTCAGAGCTGTATGAGCTGCTGTCCTGAGCATTCCTCACTCACGTGGCATTTCTATCTGCTAAAGCTGAGGAGTGCTTTCTCTCCTTGGCAAGCACAGCACTTGTTAACATCACAGAGGCGAGCTGAACTGTGTGTAGGTGTGATTTACTGCTCCACTGAGCCCTAGCACTCACTCAGCCCCTCATTTGAGAACAGAGACTCCCCTTCTCTCCTGTTGACACTGATACATGTTGCCTTTGGGACCAAATGTCTGGAAATGGGATCACATGAAAGGAAAGGCACACAATTATGAACAAGTTTGATCTTTCTAAGAGATTATATCTGAGATTTTAATCAACCTTCAGCATCAACAATACAATCTGCTTGTAAAATACCTGCTGAGCACTGCAATCTGGTGGCCACCAGCAGCTCCAGGCAGCTGTTGGGTGAACAGAGGGCAATGGAGAGACAGGACAGGGATGGCAAGGTTGCGTTTGGACTGCAGGCAGGAGTGCTGCAGAGCATCAGGGAGGGGTAGTTTCTACCTTCCAACTCCCTGAGGGGTATGGATCAGGAAAAGGGGTGCCAGATAAACCCTACAGAATCATAGAATTGCCCAGGCTAAATGGGACCTCCAAAGGTCATCTAGTCCAACCCCCTTGCAGTGAGAAGAGCCATCCTCAACCAGATCAGGTCGCTCAGAACCTTGCCCAGCCTCACTTGAATATCTCCAGGGATAGGAGGGAGCTGCAACTACCTCCCTGGGCAACCTATTTCAGTGTTCAACCCCCCTCCTACTAAAGAGGGCTGTTCTTCCTAACAGCCCATTTCAATGTCCTTTTCCCTTATTTGAAACCACTGCCCCTCATCCTATCACTCCAAGCCTTTGTAAACAATCCCTCTCCAGCCTTCTCACAGCCCCCTTCAAGTAATGGAAGGTGGCTATCAGGTCACCCCAGGGCCTTCTTCAGGCTGAACAACCCCAGCTCCTCATCCTGACCTGGTAGGAGGTAGCACTTCAATAAAAAATAAGTATCTAGGTCACTGTACTTCCTAGTAACATTGCCCACATTCTGGACGGGGAAATGCAAAGATTCTCACGATGCAGTTGAATCTACAGATTTTGACCAGCAGTCTGTCCTCTACTCACCCAGTTTTCAATAGTAAGCACATGTGTGTCAGCACTGAAGACATGTTTGCACACCTGTATGACACTGCACCTTCAAATGTTGGCCCTTCCTGCTTCACAGCAGAATAAATCATCTACTCGAAACATCCCCACCTACAACTGAAGGCAGCAGACGGTTCTTCTGCCTCACCACAGCTGGCTCCTGTGGCAGCAGAAACTCAACACAGCTCTAAGTTACCTTGGCAGCCATGATTTACAGCAGTGTTTCAGTGAATCTAATCAGAAGTGTGAATACTCCCCTCCTATCTGGCACACATCGTTGGCGTTCTAATTATTCACACATTTTGGCAAGCATTATGGTGTTCCCCTACCAAGCTCCTAATCCCTGCAGATCAGTTAAAATAAATGAAAGAGAGAATCAAAAGGCACTTAAAAATTCAACGGTTCTCTAAATGGGTTTGAACAGGCTCCAGATTATCAGTGGTTGCAGTTGACTAGCACTTAAAATTAGGCCCTCCCTCTCCTACACACCCCCCGCTTCCCCTTCTCCTTTAAAGGAACTCTCTGCCATTTGGATTCCTGCAGGTACCAAAGTGTGCAAAGTGAGTAAAAAGAGGAAGATTCATAGATTTATAGAATGGTTCAGGTTGGAAGGGACCTTAAAGATCATCTAGTTCTAACCCCCCTGCCATGAGCAGGGACACCTCACTAGACTAGGGTGCTCAAGACCCCATCCCATCTGGTCTTGAACACTTCCAGGGAGGGGGCATCCACAACCTCCCTGGGCAACCTGGTCCAGTGTCTCAGCACCCTCATCGTAAAGAACTTCCTCCTGACTTCCACTCTAAACCTCCCCTCTTCAAGCTTGAAACTATTAACCCTGGTCCTATCATTCCAAGCCCTTGTAAACAACTCCTCCCCAGCTTTCCTCCTACCATCAGTATATAGCACACAACTTAGAATCACAGAATCTCAGAATGGTTTAGGTTGGAAGGGACCTCAGTGATCATGTAGTTTCAACCCCGTGCCATGGGCAGTGACACCTCTCACCAGATCAGGTTTCTCCATGCAGGCCTTGGACACTTCCAGGGATGGAGCAGCCACAACCTCTCTGGGCAACTAGTTCCAGTACCTTCAGCACTCTCACAGGGAGGAATTTCTTCCTAAGATTTTCCAACCTAAGTCTCCCCTCTTTTTGCTTGAAACTCTTGCCTTATCACTAGGGTCCTTTGTAAAATGTCCCATTCCAGCTTTTCCATTGCTGTTTCAGGTGTGGGAAGGCTGCTTCTCCAAGTCAAACAGCACAATTTCCTTCAGCTTGTAATCCACGTTTGAAGTTATTAGCAGTCACAAGAACAAAATACAAGGTAGAAAACAATTCTAGCCCACACTAAGGCAGAAAAGTGCATTAACAACCAAAGTTTTCCTTCTGTGTGGAGGAAATGCCCAACCAGGGAATGAGCGGCTGTCCAACACCAGGGATATTACACTGACATCTATTCCATCGCAACCACCAAGCCCACATATCCCTTCCTTTAGTTCATTTCTCCAGCTTGCATGTGGGATTCTTGCAGAAGAGGTTTCCAGCTGGTGTTACCCTTTCAGTCAGATGTGTTACTGGCTTGCTCTCAAAACAAAAAAAATCACATCAACCCTGCTACAGCTCCTTTCCTCTGTCCCAGCTTTCCATCACACAGCTCCAGGAAAACAACACTTGGTCTACAGGTTATCCAGCAGCTATTCTGCTGCAGTCACAGGCATCAGCACTACCCCTCAGCCTCACCCTCGCAGCCTCTCATTCCTCTCTGCATACAATTTTCTGCTTCAGCTGCTCTCTGTGACCCAGTAAGCAGAACTGGGAATAAACTATAACCTCTCCACTTCAGGTAGTTTAGCATTTTGGTCTCAAAGTCAGTTTTCTGCTGGACTTACCCCCACTCACAAACACACACATGTACATTTACACTGTCATGCTTTTATATTTCTCCAAGTTATTTTTCAAGCAGCTATTCGTGAGACAAAAGGGTGCTTTGTGCCAGACAGTTCTTCTCCTTCTCCCTTCCCCATTCTCCCATGTGCCTTGTATGACTGGGATGCTTTTGTTACCACACCAGTGTCGTACCAATAAAACCAGCACCCACTTGTATTTATTAAAGCCTCCAACCATTTATGGGCCCTTGTGTTGTGAGGAAACACCAAAAAATAAAAATGTTGATGTTTCACACCTATGAAATAACACAGGACAGGTCAGCATCTCGAAATGCCTCTTTCTTTAGGTGTCACCATGGAAATGGGCCAAGGTAAATCTCCACATTACTAACAGCCAGGGGCTTGGAGTGACACAGTAAAAAGTAGAACCAAAAGGAAAGGGGAAAAGGCTAATAAACACGTGTGTGAACAAGACTCCAGGAAAAAAGGTGCTTTCATGCTTTTTGTGTAGTCTGCAACAACGAGAGACTAATTTCCTATCTGGTATAAATCAATATCATATCATTAAGCTCATTAGGATCATGCAGATTTACACTAAACATGTGATGGTGTTCTTCATTCCCTCTTTTTAGAGGGAGATGGAAATAGCTGATCCAGCACCAGGAGCAGCAGTTCTAGCCCACTGGTGGCTGTTCCAGAGGATGAGAAAGATGGAAAGCAGAAAAAATGGAAAGATGAAGTCAAAGAGGAGAAAACATGAGCAAGAGGATGATGTGCTAAGAAAGCCTTTTTGTCTGGCAGATCTAGTTGAATGTTCCCACTCACAAAAAAAAAAATACTCACATAGAAGTTACTTGCTTGAACGCCCTGAAGCTTTTGAAATCAGATAGTAAAGGCATTAATATATCCATTTGAATTTATCACTAATTTAATTATGATGTCAAATACTACATCTAACTTCCAGGCTTCCACTCTGATCAATCAACTATTTTCCATTTTTATCTTTAACATTCTTGTTTAATATTCATCAGAGGCTCATCGTAGCCAGAGACCTAAAGACGAGGCGCTGAAGTCATTAAACATCAGGGCCCTAATATCAGAGAATCACAGAGTGTATTGAGTTGGAAGAGACCTTCAAAAGGTCATCTAGTCCAACCCCGCCTCAGACTCAAGAACTTTCTCCTCCTGTCCAGCCTCACTCTGCCCTTTTTCAGCTTCAAAGCATGACCCCTCATACTAGTGTTCCCTGTCCTTGTGCATAGTCTTGCCCAGCCTTCTGACTGGCCTCTCTCAAGGACTGGAAGTTCACTATAAGGTTTTTATGAAAACCATATCTAAGATAGCAGCACATACCTGTAGAATATGGGCTGACTTTAACAAGAAGCAAACCCAGGGAATGATGTAGGGACAAGAAGAAGAAATGGCAATAGCTACAGGGAAAGCACACGGAGGGAGCGAGTTTCCATTAGGGTTACTTAAAGGCTCCATCATTGAGCCTTACTCAAGTACAATATCCCACTGTTTAAAGCAGAGGAAAGCAAGGAAAGTAGTTTCTTTTCCTTTGGTCTTCAGAACCAAATTACATTACTTGTCCTCTTGCAGCTCACGTAACATCAGTACGGGTGCACATTCCACACTGCACTCTCTGGTTAACACAAAAGCACGTGACGGTTTGTCCACAGACCTGGAATGAGTTACTGCAGAACAGCATTCCTCATTTATGAGTGCAGTCAAAACGTTGAAGAGATTTAAGTTTTCTTTTTAAGACTTTAAGACACTTTTTAAGACAGTCAATGTGGGCAGACCCTTTTGTGAATTCTTTCTGGAGTGTTTTTTTTTAAGATGGTTAGCAACAGAACAAAGTTATCCAGAACACAACAGTGCTAAGAATGAACCAAGATGAACTTTTTTGATAAGATATTAATGACTTGGAATTATATGGTGGCTCAAAGCGCTTCACAACTATCGATGACTAAAGCCTCATGATAGACTTCCAAGTAGGACAACATTAACAGACCCTATTTACAGATGGAAATCAAGAGATATTCAGAGCTTAAATGATTTGCTTAGGGTCAGAAAGTCACGAACAGCACTCAGAAGTCACATGCTGCCACCCCCTTCAAAACACACTAATTCAGACTGAGTGATCAGCCACTAATGCAAAGCATTCATAAACCCTGACTTCGGTCTGGGAGATAACCCTGCTATTTCCAGGCTAGGAGAACAAAAAGATCTGCTCTTGCTTTTCCTCATTATATCCCATTCAGTCTGCAAACAATGATAAGAAAATAAACACAACAAATCAATCAATAAATACACAAAGTTTGGCCCTTTGAACAGCTTTAGCCTTTAGTTATATTCTCTGCTAGAAACCAGAGCAGCTGATTATCTGCCCTTCTGTGTGAGAAATGTATGTAAACTGAAAAAGTCTACAGCCCATAACGGATAATGGTCTGTACCTTTAGTGTCTTAAAGCAAGGCAGCTTTATGCCATAAATGATTCCTTGTCTAGCAATAATGCTGCATTACCTGTTCTCAGGGAAGACAGGGAAGGAAAACCAATCTTGTGCCACTTGGCTAGAATCACCAGTTACTGTAAAGCTTCCCTCAGATCCATTGCAATGTCCAGAACGTCTGAGGGACTCCAGGATTTCCCCGAGTAGCTGACATACAACAATCAAAATCATATTGTTGGACTCCACTACAAATGAGTTTCTTTACTGGATGTTTCTCACCCATCTACTTTTACTTTGTATTTTCTGCATGTCCAGATGCATTTTTAAATGGTGGTGGTCACTCCATGAGTCTCAAATGGCCACAGGCATTTGTCAGAGAAAGGAAATCACAGAATCATTGAATCACTAGGGATTGGAAGGGACCTTGAAAGGTCATAGAATCAAGATCATCTAGTCCAATCCCCCTGCTACAGCAGGATCACCTAGACCAAGTCATAGAACATCACAGAACAGAACATTACGGATTGGAAGCGACCTCAAAATATCATCCAGTCCAACCCCCCTGCCACAGCAGGATCACACAGACCAGGTCCAGGTGGATTTTAAATGTCTCCAGAGAAGGAGACTTCACAAACCACCCAGGCAGCTCCCTCCAGTGCCCCGTCACCTTCACTGGGAAGAAGTTATAGAATCGGTCAGGGTTCTGATGCCCCCTGCCATGGGGTGGGACACCCCACCCTAGATCACGCTGGCCACAGCCTCATCCAGCCTGGCCTTAAACACCTCCAGGGACGGGACCCCAACCACCTCCCTGGGCAACCTATTCCAGGCTCTCACCACTCTCACTGTGAAGAACTTCCTCCTCACATCAAGTCTAAGCCTACTCATCTCCACCTTTGCTCCATTCCCCCTAGTCTTGTTGCTAAATGAGTTCCACCTTCTCCAAACATGGCCATGCAGAGGACACACCACTTGCCAATGGACGCTAAAGCAGAAATTAACTCTACTCACAGCTAAAGGTGCCGCAGAGCTTTGTAAAATTCATCTTAAGCCAAAATTAAGAGTGACTGGTGTGAATCCTACTCGGGTTGGATTCTGAGACTACAAACAGAAACCAAACAGCTGGGCCACTTACAGTCTGAGCCTACATACACAACTCCCCAAATGTTATTTTACACAACATCCACTTTTCAGGAGAGGCCTGGGGAGGTGTACTTGCACGATGTCTCCTATGGATTGCAAAACTCAACTCAGAACCAGAGTCCATGGTCACAGAATGTTAGGGGTTGCAAGGCACCTCCAAAGATTATCCCCCTGCTAGAGCAGGATCCCCTACAGTAGGTTGCACTGGAACACATCTAGGCAGGTTTTGAATGTCTCCAGAGAAAGAGACTCCACAACCTTTGTTAGCAGCCTGCCCAGGTTACATTTGAATCTCTCTAGCTCTGTTTGTTGCAACAGCAATGCTGCTGCCGCAGAGGCACCACAGAAGCACCACAGGACTTTCACACTGTATGGCAGTAGCAATCAAACCTCTCTCTTAAGGTATAGCTTTGTGAGGAGGAATCCCTTCATCTGTCACACCAGTGCCATCCAACTGCTCTGTGCTAAACAAATGGGCTTGATCACAAGCCCAGCTGCACCTTTTTTGATGGAAGCTGCTGTTTAGAAACGCCGCTTGTCTTTCATCCTAGGTGGGATTTTCTTTTCTTCTTCTTTAACTTTGCAAATGCCATGGTGCACTCTCATTTTGGGTTTTAATGGCTAAAGATATGCATGCAAAAAGCATCCTAATTACTGCTTTCCTGGCAGACGCAGCCATTTCCTTGGGTTTTTATTGCCATTAGTTTTCCTCACCGATTTATCCTTAGCTACTCTCTTTGCATCTTCCTCGCCTCCCCTGAGCCCTTTCCTCCTCGCTTCTCAAGACTTGTCAGCACGCCTCCGATCCCCAGGAGAGATGGAGGGCCTTGTAAAACCCACTGCGCAAACAAGCATCCCTGTTCATTTATCACATTTAGCATGCGCACTTCCACACTCATCAAAACCAAGCCTGAGCTCGCTAAGTCATTTCCCTCTCCCAATTACAAATTAGTCCATTAGGCTGTCTGCAGTAGGCCCTCTGTTGCATCTTGGTAATGGCTTCTGAGATTTCCATCATAATCGTAATGGCTCCCTGTGCAGCCATGAGGGCAGATGGAGGCCGCTCGTGGGTAATGAGGTATCACACTACCAAAGGGCACAGCTCTGGGCTCATTATTTAGTCTTGGCTGTTTTGTGAAAACAACAACAAAGGTAAAATGCTGAAGGGAACACTTTAGCATATTAAGTTAACACTTCTTGAAATTTCTCTCTGTAAACATGCCATATTTTTTCTTTATGAAACATCCTGTGTGTCTGCGTGTATGAGGTGAGGGGAGAAGGAGGAGGGGAAAAGCGACCACGGGGACGGTGTGTGCTGCCACATCCTCCCCATGTGCGGAGCCTCTCTCCACATGGAGCCTTTCCCCATGGACACTGCAGATCCCAAGCTCAGAACCCTGAGGACCTTGGCTTGCTAGAGAGCTGGCAGAGACCTGAGCTTGCTTTGCCCCTTCCTATGATCCCAACTGTGGGTTCCCACAGGAGCTACTTAGCTCCAGCCACTGCAGATTATTTGCGTTGCCTGTAAAGGTGACGTCTCCAAGGTATGTACCTCCTGGGAGGGTGAACTGGTTGGACTGTCTGCATCCAGCTGCTAACTCTGGGACCTAGCACTGTAGCTGTTCCTTTCACAACAGCAGCCGAGGCTGGATAATACCCTACAAGCCCAAAGCTGTGACCATCCTAATGGAGATCTAAGAAAACCAGAGTGAAGCCTTGCAAGACTGACCACCTTCATCCACAGCTGGAGCAGCCTAGGAGCCCCTGCACAGAGGGGCAGGCTCAGCACTCCAGCACTGAGGGAGGCAAATCTGGCAGATAACTTATTTCAAAGAGAGAATCAACCTTCAAGACAAGCAGGTTAAAATCAATATCAATTAGACACTCTTGGAACATTGCTGCTCTCTTAAGATTTTGTGTATCGGATGTGAACTCTTGCTAATTTGACTTTGTTCCCAGTCGAACTGAACACCGTCCAACAATGGTCAAGATACCAAATCTACTGCACGCTGGAAGTTGGGGACAAGTTAAGACAAAGGCTATCCTTGCTCCCTAGAGCTCAGCTTAATTTTTTTTCCCTCATTATTTTTACTCATCTGAGGTCACAAGGCTATAAAGAATAGACGATTCTGAGGGGACCTCACACCAGCTTCCAATACCTGAAGAGGCTACAGGAAAGCTGGAGAGGGACATTTTACAAAGGAATCTAGTGATAGGTCAAGGGGGATGGTTTCAAGCTAAGAAGAGGGGAGATTTAGATTAGATCTTAGGAAGAAATTCCTTCCTGTGAGGGTGCTGAGGCCCTGGAACAGTTGGCCAGGGAGGTTGTGGCTTCTCCATCCCTGGAAGTGTTCAAGGTCAGGTTGGATGGAGCTCAGTCTGGTCTGGTAGGAGGTGTTGCTGCCCACAGCAGGGGGTTGGAACTTGGTGATCTCTGAGGGCCCTTTCCACCTAAACCAGTCTGTGGTTCTGTGATTAAACAGGACCAGTGGTAGAGCTGTAATGCAGCCAGGAGAGGGGACAGGGAACAAGCACAGGGAAGGAATGGGAAGTTTCTGTCTGTTCTTTACACAAATTCCAACACTATTACAGGCATTTCTCCTTCTCTGCAGGAAAACCAAAACACATTAAATGTCTTTATAGTTCTGGCACCTGATGGAATTTGCCTAAATGTCAGCCAACACACACAGGGAAGAGGCAAAGCGGGGAACTTCACACATCACTTCTGCAGGCTGCATCCCCACCTGCACCCAGAGAGTTGGAGGTGCTGCTCCTACAAGAACTTAAAACATTGCAAGACACTCACCTTAAGACACTGACCAGCACCTCCCGTGCCCCTTTCCCACAGTCCTGCTGGAGCTAGCAGTGCTGTCTACACTGAAACACACTTCTACATGTTACATACGGAGCGAATACTGGAAAACACGTTTCACATCCAAAATGCTGTTTGTGTAGGAAAAAACCCAAAAGCCAGCCCAGTGATTCTTTGAGATAAGAGAAGTGCAAACACAAAGTTAGCAGGCGGGTTGCGATCTAACTCTGCTTTGGTGAGCAGTAAACCACAAATTTATGAGCTAGGTTTTGTTAAAGTCGGATATAGATTCTCGAAAATGAAAAGGATGGATGGGGGGACGGCAGCAAGACATTTAATCAATGTCATAAAAATGTAACATTCATTGGTCTCCTAAAATGAAATTAATAATCTGTGCAGAAGTATCATTAGGAGATAAGTGACATTTTTAGGCTTTGATTTGTAACTTGTAACAAATCTTACTTCCACATATTTCAAACGTTCTTAGTGATATCCATCTTTATTAAAACATACCAAAACCTTTTCACCTCAGCTAGAGTGGCCCATCAAGCGGGTTTTTTTTTTCCCCCCCAGCATAATATCCTTAAGTAAAAAGACACATTATCAGGCACAGACTTTGCAGTAATGAAGGCAGGAAGAGACATGCTCCGCACCGTATTCAAATTAAATCAGGGATTTCAATACTCCCTGATTATCAGGGAGTCTTGTCTTTCACTAATAAATTTCTCCTTCATCCCAGGCACAGGCTTTCTAAGCTCTCTCTGAACTGATCAGACGTTCCTTTGTATGTGGAAGGGCAAAACCAAGGTGTGTGCATGTGGGGAGGAGGGGCGTGGGGCAGGGGGATCAAAAATTAGGCAAGTGTGCTAAGTTAATGATTGGAAATATTACAGGGAAAGGCAATCTTACAGGAACACAAATCTGATTTGCATGCCCTGCTGAATTTAGAAGGATCTGGGGGAAGTAGCAGCTAATATACAGAGGCTTTTTCTTCTTACACTTAATGTCAAGGTATTTTGCATCCAAGTATTTTTCATACATTTTAATGGAGCTACCTTTGATTTGTACAAGCTAAGTGAGAGGAGAAGCAGAGTCCAGATCACGGGTTATTATGCAGCATCTCTCAGAGAGGAGGGGAGGTAATGCAGTCCCCTCTCCTGGATCTGCCCTCCTCTTGGCTTTTTAAACATGAGGCAGACAAGGGCATCAGGAATTACTTTTTTTTAATTAGCAAGAGAATCATAATGGACTTGTGAAGCCAGGAGAATGTGCACCTTTTCTTTGTGGATTCCTGTCAAACAGTGCTTAATTAAGCTATTTCTCTGTTCCTCATGGAAGAAGAGGATGACGGCAGGGAAAAGTTGGGGAGAGTTATCACTGTGCATGTTCAGAAGTTGCAGAGACAAAGGATAACCCTCCCTGTTGCAGATGTGACAATGATAACTGAGTCCCCTGCTGAGCCCTGGTGTCACTGCATCGCCCTTGCCTCAAAGAGAATGGCAGGAGAGCATAACAGGGAGATAAAGAAATTACTCCAGTCCTATCTGCAACTGTAAACTGAGGCACAGAGAGATGCGATTCTTCACCCAGTATCACAAAGCTGCTTTACATCAAAATCAAGTGGTGCACCTAATTCTCCAAAGTCCCAGTGAAGTGCCTTAATCAAAAATTGCTCCAGGGCCTAGAGAGAATTGTCCTTTATATTAATTATCCTTTACATTGAAGAGTCGCTAGGAACACGCTCTTGTTTCTGCTACTAGGCCAACTTCCAAAGGGTCGCACTTAATACCAATTTCAAAACTTCACAGGGGATTTTGGACCAATTTTGTTAGTGCCTTGGATTCTAATTGTGTTATGCCATAATTGCTCTGGCACGTGAGAAAAGGACACGTTTATTTCTACAGCTAGATCTGTACAAATTTAGCATCCATACACGAGGGAACGTGGTGCCACTGTTAATCCCTGGACCAATGCCCTCCTCTCACTTTGCCCCATTCAGAGTCGAAGTAACAGTTTAAAATAAAATGTCCAATAACCTAAGTGATTACAAGAAATTCTCGACCATTTCTAAATATCAAGATGATATTTTCCCACATGCCCAAGGGCTTTGGGCTCCCAAGTTTCATTAAGAATGGCTCACGCTGCAAAGCTGCAGTCGGGTATAGTGAGTGTGAAGTCTCTGTGTCTGGAATTACCTTACAGCAGAGAACTACACATAGCAGTGTACACGTACACATCTATAAATCACCCTCACAACTTCCCCAGCACAAAGCCTTAGATGGCCCATTGTTAGTTGTATCCACAGTTTCTGAGTGGGCTCACATAGGCGCATCAGGAACATCATAGAGAACTGATGGAAACAAACATACTCCATCACATCAGAAAGGGCATGCAGCTGCTCCAGTTCATTCTCCATCTCTCAAGTACCACCTCTGGACAGGTATGGAAAATAACGACTTGCTAATTCACTCTATATCCTCCTTATTATCATTTGTGCCCACCTCGCTTTACAGAGAAATTATTTACTGCAAGAAAAAAAGCAAAGGCCCCTCCCTTTGAGAAGGTGAGATCTTTGCTCAAGCCCACAGATTTTAACCTCATAAATATTCCCAGCTATAAGATCTTATTAAGAAGGTATGTCTCCCAAGAGCATAAAACCATCAAGCTGTAAATTTTATTTAATTTCCCATGAGATTTGCTAGCCTCATACATATAATTAGAGTGCAGTATAGAGCACTTTTTGTGTTTTGTCAATAAATCACTAGGGAACAATCAACATTTAAGAGGACAAGCTTTAATGATTTTTCAGACCCCTAAGCAATCATGCCTGCTACAGTGGCAAGCTGGTCTTTAACTTTCTCTAACTAGGATTGTGGACTGTAATGGTAGATAGGGTCCCAAACACTTAATCCTATTAGACTCCGCAGCCCAGACAATCATAGCTTATACCCCAGGGACATATTGATTTTGATTTGGTTGACAGATAAGACTAGCCAAGCTACTGTAGGCTATGCTTTATTAAGTGTTTACAAATTAAATATCTTAAGGTCTGTAACAAGCACAACTCTGCTGCACAGCCAACTGCAGATTTGCAATTACCTGTGCAGATGGACAAAAGACGACTCTCCATCAATCACCGAGAGCACTTCTTACAGTATCAGTAGCATCGAGTGCAACCAGTCAAGAGGCACCAGCCTATTCCTTGCCAGGAAGATGCAAGGTGCTCTCATCTCCATTTCAGTACAGCCTCTTGACAAACTTAAGTCTTTTTGCAAGACTTTTGTTTGGGGGAAAATACCTTAGGAATACTTTAGTGAGGAGGAACTCACCAGAGTGGATTTCAGCACTGAGCCAGGAGAAGAAGTTGAGTCATATTTTTAAAAAGGCCCTGCTCATATCCCTTGTTTGCCTTCTCTATTCTTTACCCTAACTCACAAACTGAAGAGTTTTTCACTGCCCCTGATTTCTGTGCTGCCACCTTCATTTGTTCTAATTCAGCTTACTTGGGTACTCTGGGAAGTTCCTGCATGCACAGAGCAGAGAGAGATAAACCATCTTTTCATATGCAGATTGTCTGTGACTTTTGGAAAGACAATCCCATTCTGTATTGCACAAAAAAATAAAATTAGATGCTGTAGATGATCTAGGGGAAAAAATGCATACAATCAAGTTCTTTCTTGCATGCAAACCATAAAATAACTTTTACACCTGGGAGAGCTGAATGAGTATATTTCCCATCCGCTACTATTTTACCCTTGACTTTGCATGGATGTCAATGGCAGAGGGAGAAAAATAACTGCAGAGAATTGGATGCAAAGAATTCATAAATTTACTGAAAAGAAATACATGGAAAAGAGGAGCTGCCTGCCTGAATTATATAAGGCATGGCAATGTACAGAACTACTTGGGTCAACAGACAGGACGGTGCTTCTGTATCCTGAATTACCCTTGTGTTCTCAAGTGGAAATCGTCTTGTAGGCACTGAATGCCCATTAAACACTTGAGCTTTTTGTCGTATAATTTGATAATCACACCAACTACACTATCAGGCAAAAGTCTCCCAAGTACTTTAAATATGTTAATAAGCCAAGATTTTATCTATAGTCTTCTACGGCTTGCACAAATCTATAAATAGGCTTATCTCAGGGTTATTGCTGATATAAATTAATTATGGAAATGTCAACCAAATCAGGTACATGCCAAAGGAGTAATGGGGAGAGCAGTGATTTGCAACAGAAGATTCAGATACTGGGTGACCTGTGTGAAGGGTTCACAGCCCCTGGCAGCAGTCCACAAGCTTTGGGGGAATTTAACCTTGAACAATACACTTAAATTTGGTTTTCACATGAGTAATTGACAGTGGCTGAAGAACAGGACTGAGTCAGGGAAGAGTTATTACACCGTTTTCATTTAGGATCTCATTCCTTAAGCCACAATTGGCTTCAGAGTGAAGGCACTGCAGTGGGGGGGTGGGGGGTATGGTGGATTTTGTATTTGTGGAGGTTTTCTCAGGGAGGAAAGGTGAGGGAATGGAGATTAGGGGTCCCATATAAATTGCTTACCCTTACTCAACTATGCCAAAGCTATGTCTAGGAATGAAATAGAGTTATTTAAAAGGCAAATCCGAATAAAATTAAAAATTACTGGTTTCAACTTAGATTTAAACATATACTCTTTTTTTAAAATGATAACAATGGAAGCAAGGGAATCCTGAATATTATAAGCAGCTTCATGTGCACAGCTCTGCATTTATACTAAATTCAACCCAAATGGCCCTCTAGGAAGCTTGAGAAATCCGCCAGAGTATAATGTATTGCTTCTATTATTTATTCTTTAGACTGTGATTTAACCTGTGAGCCCTGGGTCTGGATAAGGACTCTTATTACATCAGTTGCTTCATGAAATGAACGCAAAGATTACATGTGCTCCAAGCATCTGGTATTGAAAAGGGAAATATTCTTTATCGTCCACGGTTAATGCCTATTTTTTAAATTTAGTTATAAGACAATTTTAGAAGCATTTTTCCTACTTTCCTTATCATTCCTGTAATAGGTTGATTATCATCGTTGAGGAAATGATAGAGGATAAAGGAAGACATGAGGGAATGAAATCCCACACAGTAATGTGGCAGCAGTGCTGATGTTGAGGCAAGTTTAAAATGTATGTGTATCATCTGATTCAGAAAGTTCAAGGCACGAAGCAGTTTCTTATACTTAGCTTTAAAAACAAATAAATAAATCAATCCAACAAAAAAACCCCTGCCACTTGTACAGTGATCAGTATTGTCAGTGCTTGAATCTTTGGTCCTGTTCTCCTGTAGCCAATCTAAAAGTTATTACAGAACTCATCCCAAAGAGCTTACAAAATCCAGAATCTCCTTTACTATAAATTTAGATATTATTTTTGGTAACAGAATTCTGTCTCCCAGCTAGAATCCACTTCTGTGTGACTAAAACATAAATAAATATGTGAAAGAGACTGCTTCTAGAATAACAAATAATCTCAGGATACTTGTAGATGTTTTATTCTTCTGGCTACATCAATATAAATGGATTAAACAAAATGCTTTCTCTTGCCAGCTACAACACTGTGCTCTAGCTGGTCAGATATAGATCTGATTGTAATGATTTGGAGGCCTTGCGATCTGCAGGTTACATTATTGCAGTTCACTGCTCCCAAGCATGAGCTACAGAAAGTCACCAATGCAACGAGAACTAGACTGACCATTTCTCAGGTCGGTTCTTGTCTCATAATCGCAGTCCACCTTGAATACCAGGAATCAAAATCTCAGATGGTGAATCTCACAGTGCTCTATAGAAATGATCAAACTGTTACAGGATAAACCTCTCTCAGCTGAAGGAAAACACTGTCATGCAGACAGAGTCTCCAAAAATACTGGTATTAAGAAAATGTCTGGGAGAAGAGGACTAAAATTCCCTGTATGAAACCCATAGTGCCACAATTCACAAGGGAGAAGCAGAAACATCCAGAGACTTGATTATCTCAAAGCAAAGTATCATTAAATTTCTTCCTCTTAACACTAATGAAGACATGGATGGTCAGACATGAAAGAAACAGAATGAAATAAAGACTGTTCCACAGGCCAGGAGGCAGAAAGGAATAGAGTTGTCAACAAGCCATTTAGACTATTTATATTTGGGTGGATTTCTCCTTGGTGCCACAGGAGCAGCACATCATCCCCACACTGCTTAAATTCAGATTCAGTCCCTGAACTGTGGTGGAAAACACACTTAAGTACTGCTTAGGTTCTTTGCTGGCTCTCTGCAGTGGAAAAGGCTTGACCACACCACACCATGCTACGAAAAAAAAAGCCCCATACTTCACTTTAAAGAACTCCTTGTGTGGAAGCCACACAAAAGTGGTGACTATTTTGAGAAATTCTGCACTGCATCTGCAGTCTTCTCATTAAAGCTTAAAACTTACATTACAGACATTACCTTCATATCTACTAACTGCTTAATATTCTGATTAGATAATGGACTCAAATTCTCAGTGAAAAAGTTACATCATGAGGCAATTTGCGGCAGATGAAGTTTGGTTTTAAGGATTTTGATAAAATGCTAAATACTTCCTGAAAAGTAACTATGATTTATAAATAAACCGCTTCATTATATTGCTATAGGGTGTCACATACCATCACCTCAATCAAAGTCTGTATAAAGCTTGTGCAGTTCCTCCAGCAGCAGCATGGGATGCATGAACTACAGCAGGCAAGCTTGTGTTTTACACAGCAATTGGTCAATCTCTCACTCAGTCTTTACACATTCCTTTTACTTTGGTGCCTACAAGTCATTAAAGAGAATTCCACAATTCTTGTGTGCCTCACAAGGGGCATTACCATCATCCAATGTGCAGCTCACAAATCACATTGTAATTTCCAGCAGAGTATTTGTGGATGCCAACATGGAAGGCAGTATCAAACTGTCCTGTGATGCCCTTCTATAACCTCCTGCTGTAGGTTCCAACTTGTTGCTGTCCTGGCAGCTGTGTGCTTGTACTGTTAGGGGAAGCATTTAAAGAATAACTGGTGTTGCAGGATTCAAGAAGCCTGGAAATATAGATTAAAGTATCATCTCATACTCATGATCTCTCCATTTACTGCTCCTAAAATTTTAACTAGGTTGAAACCAGGCAGACAAACCCACAGAGAGAGACTGTGTGGGGATTGATCATGCTCCATTCTCAATGACCTGGTCAAAACTACTGCTCATAAACAGAGCAGGGATTTGCTAAGTATGCAGCTTCGAGGCCAAGCTGTTATGGCTTATTCAAAACAGGCTAACAAGTACTCTGGTTACATCCTGGAATTCATAAAACTTTTCAAAGTGTTATATTGGTCTTGTAAAAGTGGAATGTGTGTGCAGTATATTCTAAAGATGTCTAAATGTGAAGCATTGCACATAAGGCTGTGGAAGAAGCTTGTCTTCCCCCCTCTGTTTCTACATTATGTGCTGTTTGTGGATAATGAAAAGCAGAGAAGGACAGGTCTGCAAAGTCCAGCCACCAAACTACTAGTATAACAAGAGATCAGCCTTAAGTTGGGAAAAGTGAATTGAATTAATCCCATGGACAGCACCATGTCATACCCCACAGAGTGGTAGAAACAATGGAGGTTGATTCATGATAACCGGGTGATTTTAGCTGCTGATCCAAAATCACTGAAAGATTTGGAAAGATTTTGCTGGGCTACGGGTCAGAAGTTTCGAGCCTGTACAGCTATGCTAATGCTGCCTGGGCAGCCACTGAGCTGGCTGATGTAGAAGGAATGACCCAACATCTTCCGAAACTGGGGCTTTAATAGTGGTTCAAGGCTCCTGAAATGTAAAGCAGGAGTCCTCTTTCCTGTACCTTAAAGTACAGGAGGATCACAGAGATGTTTATCCAAGCTAGGAATGGACTGAACCCTCCTTTGTTCTTTCCAGAAAATTACAGGTGAAATGTATTTCCCTTATGGCTGTAGAGCAGCCAGGTAAATGGAATGACTAAACATGAAGTGGGGAAAAAGGGGATAGTTCAGGTTATTGCACCATGGTAAAGGAGGTGTTTTTAAACCACCGTTTACCACCAAAAAATACACCTCAACCATATCTGATAAATACATAGTTCACTGCCATTAAGATCTGACCAGCAACTCTAAAGGAATGTAGAATTATCTGCCCTGAAATGAAGTAGAGGCTGTCCTGAGGCACAGAAAGGGTCCAAGGATGATGAGATTGAGCCCAGCCAATCTGCCATCAAGCCTAACTCGAAGGATGCTCCTTGTTTCTGGACACACCTACACCCTGTAAATGGGAAAAGATCCATCTCACAATCAACAAGTTCATAAGGCTATTGTATTTAATTTATTCCCCCAAAAGCCACAGCCAGTGCTATGCTGCAACTGGCCAACCATGTTCTAATTAAGCAGTGGTAGTTTCAGCACTGACTATTTCCTGGGGATTAATGACCAACAGAGCAGCAGTTGATGATCTGAGGCCCATTAATGCCAGTTAGTCATTAATCCCCAGCTACACCCTGCATCTAAGTCATTACAGACATTATTAGATTGGGGTACAGACTGCATGTGTGGATACACACTACTGATTTGAGCGCCTAACGTTGTTTTTGCAAGGCTTTGTGGCTGCTTACAAGCTGAGGGAGAGCCAGGAGGAAGTAGCATTTTTGATTATGAAGGTTTAAGCCTCAGAATACCAAACTTCCTCTATGAGTTCAGATAAGTTCCCTAATCTCTCTGCAACTAAATCTCGTCACCTTGAAAGGGAAATAAAGGATTAGCCATTTACAAGATATGCAAAAACTCATCACAACAGTAAGCTTCCACTTGTCAGAGCACCACACTGTTTACCGACCTCAGACTTTGCTCCAGGAAAGATTAAAAAGGAAAAAAAAAAACCAGCATGAGACAAAAATAGCTGCAAAGAAGGAATGGCTAAAGCACAGTGACACAGAGAAAGAAGCATCACAGCCTCAGGTTTTGCATATTCAGTTCTTACACTGTTGGTGAGGAACAACCAGCCTGGAAAGGCCAGGAAACTGTGGATCCAGGGATGCTGCAGGAATTGGTGCCGATAACCCACCACTGGGAAGCTTCCTTTTGAATAAAACCCACATGGGATAGTCCAGCTGGTGCCTTACATTTCCCTTGCAGCTGAAGTCTCTCCTCTGCTGAACTAGGAGGTACTTAGGGCCAAGCAGTTTATGCTCACTATAGGCTTCGTGGCATTTTCCACAAAATTATTAGCCCCAGCTAATCATTCTGCCTGCATAGAGTTGTTATTATTACTTCTATTACTTTTACTAACTGTAATTACTATTACTAACTGTTATCACTATTACTAATACTATTACTTCTAATGTCTAACAGGCTCAGCTGCTCCAGGCTCTCAACTACATCTCTGTGTTGCTGTTTGCCTATTAATATCGTCCACATATGCAGCAGTGCCCACACTGGAGGAGGCTGTCACTCCTTTTTCATTTGCCTTTCCCAATCACTGAAAAATATACCTTCCTGTTAAAATTCTACTAATCCAGGTTATACCCTCTCTGGGCAATCCTGGCAGCTGGAAGAGAAAGAAGGGTCAGAAACCAGTATATATCTTTGCATGTGTAACAAAAATATCTATTAACTCCAGCACACAGGTTATGATTTACTTAATTGCACTAGTGCAAAGAGAAACACGCAAAAGAGCAACATTGCATACTGGGATCAGGCTAACACCACTGCAGATGGATGCTCTGTTCTAAACCACTTGGCAAAATCAGTGCAGGAGCAGGTAAGAAACTTGCACAGGTACAAATTGCTTCCAGCTCTCAGGTATGCAGCCAGAGTCACCTCAAAAAATAATGCTCACCATAGTAAAAGAGAGAAATCCAATTAGTGTCTAAAAATCCCAAGACATGATACTACTTGGGGAAAAGTATAGAAGGGGAGGAAAAAAAATTCCCCTCTAAAGCTTGACACCTTGACAACCAATAGGTAATATTTTGCTTTCATTGTCTATAAAGCAGTGAGAAGAGCTGCGAGAGTGGTTGTCTCAGTGAACCACTTCACAATAGGGTAAGACGTTGCAGAGGGCAGCGTGAACTTAGAGCTCCTCAGTTAACATCTCCCAGCACCTGCTAATTGCAAAGGCACCGCTCACACACTAACCACCACTGTTTCCTCCACCAATGGACAAGGTCAAGTGATACAAGGAGGAACACTGCACCAGAGCCCTGCAATCCAGTGCTTTAGATGAGACAAAACTAAACCAACAACTCTTACCTTAGTGGACCAGCTCTAGAGTTCTTACAGGAATTACCACCTGGGCCCTCTGAGGAACAGTTTATTCCCTGTTTATTATTAATACTCAATCCATCATCTTCCACAGGAGCTGGCATATGCCATGGTGGTTAGAGAACAACACTCAGTTTCCCCAAATGTTACTGGCAAGTGGGATGGGTGTCCCATTCTGTCCCACTTTAATTCACCTGGCAAATTGCACCTGCCAAGTGTGTCAGGGGGAGGAGGGGTGGGTCATGACTCTGTCTGGGTGACAGACACTGGGGAAAGAGCCTCTTTGGAAGAAGAATGTCATTAGCAGTTGACTTGCCTCACCTCTGCCCTTTGCAGGAGAAAAAGGAATTGTCCCCAGGAGCATCTCTGTGGAGAGGAGCCTGGTGGCATGCTGTACCTCATGCGTATCATGTCCATTCTAAATGGAACTACAAATCTGTTGAGTGAGCATTTTGTTTTGATTAAGCATTAATAGCTGCTTCTGACCCAGGTGGATTCATTTCACTTTTGCCCAGTATTGAGTTAATTTACACAAACTACTGTCAGGTGAAAGAACCAATTAACAAACTGGGGAGGACTCCTCTCCCTCAGATGTTGTTTTGACTGAGGCTTGGGGTTTTTCTCATTTTAATAGAAAACATTAATCTCAGCAGTATGAGATTAATTACTTAACAAACAGAGAACAAAGGAAAGCAGGGGATTGGGGGTGGTGAAGGAAGACAGCTTACTTCCTGCATGCATGGTGATGCAGAGGAGGGCTGAGGAGTCAGGATCATTCTGTTTGCAATGGAACTTTATGATCATCAAGTCCAACCAGTGACCTAGCACTGACAGATCACCACCAAATCATAGCGCTGCATCTACAAGTCTTTTAGATACTTCCAGAGTTGGTGACTCCACCACCTCCTTGGGTAACTTCTGATAACCACTTTGGTAAAGAAATCCTTCTGATATCCAATATCAGTCTTTCCTAGCACAATATAACACTGTTTCCTCTTATCCTGTCATTCGCTACTTAGGAGAACAGGCCAACTCACACATCACTCCAACCTCCTTTCAGGGAGCTGTGAAGAGTGATAAGGTCTCCTTTGAGCCTCTTCTTTACTCTAGGCTAAGTACCCCCAGTTGCCTCAGCTGCTCCAGGCTTGCCCATGGCTGTTTTCCCCCATTAACCATCACTTCCAAGATTATCAGTCATCAGGGTTTGGAGTGTGGTTATGGTTTATTGCAGTTTGGCAAAGGACTTTGATATGGTCCCTAGAACATGACAGCATAGTCACTTGAATAAAGAACAGGCAGAATCCACGCCGAGTACATGACAGCGTACAAGTACAGCATAAACAACTCCCAGCCTCAGTTTTTATACTTAACAGAGAGGTTTTCCATAGCAGTATGAATAGGAGCATGTGTCAGCTTAGGAAAAACCAAAGTAGTTCCTTATTTCACGCTTGTTAAAGGTGAGCCGGCTCAGTCTTTGCTGGTTGAGCTTTACAGATCAAGAGTCTGGAATAGCAAGCACAGACTGGCAGAGGGGGGTGGCAGAAAGGGCCAGTGTTTGGCCAACAGTACTTCAGACAGCTGCACTGACCCATAGCAGAGGAATGGATGCATGTTCCCAGCTTACATTTGGTGGGCAAGGCTGGTAGGATCTCAGGGGTACATTTTCTAAAGCAGAGTGACTTAGTTCCCAAGCATCATTTTCAAACTGTCTGGTGCTAGAGAAGGTAAATCTCTGCAGAAGGGAGGAGGAATCAAAGGCAAGGTAGGTATGAAACTCCTATTAAAATCAAAACAAGTTGGCTACCTTATTTGCTTTTGTCCTTCTGAAAATAGCAGATTTCCAGGCATCCAAATGCCACCTACAGACCTTGTTGTTAGGGATTCATGCGATCTGGACATGTACTCACCCTGTTTCTATGTAGAAAATTAAATATTGTCTCCTACTTTGTCTGGCTGGGGTTGAAACTCTATTCCAAGCTAATACTATGGCTTAAGTTTGATTATAGAAGTTGCTTAACTAGGCAAACATTTTTATTCATATATATTTTTCCTTTAGTTATAGAAGTCATAGCATTTCATTTATCCTCCTGAGACTGTTTGTCCAAATCATTCTTTTTCATCCTTAGCCACTATTCTACCCCAGGGATTAGCTACAAGCTTTTCCATTATTAATTTTTTATTCAAAGAAATAGCTAGAAAAAACACTAAGGGGTGGGGGGGAGAAGGAGAAAAGACAGAGAGAGAATGAGAAACAGGGAGAGAGAAAAGGAGAAATGGGAGCAGAGGAAGATTTTTCCTAGACCACAGAAGCCATTTGGCCTACTTCTTCACCAGGACTTCGTCTACTTTCTTGCACATTTGAAAACCTCTCCTGAATGCCCTGTTATCTCCCCTCCATAATGATGTGTACTACTGCAGAAGGGAGATTACATTATTGTGTAGGGAGGGAACAGGGCCCTACATCACCGGGGAATACCCCCAGTACCTTACATAGGTTATAGAATATCTATTTATGAATACAAGAGCTAACACGATGTCTAAACAAAGGTATAAAATACTTAAAACCGAGACAGGAAGGATTTGCAATAAGCTAAAATAGAATCATGCAAAGGTTCCCCTCCCCAGGGGAGGGCTGCCTGCCCCTGAGCCTTTCTGCAGCACCATCAATTCATTAGTGGAGCTGTGCCTGAAACCCCTGTCACTGCACAACGTGTGTCCACTCATTACCTGTAGGCTTTCAGTGATCACAGGCTGGTGAGGGACTACAAACAGACCTGGCTCTCTCTAACACACAGAGAACCAGGAGAAAATGAAAGAAGGAAATTGCAATTCAATTCAGTGCATATGGAGAAGAAAGAGACATCAATTCATATGCACTGGCTTATCCTTCCCTTTGGTTTATGTTAAAAAATATACAGTATTAGCTGCCCTCTCCCCTTGGGAAATGAGCAGCACAGGTAATGGAAGCCAATGAAGAACTGCCATGTGTGTTACTGTCATCCATCTACATTTAGGTGATTCCTGTTCTGTCCTATATCTGACCAAGGGGGAAAAGCAATTGCTCAAATGAAACCAGGTGACAAATCCTCCCAATTACTTTTCCCTTCGTATCTTCACAATCAGAGCCCTGATCTGAAAAGCCACAAAGATCTCCCAGCAGTAAGCATTTTGGCACTCTCCAGGAATCCTTAACTCAAAGTACCTATCAAACATCCCCACATTTCTTACACATCAGATGAGATCTGTCTAGCTACTAAGTATTAAAAGATACACAAAAATGGCTGCACATGGATTTGCGAAGCACAATCCTTCTTACGGCACACCACAGCGGTTACACCCTGCTCACCTTCCTTCCATTGACTTTTGGAATATAAGTGATTCACATGAAAATGTGAAAGATGAGGTTAAGACACTGGATTTGCTAGGGGCAAGATCGGGAGAGAATTCACATGCCAACAGAAGTGCAATTCATGAGATAGATTGCAGGTTTTCACTTCTCCTGCCCATCGCAGACTCTCCCCTGTTAACTGTCATGACACCTGAGCAAGGACACTGACATAATTTTTTATCCCAGATATAAAAACAGGGTGAGAACAAACATGCCTGGGTTTTCAATTGGGTTTTAGCTACAAAGTCTAGCAATATGACCTGAACTCTCATTGTCTGAGCGGCACAAATGACACAGCCCTGGCTAGTCATGTTTCAGGAGCTCCTCCACTGACTGCCAGTAAAAGAAAAGGGTCAGCTTCATTTAGTACTAACTTCTGTCTTCAATTCCTGCTCAGAGGACAGCACTTGGGCTGGAGCCGAACTGATGCAAATGAAGAAAGTCCGGTATCATCAGTGTTGGACTGATTTACAACAACTGAAAAACTAGCTCCTTACAAGAGCAATATTAGCAAAAGCAAGGAGAGAATGTGATAGTACTGACAGTGGATTTGATAAGGAAATGCACTCCAGAGTGAGGGAAGGAGTATCTCACATGGGGAATTTTCATGAGCCATTTATGAGTATTTCTGTAATTCAGAGGCAGGGTTGGGGGAGATCACACACACACACGATTATGAATCTTTGGAACTAATTAAAAAGCTCTCCAAATATGCTTTCTCTTGAATTCTGTTTTTGCTGCTTCACTGTTTCATTGTTCTTCATGTCCTTAGAAATCTATCCAAGGCCTGTAGGCAGTAATCAGTTAAATAAACTTGTGATGGTTATTGCTTAGCAGTTTACTGCGGCCTTTCTTCTTTCAGATCTTTCACGAATGTGAATTAGTATTTCTGTACTTGTGAACATGACCTCAGTGGTTTTATTATACTGGTATTTCTGCACGAAGGTGAAATACAGTATCTGTCACTACAACTGGCACCAAATTAAATTATCCCCTCACCCCCAATTATTCACCACATTTACAGAAATTTAGAAAACTGCAAAAGTTGGTCATTATCTAAAAGAGAAAAATGGCTTTAGCGCTATCCTCAGCTAGGCATGAATGCCTCCTTCTAAAAGAATCTGTTCCTAACCAGCTCTTGATAGTTCAGTTAAATGAAATCACTTGTCTGATTAGCTGCGGCCAGGAATCTTTTTCTGCTGGGAAGTCCTGAGTAAGCAGTCACAGGAAAGAGCACTGAAGTTCTTAAATGAGAATCTCTAGGAAACCTCGTTTCATTGATTTACTTCACTTAGAAGCCAGAGGTAAAACTATCCAGTGTGACACAGAGAAATTACTGATGATCCACAACTCAGCTCACTGGTGATGCCAGTGCAATGGCCACATTCCAACCTCATTGGGACTGACAATATTCCTCCCACATCCAACAGATAGAACAGCCTCTGATTAAGTATTCTAGAACAAAAGTTGAGAGATGTACCTGCAGAGTTCCCTTCCCTTATCTTCTATTGATGACACTGACGCAAAACCTTCAGTGATTTTGACAGGCATTTTTTCTGGGTATGTGAACTACAGTTTAGGTAGCAAGTGACAGCTGAGATTAAAAACACAGGAATGACTACAGCTTGTATTGTGCTTTTAGGCTATATCCCAGCTTTCCAAATTAAAACCCAGGCAAACAAAAAGCCCCAACAACCACAACAGTTTCTTTTTGTAGTTACTGGCAGTGGCAAAAAGAATGAGCTCACACTTACAGAGTTGCTCATCCCCACCTGGAAGCAGATCAGCCCATTGGCCATTCCAGAGATCCACTTCCTGCTAATAAAAAGGCAATTTCTTGGGGTAACAAAGCCAGGGACTTTTGGAGCTAAGCCAGGAAGCTTAAAGAGAAACCTTGAATTCTGGAAACATAATAGACAAGGGGCTCAGCTCAAGAAAAGATTTCATCTATCAGCTAACAAGAGGCTGGGGTCATGGAGCAAGGTATACTTTATATGTGAAAGAAGGAGCTAAAAGTCTTGAAAAGCCCTGGCTGGAATGCTTTCCCTATGTAATAGAGGTTGCAGCTTCCAGAAAACTTATCATTTCTTCCGACATTCTGACAGAAATGTGTAATATAGAAGTTTAGTAGTGTGGGCAGGTTAAATTATACCAGGCAGGTGAAATCATTTCAATGTGAATTGAAGCGTTTACTCTTGTCCACTTCCAGCTCTCACTTGTTATTCTCCCTGCTTCCCTTGGCTTTGTGCTTCCAACAGAAAAGATTCATTTTAAAACAGATGTTATATGGGGGGTGCTTTGGTTCTAGGATTTGGTGCTTACTCAGAAAACATCCTTAATACACTAGTAATGTGTGACTTAGTTCTCACTCATCTATTGGATTTTCTATGTATTTCCTATGTATTTCTCTCTGTATTCTGTGTATTTTCTTTAATGTATTTACCTGGTATGGCAAACACTGTGATAACCAGATTATATACTGAGCAATATGGTTATGGGAAGTTTTGACTAAACCTTACTGAATTTATATACAGAAAATATTCTTATGAATAAGAATGAACTTCCAGAAAAACATGGCATTTCCCCGTGAAAAAGAGATGAGTAAAGTGCATTTTCAACTTCAGGCCTTCATTTCTACTGGAAAAAAAAAAGCATAAAATCTGCTCAGTTCAGCCTCCTCAGCAGGCTTTTCATGGAGTCAAGGAACACTACCATTTNTTTTCTATGTATTTCCTATGTATTTCTCTCTGTATTCTGTGTATTTTCTTTAATGTATTTACCTGGTATGGCAAACACTGTGATAACCAGATTATATACTGAGCAATATGGTTATGGGAAGTTTTGACTAAACCTTACTGAATTTATATACAGAAAATATTCTTATGAATAAGAATGAACTTCCAGAAAAACATGGCATTTCCCCGTGAAAAAGAGATGAGTAAAGTGCATTTTCAACTTCAGGCCTTCATTTCTACTGGAAAAAAAAAAGCATAAAATCTGCTCAGTTCAGCCTCCTCAGCAGGCTTTTCATGGAGTCAAGGAACACTACCATTTTTTAGCACAGAGCCACAAAGATGATGAAAGGAGTGGAGCATCTCCCTGATGGAGATGGGAGTGGGGTCTCTTTAGCTTGCTAAAAAAGGACCCTGAGGGGTGACCTCATAAATGTTGATCAATATGGAAAGAGTGGGTGTCAGGAGGAAAGAGCCAGGCTCTGCTCAATGGCATCCAATGACAGGACAAGGGGCAATGGGTGTCAACTGGAACAGAAGAGGTTTCACATAAAGATGAGAAGAAACTTCTTCATGGTGAGGATGACAGAGCACTGGAAGGGGCTGCCCAGGGAGGCTGTGGAGTCTCCTTCTCTGGAGACATTTGAAATCAACCTTGACATGTTCCTGTGCAGCTGGATGTAGGGGATCCTGCTACGGCAGGGGGATTGAACTAGATTATCTTTCCATGTTTCTTCCAATCCCTAACAGTCTGTGATTCTACCAGTCTCAGAAGACCAAAGGATCAGCATTTCTGCTTTGCACAAACTTTAAAATCCACCCCACAGTATAGCTTGAATCACACACAACCACCAAACCCTACATCTAGAAAGGAAACTGGTTCATTTACACCTACATGTAAAGAAATAACATAAAGAAATGCTGCTGTAAATGTATCCTATATAGGACTGTGGTCTATTCTGAGATACATAAGTGTCTCATCATGGATGAAGCATACAGATCTTAAACTAGCTGAGTGGTCTTGCCTGGTTTGTCTCTTGAGCTTTTTTTGCCACCTCAGAGACATACTCAAGCTTTTTTACCAGCTCTAAACATTTTCCCTGGTGTCTCTAGTTATAGTCACTCCTACTTCCAATTATTCTTGAAATTAGGGTTCTCAGTGTCATTTAGTGCTTTAGAGTAAATGGACACTAATTAATGGTAAATTACAATAAAATTTAAACTGAATTATGTACTGTATCTGCATTGGTAGCCAATGAGTTCACTGTGATTAATGTTATCACAAAAAGTAACAGGGAGTTTGTTATAATTTGCTAAAGCAGCTGAAAGCTCTTTAGTCAGGTTTCCTATTAACAAAAACAAGCATTAAATTACTTAAAGACAATCATTAATTTAAATAAGCACTTTGTTACCCTACATATAAATCATGCACAGAAAAGCAACTTGGCATCACAGTCCTCACACCATCTAAAAACCCAGAGCAGCACGGTGTGAAGGGTGTCACTTCCCATTGTCATGCCCCAAAACCTGCACACTGGGCCAGAATGTAACTGAGAATCACAGATTCACACCGAGGAAAATGTGAAGCGACACTATGGATTATAATGGAGTCAATTTGAGGTGGCAATAATCTTTCTGAGATCTGACTCGTGTGCAGATCAGGGAACACCATACTGTCCTCCAAGCAGCCCCAAGAGATGCTTTAAGCAGCAAACGTGACAGTTCCCACATTGTGTTCATTCTTCAACTCCAACCTGAGAGAACAATTGCTGGGGATAACAGCAAGTGGCATCATAGGATCCCAAGCATCTCTGCAACAATGGAGTCTTCAAAATGTCCCGGAGAACACCATGCCCCTTATACCATCTGTCCCATAGGGACTCAAGGGCTGGGATAATCCATGGACTATCTGCAGGCTGTTCCAAGCTCTCCTGGTTCATCACCATTAGCAGCCACTTAACTAAGATAAAACTAAACTAAACAAAATTTTCAATGGGGTCTGGGAGATTTATGCTTCCTACATCTGCTGCTGACACAAATGATTTCTTTAATTTCCCCTTTAATTCACACAAACTCATTTATTTATATATCACAGCATTTTGGAGACCAGGATAGTTTCCCTCTCTGTGCTGTGAATAGATCAGCAAGAACCCAGCGTGGAAGGGGTTTCTGAGGGCTGCTGCACAGAAACAGCTCCAAAAAAATAATAATAACACATTATTAAGGTTTCAAGTCTTCAGTCGCAAAACCTCTTCCCTCTTAAACCTTATGTTTATGCAGAAATGGAGCCGCAAACAAAGACCATGTAGTGTGTAAGTTCATAGCTGCTGTTATTCTTGAACCAGGGAAGAGAGACAAAAGCTTTGCAGCGATTGCATAGAAGTCACGATGGAGCTTCTCTTTCATTGCATTTTTGATGACATATGACAAGTGCAGCCATCGATCTTCTGGCATGTTTGTATTTTCCTGGGAGTACAAGATACTATGGATTTTTTCCATATTGAAAAACAACAGCCTTGACTTAACATCCTTGCAATGCCCTCTAGAACTGATCTTATTCAGCCTGCAGCCCGTCTGCTTTATCATAGTGCATTGACACCATCAATCACAGCGACCCTGGACACATAACAAAGAGAAGAGGCTCCATTCAGCCAGTGATGGCAACACAACCTACCTCTTCAGCTCCTTCAAGTGTAGGAACTGTAAGTGTTCCACACAAAATTATCCAGGCCTCTTAGTTCCTGTGAATAGGTAAACTCAAAAGCAGGAAGGCCTTGATGGGGCACAAGTCAGAAATGATGTAACACCCTGCTCTCTGTGACAGACGTCCTTGGTGGCTGCAGCTGTGAGGTGTTTTATACCAGAGACCATTACAAAGCTGAGGAGGGCCACAGGCTCACATGTTGCTCTGCTGAGGTCATGTACATGTCTATGAGAAACTGAGTTATTGAGAGTATGCGTGATTTGTGCATGCTAGAGCATGGCACTGAAGACAGAAATGCATTAACTGGGGAGGCTGAAGGGTTTTTACTGCTCCCCTCCACAGAGCACTCAAAGGGATGCATGTCTCCAGTCATAGGAGGTGACCTTGCCCTCTCCTAAATCATGCAAGATGAGACCTTGAGCAACCTGGTCTAGTGGGAGGTGTCCCTACCCATAACAGGGGGTTGGTACTACACAATCTTTAAGGTCCCTCCCAACCCTGATCGTTCTGTGATCCCAACCCTTTCCTCTCTGTAGCCATCAAGACTTTGCAAAACAAGACAAAAAACTGTAAACACATTAACAACAAGAATTCTCCTCCAAAGTCTTGGTGGCACGTACAAATGCTGACAGAAACCAAGTTGTCCAAATGAGGTTACTCATAAACATTTGGCACATACAGTTGAAAATTAACTTCTCCATCCTTCTTCCCCATCTCTGGCTGAGAATTTGTACTCAATGGACAACTCTGAGCCAATAAAGCAGCTGTCTATCAGACCCCTAAACCAAACAGCACCAGCAATGTCTTGCCAGGAGTTAACAAAATGCTGCATGCCTTCCCCATTCCTGCAACACTCCCTTTATCTGAGATTATTACAGACTATCACTCATTACTCAGCTGGTCGGGGATCTGCTAAATGTTTCTGTCTAAATTCAACACTCAGTGCCCACGCACAGCCATGCACTAACTGCCTGGTTTGCTCTGAAAGGAAGAAACATGATAGAACACATAAGTCACCATAAACTCGCCGGATTAAGTAAGTTCTTGCATCTTACGGCACAACTGGTTCCTACAGATGATACCCTGGAAAATGACATTATCGCTCCATGATTTGCTTCAATCTGATTGCTACAGTTAATGCAATAACCTAACTCAATTAGGATGCTTTTGTTATGAATGAACAGCCCTGTTTAATACTGTCTGACTGGCCAGAGTCAGCTGAAATGTGATGCTGAGGTGGACTGCAAAGCCCAGAAATTCAGTGGTGCTTTTTAAGAACTAATATGAGTTAGAAAGTCCAGGCAATTTTTAAAGACACGGGGATCATCATGGTGCTTCCTACTAGGCATTTTTGTAATGCTTGGAAGAGCATCCAGACTTCCAACTGAGACCAGATCCAGCCTTACAGGAGTCAGTGTACACAATTTGACTCATTTCTACACAGAGCATGCCAGGTTCACCTGAAGTCATTTCTTCCACAATTCTCAGCTCCCACCAGTAGGTCTGAGTGATGGAGCCCAGTAGCCAGCTCATGGTAGTCCCTTAACTGCTAAGCATTTCTAACACACTCACTGTCTGCACACCTGCTTTTCTTAAAAATACAGCTCCTGGACTCTCAGCACATCTTGCTGTGACATAGAGAACCTGAAGTCTTGCACTACAGCCTGTGGCTCATCCTTCCAACCCACAGTTCATGCATGGGTGTCAGACCAAGGTGCAGGCACAGAGACTTTCAGAGAAGGAGTCACAACATCTGTAAGCATCACAAGGGAAGAGCAAGGAAGAGGATGTGCAAAGCCTGCACTGGATTAACAGAAAGACTCAAGTCCAGTAAGATCCTTACCCTGCTGCTACCTGTAGGCCCAATCCTAATGCAAACCACATGAGATAATTGCGCTTCTAACCTGTTTGGGGAATTTCTGGAATTCAGGATACACAGTAGCTGTATTTTACCACTTCCAAGTCCACACACTCTTATTAGTGCTGAGCCAGATGGAGAGAAATATGCACAAAACCAAAGCAGTCCTTGCTGGAATCCTTGGCAATTTATTGGTGCGTGCATTTAATTTCCTGTCTCCTTGTTTTCAGCCTGTCCCTGGATAGGATTGTGAGAAACCTGAGATGGTTACACATGTTGTGGCCTTCAAGACTCTCAAAAACATGAAATAATTACCATATCTTCCAAACGTATTTGTTTCTCCTTTTCTTTCCAAAGAATCTTCCAAAGAAATGTCTCACCTTCTCAGTTCTCAAGCCTAAGCCTTGTTTTCCCTTCAAGGAAATGTGAGAACAGCCATTGAGGAATGGGGAACATGCCTCATACATGATTATAAAATCTCATTTGTTATGAAAAACAGATGTCATTCAATAGCATAAAGGGCATATGAATATTATACTTGAATAACATAGAGGAACCTGTAGTCCTTAAAGAAACACTTTCTGTAATCTAGATAAGTTTGGACATGGCCAGACTCCAAGATCCACAGACTGGATTTCTGCCTGCCTCCATACACACAGGCCATACGTGCATGCTCAGTAGTACCTACACCCAAACACACATGTAAAGTATCTCTAATTAACAAATAGCTACACATAGGTGTATTGACCACCAGAAATGTGCCAGCATGTTTCTGCACATGGCTTTCAGAGAACCACAGAACCATTAAGGTTTGAAGACCAAAACTATCAAGTCCAATCATCACCCCAACCTCACCCTGCCCACTAAACCTTGTTCCCCTGGGCCACATCTACTGTTTTTTTAACCCCTCCAGGGATAAGGTCTCCCTCCCTGGGGAGCCTATTCCAACCCCTGACCACTCTGTCAGGGAAGACATTTTTCCTGATGTCCAACCTAACCCTCCCCTGGTACAACTTGAGGCCATTTCCTCTTGTTCTAATCCTTAATGACTTGGGAGCAGAGACCAACCCAAATCCATTCAAGCTATCTCAATTCTGAGTTGAAGGTTTACAGACAATTGTGTAAAATAAAAGACATGAGTTGTAGATGCTAAAGAAAGCATCTCAGTTGAAACACTCTAAATCAAGTGTAAAATCCACATCACCCAGGATAACTTCTTTCCAATGGCTGGATTTCAGAGTATTTGTGGGAGTATGTACACACACATACACTGTGTGCCCACACAGACACACACACACTTCTTCACTGACTTGAATTTATGACTCTCATTACACATGAGATCAGAAAACCACACTGGGATTTTACTTCTGCATCAGTGGCACCAGCAAATGAGATCTTGCCTGACATTGCCATGTTCTCTAACAGCCTTCACAGAACTACTTTGATAAAAGTTTTGCCATATATGAAAAAAGGGATGTAACACTAAAATGTGAACAAGCAAAACTATCTATCATTTGGGATGTCTCTCTTATTGTGATCTAAGCTGCTGGGAAGGCTTGAGGAATTTGCATGTTATCCTTAGAGATGTCTGAAAGTGTCTCTTCTGTTTCTTGTACAGCACCGAGCACATCATCAGCTTTAATCTTTAATCTCGTCATCTTCTCTCCTCCCCTACAGAGGATCAAATCCTACAATCTATACACGGATAAAACTCCTGGGCCCAAGGAAGTTTGGCTTTAAGTTCTGCAATAAAGGTCGGAAGATTTATTGCCAGGATTGTGTTGTACTGAAACAAAACACAAAGTTATCCAAAGCAGTGTCACATCCGAAAAGTCTGCCCTAGATAAGATCACAGAGGGGGCCAAGTGCACCTCACTGGCAAGATTTAACACTCAAAGATGGGTGTTCAGGAATCCTTAGAACCTGATTTTCTATCGAGAAGCATAGGAGTTTATAAGCCCTATCACTTTCCTCACCTCACTGTGACTATAAATAAAATTAAACACTTCAATAGACAAAATCAAACAGCTAAAGAAACCAACCCACTTCTTTTTCATTCTTCCACCATCTGCTAATTCACACAAAACAGGAATAGGGACAGAAGAGAACAACCTTCCTGTTTTCAAACACACACAACACCTACTTACCTCACAGAAATACTCCACATAATTATGAACCTTTTCCTTGAAAGTAGTACAGATATTAGTGCTGCTGTGGGAAGCAGAGCTCATGGGCAGTGCTACATACACTGTAGATATTTATAAAGCCACTAGGAGGCTGCAATTAAATTATCTTGGGGTATATATTATGCTTTTTCAAGAAGCATTTAAAACCACTAGTACATTCCATTTAATTTCTCCCCTTAATGTGCTTTTCTCTGCATAGCTATACCTCTCATTTTGAACGTCAATACCTATAAACAGAAACAGGTATGCTCAATGATAATGAAGTCTACTCTTTTTACACTATGGACTTGCATACACAAAAACACATATGCTGCAAAATAATATGTATGTCTACAGGCTGCAGTTAATAGTCTAAGAACCTACAGGAGAACAGTAATTGCTAATAATAGAAGTTTGAAGTAATTGATACAGGTCTGTGCTGTTGCCATTGCATTTCTGAACCTGCATACTGTACATGTGCATACAGCATAAAAGAATGCAGCATGAACTTACAAATAAAGCATCTACATGTGGTGGATTTGCATTTACTTCATGGTTATGCTTCATGCTACACACCTGTTACACGCACATTTAATACTCACACATCAACCTGTCATCCTGGATATTCTTGCTATTAATTTTAATTGCCATACAATGATTTTATCTGTATCCATATCAAACACTTCGCAAATGACAGCTTTTAAACACCTGATGGTTGAGCTACTGATACGGATAGTGCCTGAACCCTGAAAGCACTACATAGCTGAGGAGGAGCATATGGGGGCATCTGTGCCAGCCTCCCCTTGTTTCAATTCTTGATTGTTTACTCAGCTGCCAGAAGATGGTCTAAAGCCCTGGGGAGAGCAAAACCTGTTTGGGCCATTGACATTGAGTATCCTTGGTGCAGGAAGTCAGGACCTTAGAGGTATCCATCATTACGGCTGCCTGAAGGCAGGCTGGAGCCAAGGAACTTGCCTGAGAAGCTAGTAAAATTTTAATGCACTCTGTAGTGTGGTCATGTCATACTCAGTTATGGCAAATAATCCCAGATGCCTGCAGAGGTAAAATGGAGCTGTAATGTGCTTGCCTCCTAACCCGAGCTGACAGCAATGATGTACGACTACCATTAGCGGAAAATATCACTTCAACTAACCCATGATCCAGCTCCGCTAAGGGTCACATTATCCATGAGGAACAAATTACACTCCCAAAGTAAATACAAATTTTCTGCACGAAATGGGTACAAAAAAAAAAAAAAAGAAGGAAAGGGGAGCCGGGCGGGGGCAGGGGGAGAGGGCAGAGGGAGCAGGGAGTGATACGTTACCTATCACAACATGCTGCCGAGTGACAAAGATGATGAAGGACAGGACAAATCAGGGGCTGAATGTGCCGTGGCACAGGCAGCCCGGCAGCACGTCCCCACGCCTGTAAACAACATGTTCGCTCCCCTCCGTGGAAACGCATCATCTTTCACAAGGAACATGCTTGGCTCTGGTTTTATTACCACTCTAGCTGTAGGGACCCTGGATGTGGCACATCAAATGCAGAAAAAGGATCCTTATCTTTCCTCCTAATGGGCCTTAAACAGTAAGAAATACTTGATGATTGCCTGAGTGTCGCTAGCATATAAAGTCTGGTTGATCTTTCACCCGCAGGGCAAATTTAAGGTGCTGCATTTTCCAGAGTTAAAAAGACACCACCTGTACAAATATGCAGGATAAATGGCACCAGTGGGAAACATCCTGGCTCTGTAGAAACAGTTTTAGGAATAATACTGAGAAACTCTGTCTCTAATCCTATACTTAGCCCAAATTAATATAAGACAAGCACTGAGGCATCACTATCCCATGACCTGAAGTAATTACTTACAATTGGGTTCTCAGCCACCATTTCCCCACAGAGCCTTATTTCCTAAACACATTGGTACCCAACACCCAAGGAAGGTTTTCCCCCAGCATTCAGCTCACTCTAATTCTCATAAATAATCCTTTTGCCCTTCCAGGAGCACAGTGTGCAGCTGCTTAGGGCAGCTACTCAGGACCAAGAGCAGGACTCATGATCAAGGGCAGCTCCTCACAACCACCATTTAAGACATGACCCGACAAGTTACTCATGACCAAGAAGCTTTGCATTTATTCAGTGGCACTGATTTTAAGTAGCCCCCTCCCAAGTTCCTCTTATAATAAATGTATGAGAGCATCTATAATTACCTAACCCAGCTGAGCTTGTAAAGCTGGGCTAAAAATTGTGGGGTTTTTTAAAATAGCCAAGAGCCCATTGGAAAGCAAATGATACCCAAATGCATGCACTTATGTGTGTGGATATTTAACTACCAAACACTGAAATACAGTCCACGTGCTAAACTCAGGGACACACATCTGCCAGAGCACCACCCCAGCCTCTCTCTCCAAAGGCTCTAGATGAAACAACTATCCAAAAGCAGCTCAGAACCACACACAGGGTGCAGGTGGGAATGTGTCTGCAATGCACAGCAATATCCACTCCTTTGATCTCAGCATACCAGAGTGGTTTATGATAGTTTCCACGCCATAATATTTGGTTCTTAGTTGAGTTATATGTAATCAAAGGTATTAGCATTATAATGTAAAGCATTTTGATGTGACAAATATCCTCAGCTCTCTCATGGTGCTTTCAAATGTTTTTCTCTGCAAAGGGAAATTATAATAATAAAATCTCTACCAGCAACACACTCCCACCAGCACAGGCTTCCTCAGTACATCCACCCATCCTAATCACCTCCCAAGCTGGAGTAGGCTTTATTATTCTTCCCCTCCCACCATATGCCAACACCTTGCAAATCCAGCCACTGGTTTGAAAGACAAACCTCTCTATTCCCTGCACAACTCACAACAAGTCCACCCAGAGCACTGCTTGTTTCAGCAAGAACACTCAGCGATGCCTGGGCTGCAGCTGTAACCAGCCAGACAATGCTGGACCCTGACAGAACACGTTCTGTGCGATTCAAGAGCCTCTTCAAGAAAGAAGTGATTGGGTACTAGTAAGATATACACAGAATTAAGTCATCAATTGTGGGAATGTTTTGAAGCTGCTCACCCTGTCAACGATGGGTACCATTCAAGCAAGAAGCAGATCACTTTTCCTCTTGAATCAGGTTCCAGTACAAACTCTGTGTACACTGCCAAACAGTGCCCCTTGATCAAGGAAATACTTTCCTAGAGAAGCGAAAAAATCACTAGAGGGTCTCAGATTAGGCCTTAATTTTAAAATCAGTCAAATTAAACAGAGTGTGAGAGAAAATGGTAGCGATGGTGAGTAAAAAATGGATCATACTCCTCACCTCATCCTTAGTACATGACCTCCTCATCAAAGCTCTGTGTATGTCTTTTCAAAACAGGACTGCCTTTTACTTCCAGAAGATGAGCTATGTGTTTGCACTTAGGTTTTTAATATTGCATTAATTACCATGGGTATAATTTTAAAGATTCTATCTAAATATCAGAAGATAATACAGTTGCACTTAACTTTGTCAGCTGAGCAACGGGTTGTCCTAATTTTAGATTATCAGCTCTGGAGACCTGCTCAAAGAGTAAGACTGACAGACTTTTTAATGGAGAAAATCTAAGTTCCCCCGGGATCATTACTTTTTTCTGATTCAGTAAGAAATCCCAGTGGCATTTGCTGAAAGGATCCCAGGATGGAAAATGACATTTCTAAGAATTAGTGTTTCACATTCTGATGCAAGTCCTCCAAATACACTCTCCCTCCACAGACATATTTGCTACCTCTTCAGGTTTTTTAGTGCAAGGAGAGCTAACTGCCTATTTTGAAAGCCCCAGTCCAGTACAGTGAGCCAAATTGGAATGAAGGAGCATGAATCTATATAAATAGATAAATTATCCACCCCAAACATGTCATTTAAATTGAGATGCTGACACAGCCTTAGCTACAGAACTGCTAAGCAGGGGCTGCATTTTTCAATTAAATATCCTTGTTTCTTCTTCCAGAGAAGCCTCTTGAGAAATGTCTCATTTGAGGGCAGACATAGACAGAAAGTGACTCTGTCTGTCGGCTCCCAATTAAAGGCTAGGGAAGATGGATTGGAGGCACAGCCATCACCTAAGAGATCAGATATTAACAGTGATTTACGCTGCCAGATAGATACATATGCAAGTTGGGAAAAAAATACTACTACAGGCCTAGGAGACATTACTTTTCTTACTCTGTCATCCGTCACTGTGCATCTGCTCCTCAGCTCCCCAGGTCCTGCTCCTTCCTGCACTCTCCTACTTTACTATGCCCCACCTAGTCATGCTTGAATCAACTCATCTTTCAGCCATCCCCATTTGTCACACTGCTTTCATCATACTGATCTGCCACTTGTTAGTTGAAGACACTGGTCTATCTTTCAAGATTCCAGTCTTCTTTACTCAGTAGAAATAGGTACCTGTCTTGCACATTACTTGTACTTCTCCATGGATCTCTTATTTCTGAAGAATGTTGAAAGATCTGTGTGAGTCTGCCTTGGAAAATTGTAAATGAAGCAAAACCATTCCTTTCCACAGTCCACACAGGAGGTACAAAATTCATCTGCAACAACACACCATCTAAGTATACATACCACGTATTCTTCAGGATATCAACACCTGCAAGAGATAGTCCTACAGGAAAAGTATAGCTCCTCAAAGGTATTTCCGGTGAGAGTAGAATGCCTCCACAAACCTCAAGAGTACTTTGAACTAGGACTAACCAAGAGCAATTTGACAATTTGCTACTTGAATGGCTCCATAGTTGGAGGCTAATACCCTCATCATCATACAAGACATTTGGGTCAAGGATCTTGAAAATTCTAATCCTGCTGAGTACCCTCAGCTCCTCTGGTTACTAATGAAACCCAAGGATCACTATTTATGACATGATCAAACTCTGGCTCAGAGGTTTCGCACCTTCGCTTCTCCCAGTGCATTTTTGCTCACAGGAATTCTTGGTCCTAAAAATTTTATTTTATTTAAAGCAGGAATTTAAAAAAAAAAATCTTCAGGGTCCTATTGAAAGAGATCTAAAAGATCCTGCCTGTCTGAAGAAAAGAAGTTTCTGCTTGTCAGTTAAACAAAGGAATAACGCACAGCCTCCTTTATAGTGTGTACTTTACCTGTCATCCAACAGCCCATTATCATGTCACGGCAGAGTGCACTTTTCTACAGGTCACTTTGTTTAAAATGACATGGATAATGCACATGTCAGCGAGCTGACAGTCCCGACCGTCCTTCAGAGATAAAAACCGCAAGACGAGCGCCTGTTCTTATCTGGGGTACATGCCTTGGTCTATCATCTAAGTCAGGCAGAACATGATTTCTCCAGAGAGCACTTTTTTCATTTCCTGATTTTAAGAAAATCAAATAAGCACCATTTGTCTTCATCTGAATATGCTTGACCTGCTCAAATGATGATGTCTCGCATTTTATAACAGGCTACATATGCTGAATTCAAATTAACAGCAGAACAAGGCCTTTAGATCTTTGCCTTGGCTGCTGGCGCAGGCTGAATAAATATGCCCGAGTTAGCTGTCATCTTTCAGAACTGGGCCCGAGCTATAAGACTCAAAGCTGGGTCTGGTACTGGGATTTGCAAAGCACTAAATTATTAGGGATATTTGGATCTGCACTTGATCTCATTTCATTAGGGGGAAAGACAAAATATAGACCACAAAAATGAACTACACATCTGGATTTTAAATCCTTCTTGCTCAAGCGCTGGCATATCCCTCATGTGGCACAATCTTGAGTCTCTCGTATCGTTTGTGAAAACTACCATGAACCACCACATCACCAACCACCCCAAAAACTGCCACTCTGCCTTTTTACCTAGAACTGCGGCAAGAGAAAAATCCCATGAGGCAGGCAGAGGTTTAGCTTTGTAAATGCGGTAGCAGTAGCAGGAAATTACACTTCTAGGTCGGGGTGCCATAAACATAGGAGCTGAAGTTCAGTTTATCATCTTCCACTGCATAAGGAACATCCTGAAAATGAATAATCACTTCACAGGATGGAATGTAATGGTAATACATTAAAAATTCATATCTAAAAGTGCAGGTTAATATTCTGTGCAAAAACCCAACAAAACCTCCTCTTTCTGTTGTCACACTGATTAACTCCAGTGATTAGTTCCCTTATGAAAGGGAAATCACTGCAGTTCAAAGTAAACAGTGGTTCTTTAACATAGTTAGTAAATTATTAAGAAACATGAAGAAAAAAAAATAAATCTTGACTTCAGAAATTACTGAACGAGCTGAAGGGCAAAGCTTTGGCAGTTATATACAGAATGGTTTGAAAATGTCCTTAGCTTCCCGCTACAGAAATCCTGCAGAAAAAGGATTAAATTCATTAAAAGTGATTTCTGTATTCATTGCTTCCTTGCAGATTTTACAAGATGCTTGTTCTTTTCTGTTGCTTAAAGCCACATACCAGCAAGGTCATCTCTCTTCTTGGCTTGACTTGGAGCCAGTTAACACAACCACTCCTGAGCGTCCCAGTATTATTCCATCAATGATTTTTTTTTAACATTACCTTCCCCCAACTTCCACCCTCTCACTTCATCCAGTGAAATAGGAGGCAAAAGTGATCACATTATCAAAACGTCCCCGAGGGCTCAACAAACAAATGTAAATCGATAAATCCAACCTGGAAATAAAAAAATCCTACCATTTTCCTGTGATGATGATTTCATTTTTGATGAAGGAGGAAGGTTCACAACACAGAGCTATACAGCAGTGTGAAAACTCGTTCTTCCTTACTACTAAAGAGCACTAGAGACCAGTGCCTGACTTTTTCAGCATGACAGTCTTCCATTTTTCCAGTTAGAATTGCGAAATTATTGAGGTAATTATCAGCAAGTTGGCTCACTTGACAATGTTCCCAAACAGTGCTTTAAAAATACTATTTATATCAAAGATAGCACTTCAGTTTGGGTATGAAGAACCTTGCCTGCAGAGGTGCAAACCGGTTGATAACAGTGGTTAAATAACTGTTGAGAAGTGCAAATGTGAGTGGGGCAACCACATTCGGTTGCTGTTAGAAGTTCCCAAGAGAAAATGTAACCATAGAAGGGGTTGGTAGTGAGACTTGTCTTCATCAACAACCCACACAAATGGTGGCATCATTATGCTTGAAGACGAATTGTATAACCTCCAAAATACTAATTAGAATTTGTGTTCCTTGGAGGTCTACTTCAAAAATAAGTTAAAGAAACCATATCTTTTCTATGTAGAAATCCATTTCATATCAATCAAAGAAGAAACTTGCAATAAAAAACAAAATAAGAGGAATAAGTGAAACACCAAAATCCAACATACTTTTTTTGCTCCTATACTGATTGTTTTCCTTACCTTTTCTTCTTGATCGCTGTCGCTGTCACACTGAAACACAAAAAGAAAAAAAAGGAGAGGTAAGAGGCACTTAAACACAAACTGAGAAAGATTCCTATGACTTTCCATGGCAGCAAGCTTGTACCTTTAGGAAAAAGCTCAGTTACTGTAGAGGAGGGGATTTTCCCTCACATTGAGTGAAGATGATACATTGTTATGTTGGAATAATACAGTAATTGCACTGAGAACAACAAAAAACGTTTCCAGTGTCCTCTGTTAGTGTAATTCACATGCACAGGAGCTCGTGCTGCATGGGCTCATTTAGACTCCAAAACTGGACTGGGGAAGAAGAACAGTGTTAGCAGTATTAGAGGGCTGGTTTGTTTCCTTTTGATGGACACTATTTCTCATTCTGTCTGCCAATACATCAGCTTCAAAGACTCCTCAGATAGGACGGCATCGAAACAGCTTAGGTTTGCCTGTCCCAGAGGAGCTGCACTTGCAAGGCTGCCATATTCCAGGACTTTGTGGAGGGTGGACCTCACGTCTTGGCATACTGCTGCTAAAGAATTCAGTGATCACAGTGGAGGAAAGAACACACCAAATGAACAGATTCATTGAGCTTCTCTGTACCTCAATAGTAGCCCCATGTATCACAGTAAACACAACACTATAAAAGGCTGAACAGTAGGACTAGTGGGCCATATTTTTCAAGTGCAATTGCTCAATTTTGTAATAACTTTTGCTATTGTAGAACTGCACCGGGACTAGATGGATTAAGCATCAGTTCAGATAAGTATCACAAACCCCAAACACATTTACATTAGTCAGAAGTACAAAAGCTGTGCTGGCAATAGGCCTGTAAGGATCATACAACTCACCAGCACCCAGCTGCTCCTCTCAGACAGATTTGATTCACTCCACGTAACTCCTTGTAACTGTGGAGTGGTCACCCCTGCTACCTCTACAGCAGAATGGGAGGAAACACTTCCTCCTGATTTTTATTTTTAAACAACAATTTTGGATTCCAGAGGACTAAGCTGTCTGTATCATTCAAGGACGAACTCACAGCTCTGAAGATCTGATGGCACATGTTTTCAAGGAAAGCACAAGATCACCAAACAGGAGAATCAGGCTCTCCTCCATCAAGGGGTAGCTGACGGAGCTGTGCTGTTACAGCACTTAGCCCTTCATGCATTTGTATCCTGATGAGTATTTTTGTAAGACAACCAAATTGCTGTGAAACCAGTTATACTTGGTGAATTCCAAAGGTTAATGATACAGCAGGATGTGAACAGACAAATAGACCCACAAGCGTGTTTGATTTGCACAAATCAAGGCACCTTCTGTGTGTTCTTTAATGACAACTTTCCTGTTTCGCTGGCTTTTTCATCATCTTCATCAGCATAGGGGGTATAAAGGTGCTTTCCCCACACCAGTGAGCTACGTACTAACACATTTAAGCTAAGAATTATTCCTAGCTATTTTCCAAATAATGTTCAATGAAGCAAAGATTGGGCAATATAACAGCATGCTTTCTGATAATTCCAAACAGAAACTGAGATTAAATCTCTTTAATAACTGAAATTATTTAGACAGCACTAGTTGCATCTAAATACTCTAGTAACAAAGAAATATGGGGATGGGGGGTGGAACAAGAAGATGTGAGATAGTTTTGGTGTGAATTTTGAAACCCTCACACAACCATCAGATTAATCAAGACTTTAAAAGGAAAGGTGATCATATAAAGAGAAACATGGTATTTTTTGAAGTAATCATGGAATCATTAGAGATTGGAAGGGATCTTGAATGATCATCTAGTCCAATCCCCCTGTCACAGCAAGATCACCTAGACCAAGTCACACCAGAACGCATTCAGGCAGGTCTTAAACGTCTCCAGAGAAGGAGACTCCACAACGTCCCTGTAAATATTTCACAGTGTGACTTCAGCATTCCTACACATCTGGGATTCAGTGTGAGGCTAAGCATAGGTCCCCATGTTTGCAAAGCCAAGCCTTATATTACAAAGAAGCAAACACACGTACTGATTTTCATCCATGAAAATCACATCACACCAAAGATTTCACATTTACTGCCTCTATTTTACAGGTGTTGGGAAAAAAATCAGCTTTTAGGCTACAGCACTTTCTTCCACTGCTTGGTTACAGCTGTGAGGACCCAGCAGGTCTGGGGTCACTGCACTGTGCTCTATGTACTAGAACGCACAATCACCTGCAACACGTTTCAAAAGAGGGAGCTCACAACCAGCTGCTCCATTTGTTTGTGTTCTCTGCCTACCCTCCCAACTCCAGGACAAGTCCTGGTTCTAATACCTGAACCCAATCAGAGAAGGAAAGAAGGGAAAAAGAGATACATGAGCAGGCAAGAAGGATTCCCTTTTAGCTGTAGGACTTGGGAGGTTTTGATGTGCTGCCCATTGCCACCACTTGGGCACAGAGCCTGTGGCCCAGCTGTGTCACAGCAGCCTCTTCTTCCTCCACCATTTTTTGTCTGCTTTAACAAATCCTCTTCCAGTGTGGATTAACTTTTTCCCCAATTCATAAACTCTGAAATAGCTCAGGGTTTTGTGTTTTCTGCAGCGTAGAGGTACCGGGGGAGAAGAGAAGTCACCAGCAGTGACGTCTGAATTTGCCAGCATGACAGTAGCCTGCATCTCAGTGCATCTGCAGAGAGAGCACACAGAGCGATGTTGGTGGGAAGTTATTTCCATTAAAGTGTTAAGCCTCCTGCTTTCCGACAGTCCAGTTCTAATTTCAAGGTCCACTTAATTCCACATCAAATAATTACTGCTATACCCAGAAGCACCTTGTCTCCAGAGTTAAGCATATGGCGAAGGACTGAGACCTACTGGTGTCCATTATGGAAGCAGCACGGGTGCCAAGCCGATTAAAAATGCTCAGGCTCCCTTCACAACATGCCCAGTGACTGACAGCTCCGCGATTTGGCCAGTCGCTGTGGCTGCCAAAAAAGCCTCTGCTGCACTGAGGCCCACATGGCACTCGGAGAAAACACTTCCATTCCTGGTATTAAATTCCCATACTGACCCGAGGACTTTGCTGGGAGCTCAGCAGGAGCGCGCCATCCAATTTACAGCTCCAGCCTCCAGAGCCCTCAGTGCCAGCCTCTGGCAGAGACGAATGATGGTCAGACCCCTCCAGCTCATAAATTATGCAACGGCAATAAATGCACTCAGCAAACAGCTCCCAACGTTTGCCCAGCCTGGCTCCACACACACTCTGCAAAATGCCAGGAGTCCTACACACACACAGGGCATCTATTTCACTCATAAAGAGCTTTTGTCGGTGGTGCACAAGGGAAGGAGAGCCACCACCCAGCAGCAATGTCCAGGGCAAACAGCAGGATTTTATGGACAAGCTGTATGGAAGAAAAATGGAAGGGATGGAGGGAAAGGGCTTTATGCATTGCACAGGGGTTATATTTACATACAGGGTGTATGGAAGTGGGGGTGAGTGGGGCAAACACATTTCATGGGTGTGTTTTGCACATCCACACTAAACTGAGTTTTGCCTGAGGATTAAATTTGTGGACTATAGAAAGAATAAGACCATTTACACACAAAGGTAACTTTAAAAAGGTTCAAAGACTGGTTCAGGTTGGAAGCTACCTCAGAGCTCATCTACTCCAGCCTCCTGCCAGGGCCAGCAATGTCTCTCAACCAGACTTGGTTGCTCAAGGCCTCATCCAACCTGGCCTTGAATACCTCCAGGGAGGGGGCAGCCACCGCCTCTCTGGTCAATTGACTCTAGAGTCTCTCCACCCTTGCACTGAAGAACTTCTTCCTCAGACATAGTCTGAATCGCCTCTCCTTCAGTTTCAAACTAATTCCCTTTGTCCTGTTGCTGGATCCCCTTGGGAAAAGTCCCTCTGCAGTCTTCCTGTAGGTATTGGAAGGTAGCTCTCATGTTTGCCCAAAGTCTTCCCTGAGCTGAACAACCCCAGCTCCATCAACCTGTCCTCAGAGCAAAGGTGCTCCAGCCCTTGGATCATCTTTGTGGCCTCCTATGGTCTTGCTCCAAAGACTTGCAGAAGAAAGAAGAGGCTTGCTCCTTGGGCTTACACACTGATTCCCAATGACCTTTGCTTTGATGTGCTCATTTGCATTTTTGGATGCATTTTCTTCCCAGAACTGCTGAAGCACAAGGTGTTTCCATCTTGTGCAGCCTCACTGCCACCAATTCCTGGGGAACAGGGTTTGGAAAACAAAGCTGACAAGTTTGTGGTTGATTATTCAGAATTAGGGATCAATTTGAAGACCCAAGGCTGCACTGTTTGCTCAGTTCCTCCAGCATTTCTCAACTTCCAGGGCCACAGAAGAAGTAAAATGTCTGAATTGCTTTGTGGCTCCCAGATCAACAGACATCTTCTGGAACCAAAGGGATGTAAATGCTTTGTATGGGCCTTCTGCTTGGGCTGAGTTTAGGTACGTTGCGCCCATTACTGGAAGATGATTTTTCAGCACTATCCCATTAATTGCTTCAGGAAAACATGGCTCTGTGCATCAGAACATTCTGCAAATGAAGAGGAATCCAAAATACTGTTTGGAGATAGCAAGACCTGATTTTTGGATGACTGCCACTAGAACCACTGGAAGCTGTGAGTGATAACATGACAAACCAGCACAAGGAGGCTGCAGACACATTTTACACCTGAAGAGACAGAAGCCTCTTTCTCTAATTCTCAGGTTGAAGGCATTTACTATCTCCACAGTGAACACAAGTCACGACAAGTCACCCCAGACCAAGAGTGAGATGAGCCCAGAACCAGACAACCAAAGTTGACCTTCATTACCAAAATACAACCCAACTGGCAGCCCTCAGCCCTTGTGTAGACACTGACATGAAAACCAGACTGGAATAGCTGCTGTGCACCCACAGCTCCTACGCACAGCCATGCTTCTGTGTAAGCTTGGCAAATATGCTGAGGGATAATCAAACCATGGCCTGATGGCCCCTCAGAGGAAGGATTCCTCAAACTGGCTATTTGACCCTTTTGAAAGTCTGGCACTGGGCACGAGGGACCAGTAAGAGTTTTCCCAAAGGACCTACAGCACTACAATACAAATCCAAAGCCTGGAGCTCCCTTAAAATTAGCTCAACAGAAAAATATACTTAGAAGACATATGGAAACGTTCAGGTTACTGCTAATTTCTATATAATCAGGAGCAATAATGAGAGCAGACTAACAACAACTCACTGAGAGTGGCTGCAGTTATCACTTCAGCTGTTGAAACATCTTTAATAACTAAAATGTGCAGGCTACCAGCCACCACATCATTCAACACACACGTGCCAAGTGCTCCAGCTTCCCTTTGCAGTGTTGCAGCTTCATGCTCAAGAAGCACAGATGAGAATTGCTAACCCACAAGCCTGCATTTTCACACATGTGCTGCCACCAAAATTCAAAGTTACTCCTAAATAACTCCCTCCCTGGGTGAGGAGGGAATGTAGGGGGGTTGCACCAGATGGCTTTTGGGTGTCCCTTTGAATCCAATACATTCTATGGTTCTAAACTCATAGTGTTCTCACCTTAACCAAAATGAGTCCTTCATTCTGTCAAAGCTTAACCCTTCTGAATTCCTGCTGACAGTCCAGGTTGTGAACACGTAAGACACTTTCCCAGGAATATGGAGTGTGTCCACATCTAACTGTGGTGGGAAGTGGAAAAAGAACTCTCTGATTCCCATTTGAGGTTTAATTGCTGCTGTGCTTTGAAGAAGAAGAGGAAAATAGAGGATTGGGCTAAGCATTACCTCCCAAATCCCCTGCCCCAGCTGGAAAGAGCATAAGTTAAAATGCACAGCACATCTCCCACAGCACCCGTGGAATGGCAGTGATCCCAAAGCCACATTTCAAAAATCAGACACCTGATGAGGTTACTGCTATAATTTGAGCCCATTTTAATAGCTTGAGCGTCTGGTCCAAATCAAGCTGAGTAAAGGTCTGTGCCACCTCACCAGCTCATTCAGGCAGTAGCAACCACTATGGATTTCGATGTACCTTGCTGATTGAACACATTCTTGTGCAAAAAGTGGCAATCATTGAATATATCATGTACAATGACATTGAGGAGGGCATTGTTCTCTATTCTGCTCAATGGACTTTGCTGGAACAGCTATTTCATATCTTGGATCCATTTATCATTGCCACCAAAGGAGTCGGTGCTGCTGAAAACGCCAGTGCTGAACAAAGTGATTCGACTCATCTGTCTGCTGAAAAGAAATCTGAAGAAAATGAGGGAAAACCCAGACCTCAGCCATGTTCACACTGACATTTACAATATTCTTGTCCATCTATCCACCAATGACAAACTGACAGCCCTGGAAAGGGCAAAGATGATATTTTAGCTATACAATTAGACCTTTGCTTCCAAGAAAAAAAGGAGAGAAAAAAAATATCTCCTAGATGAAAGGAGACACAGACAGGGAATAAATGGACAATTTTCTAATTGATGAAATGGAGACTGGCAGAGTCACAAAGAAACTAAGAGCAAGAATTTCACTTTTTTTTCTTTCCCATCTTTGACTTTGCCTGCAAGCAGCATTCAGCAAGGAGCTCCTCACCAAGGAATCTTATATATAGCATCTCACAAATTGGTTAACATCACAGTCTGCTTAGCAATTCTTCACCATTATCCACAATGATTCACTGTAAGGAATGATTCTGAAACAGAGATGGTCTGAGAAGTTTAAGGTCTGCTTTCTCAAAAGCTAAAATTACAGATTATTCACAAAAAAGTCCCATTTTACACAAATTACCTTAGTCTGGACAAAAGATTGCAATGTTGACCTTTAATCTGAATTCCATTCTACCCAAACTACTTCACTTCAGATGAAATGTATCAGTCCTGGCCATTTAAAGTTATCTTGGCCCCTTACAGGAAAAATATTCACAACTTAGAGCCACTTTCAGCTATAAGTCTTTTTAATTCCTCACTACTAGGGCTTTTATGATTGTTTCATAGAGAAGAATGACACAATTAGTGCCTCCTTCTAGCTTGCCTCTCAACAAAACAATGGATTGGAATGAAAGAATTGTTTTTTGAGTGTAAAAATGAAAATACCAGGTTACATTACTGTCTGCGACAATCGACCTTATATTTATACACGATGTGTATGTGGGTGGTGTACAGTCCTGACAGACCACAGACCCTTTACTTGTAGGGCAAAGGGTGATTTCGCTCTTGGTTTGGGCTTTAATTCTGCTGGGTCAACCCCTGGATTGCCAGGGATATTGTCTGCAGGGGAAGGCTAGTAGCTATGTATGAATGGGAGAGACTGGAAGGCTGCCTGAGGGCTACCAGGGACAGAGCTACAGTCCTCTGTCCTAGCTGTCTGCCCAGGGCTTGCTTTCACCCAAGGGAAAGAAGCCATTGATGTCCTCAGGCAAAGCCCTGGAGAAGGATGAAGAGGAACCAGCCCTGTAAGAAACTTGCTCCCTGGAAAACTGAGCTGACACCAGTAAGTTATCACAGTTCTTGGAAGTGCCACTTCTTTCCCCCGGTTATCACTCCCGATGTCTTCCTTATGGTGTCATTGTTCAATGATCCCACAAGTGCTTAAGGCCCAATGCAGCCATTCCCAAAGAACAGGACAATGTTCTCACGAGTTCATCAGCTCAGCATCTTCAAGAAGTCCCTGCCACATCCAAATTCCACTGGACTAACTAGGTACCAAGCAGCCACTGGCCACATATGCAACCAAGCCTGGATTTTAGAGAGTCATTCTCTTTTGCAATAGCAGAATGAACTCCCTACCTCAGTTCCTCAATAGTCTATAAGGGAAAAATGACTACATGCCTTTGCTGCCTCCTTACCTGCCTTTCTGGCTGTAGACAATCTGCCTTACACAATGTTATTTTTAGCATCCTCTCAAGCGATGACGACAATTTGCAGTGTGAAATATCATTTGCAGCATCCTCTTGACTGACAAGTACTTTGTCAGGATTCAACAAGTAAATAAGATCAAGTAATAATAAAAATATGCAGTTACACTGTTGGCCTTAAGTCAATAGAAAAGACTTAAACTAATCAGTGTTTAATGAAGTCAGTGCCTAATACTGCATCAGTCAAGTGAATCTGTACAAGAAAAGATTCCTATTTTTCAGAACTCCTGGTCTTAGCTTAGGATCTCAGTTTGGAATTTGAGTCTTCCAGATACTTAAGAGGCTAATGAAATCAAAATATCCTGATGGACAAGAAGCAAAGCATGTTACGGGTTAAAATAATACAAGAATCTATTTTTTCCACTGTGTTGTGATCCATAAAAATCACCCTGAGCCTTCCCTCTTTCTTCTCTGCCTGTGAAGCCAATTGCTTTGATTGCAGTGATATGAGCTCGCTGAAATGACTTGCCCTTGCTTGTGAAGCAAATGGAACATGCTAATAGAACTTATCGCATTACCCGATGCAAAAGTGCCATAGCTCATTACTTTAAGATAAAAGGATATCATTGCAGACGGGAAGCAGAATTGACTTTCTGAGGCCCGACTTGATGATGATTTAATCAACTGCTCTCTTTCACTTCTCATCTCTGCGCCTGTCGGTTTCACAGGTGCTGTTAAATGAGACACTCAGAAAGTGAGCGGAGGGAAAGAAATTGCTGTCATTACTTTTCAAGAAAGGAGGTATGCAAATTTTCGACAGAAAGATTGCGTTCATAATGGGCCTGGTAAAATACAAGGATCATGCTTGACAGGTGAGGGCAAGTCATTTGTACGTCCTTAAAGTGAAGCAACCATCCTCATTTAGAAATTGTGCTCGAGAAGAGAAGCTACAAATGAAAACCATGCAATGGCTGAGAAGCAGCAAGCAAACCTTTGAAGACTTTGCTGCTGCAGATCTGCCTTCAGCAGGTGCCTGGCGTGCCTTCACACATGTCTATTCCTAACTGCCAGATGGCCAAATGTTGACCTCAGTATCTCACAGAGAACTCCTCTTAAATGTTTTTTTACTGTCAGCTTTACATTCACAGTCTGGGGCCTGAGAGTTTCTTGCTTTCTTCATCACTGACAGAAATAGAAATCACAAGGCAAAAAACACAAGAATCTAAGTGAGGGTTGAGTTAACTTTGAAAACAGAATCAATAGGTTGGAGGCAACAACATGTTTTCTTCTGCATGTAACTGAGTCTTGTAAACCTTGCAAGGTCCAGAGCTTACAGTTCATAGAGCTTACTAAAAGGTAAGAGGAATAATCCACAAAAAGGCTTTTGGCAGGAAGCAAAGAGAATGAAAAGATGCTTCTCCAGGGCCTAAGAGGAACCTGGGGCTCTGTGTGATTGCAACAGAAGAGGAAAGGGCAAAGAGAGGGTAACTGAGTGTTCTATTGACCTGCTGGGAAAGTTCTGATACTCCAAAATTAGAAGTTAAAAAAGCACAGTAATTGAGATGATGAATTATGTACGGGCTAAAAACACTATAGATCTTGGATGGCTATTGAGCTGTTTGGCTCATTTTAAATGGGGAAATGAGAACTACCTAGCTTTTATTGGTGTCAATCAGGTTTTCAGAGATTGATAGTCAGTCACAGCAAACAGCTTCCTTGGGGACTCCACTGTATGCAATGGATATGGTAGTTTGTCATAAAAATGTTGACATTTTGTCTCAGACAACAGCACAGGACTTAAATAGAATTAATGTCATGAATATTTAGAATTAAACAAGAAACAGCTATGAAATACTGCCACAAAGGAAGCCTGATACAAAGGAAAAGGATTTAAATAAAAACTGCCACTGTATTAATTCCAAGGGTGCCTTTAAGAATTTCAAATATTCTTTCTCAATCTACACAGTTAATTTGGCTCCTGTGTTTGTTTAGGAAATGCAACCATCAAGATATCTTACCTGACCTTTTCCTTGTGTATCAGGTTCTTAATCCTCCATATCTGCCTAAGTGGTAGTGACTCAGGAAACCTCTGGATGTGACTCACCTCTCAGCAAAAATATTTGACTGTAGGTTGAAACGAAACACGATGGAGGAAACACAGCTCTGGGCTAGGGTTCAGAAGATCCACCTCTGTCACTGACCATCAGTATCACCTCAGGCAAGTCACTCAGTCTCTTCTGCTATCAAGCCTCTACTTGTCATGTATTTGTGCTATTAGATGGGACATTCCTAGCATCTGGATAGTTTTTACTCTCTGTGTTTATAGCGTGTGAGGGATAACAGAGCGTTCTTAGGCTTGATGGGGCTCTGAGTCAAAGGTGTCCCTGCTCACTGCAGGTGGGTTGGACTGGATGAGCTTTAAAGGTCCCTTCCAACTCAACAAATTACATCATCCTGTGGTTTTCTTAGCAAATTTTGGTCTTAGTAAGCAGAAGAAATAAAGACGAAAAAGTATCAAGACTTGGATCAGGCCCTGACATACTGTGCCTTTTTTCAACACAGATCTCATCTTCCACCAACTAAATGGCATGACCTATAACAAATGCTATCATTTCAACTGAAAATTACTTTTATCGTAAATTACAGAAATGCACACAAAGCAGTAGCAATACGATAGCTAGAACATTGTGTGGGGGTTGTTCTCTTTCACACACTGCAGCAACTCTGAGCACAAAATGGCTCCAGAAACACACGTGAAGAGAGACTCAAGCGATCTGTAACATAAAATAGTTGTAGAGTAATATTTAAAGCAAAAAAGAAAGCATAGAAAGCCCATCTCTTCTTTCCCAAACAAAAACTCTTTAGCTTTTGAGCGCTTTATCTTTATATTAGGATAAGCAATTTAAATTGAATTGTGTAAATAATAATAATAATTCCCTAAACAACTCAAAAGTATTGATCCTCAGGGATAAGACCTTATCAGCTGAGCTATAAACCTCTGAACATGGGATTTTAATGGATACTAAAAAACTCTTAACTAAGCCCTATAAATATAACCTGAAACAAAATGATTTGTGTTGTAAGCTGTTTGCAAACTCCCATAAATGTTCCTTGTTGTCATAATGCCAGAAAAATAGCTCAAACTGTGCATTCAGCCCTGTAAACTGGCTTGTATAGTGTGGTTTTGTTCCCTTTTCTGCTCTCTGTTTTATAATTCATCACTTGCACAGTTATTCTACATTATGATTATTATTATTTACGGCTGCCTTTATCATTTTTGTATGATTTATAAATTGTCTGCACTAGACCTGAGGGAAGAGAAGGATTACTCTACAGCAACAGCAAGTAAACATAAACTGTAAATACAATGGCACACTTTGGCCTGCCTGCCTCCCGTTTCCCGTTTTGACATACGTGATGCTCTAATTTGCAGTATCTAATCTCTTATTAGCAAATGAATGTATTAATTTATTAGATTTTTGTTCATAATGCTGCCATTATAATAACTGAATTTAAAACAGACTTGCATTTCTTACTTTAGAGGTAAGCGTAACGGTATATCCCTGAGTTACCAGCTGGACTCAACCCGCATGGTTTTCATGGATTGGATGAGTAAAAATAAGAAGACTAATAGCAAGGGGACAGTATCCAGTAGAGCATCCACAGCTGGGGCTTCCCCTTCACTAAGAAGCATAAGTGGTACCTTGGTCGAATACCAAAATATAAGAAAAAATGTTGAGTTTTTTTTGTACTGCTGCATTAACCAACCACTAGAGCAAGGTAATAAAAACTCCTGTATCATAAATGCTATCACAGGCTCCATGACTGTTATCAGCAGTGGCAAATCACCTGGTTCATCCAAGCCAAGATCCTGCTTTGAATAGATGGCTTTTAGTGCAGCTCTCACAAAAATTATCCCTGTCCAGGCCAGCCTTAGAAAACAGAATCATAGAATCATTAGGGATCGGAAGGGACCCTGAAAGATCATCTAGTCCAATCCCCCTGCCACAGCAGGATCACCCAGACCCAGTCACAGAACAGAACACTATGGGTTAGAAGCGACCTGGAAAGGCCATCCAGCCCAATCCCCCTGCCACAGCAGGATCCCCCAGACCAAGTCCAGGTGGGTT
>VZRI01000949.1:545189-546237 GCA_013397515.1 Upupa epops | reverse complement strand
AAGTTTCTCTGTGTCCAGCTCTCTAGCCTGTCCAGGTCTTGCTGAATGGCAGCACAGTCTGCTGTCAGGAATACAAGAGTTTTGCCAGCAACAACTGTGTTTGAACAAGGCTGTAGCTAAGGCAGTGCTGAGTGTCACTAAGGCTGCCCGTATGTTCCTTTCTTGGCTATAGCAGCACGAAGACTTCACACTGTTAGAAATTCTCTCTTCCGAAGAGGAACCCCATGTAAAGGCCAGGAGATAACTAGAATGTCAGACATTAGAGTTCTATATCAAGAAAAAAGTGATGCAGTGAAACAGAAGGGGATGCATCTTGCAAAACAAGTTCTTCCATGACTAGAGTGAGCCATGGGAGGTGGTCTAGAAGGAGCAGAAGGTTCCTGCCTCTGAATTTTGCAGTCACTGCTGTCCCACAAGTAAAAATCCACACTGGATTTCTGTCTGTGTGATCCCAGCAAACCACCTGCATCTTGTACAGCATCCATAAAGGAATTTTAAACTGCTTTGAGACATATTAGGAAGGTCATTTCTTTCTCCAGAGATACCCTCTAAGAATACAGAGCCCCAGTATCTCACAAGAGTCTTCTAAGAGAGGTAGAGGCTCCCTGTTTTACAGACTATAAGCACCACATGACTGAAAGTTGAATTCTCATCTCTTTTGAAATTTTAGTAATAGGAAAGCTCTGAGGTTTCCAACATGCTCTCTCCATAAAAAACTCTGTAGTCTTTATCTTCATTCTAAAAAGCAAGTGAATAACAAAAAAACAGATAAGATTAGACTGGTACACTTTTTAAAAATGGGAATAATATCTTATTCACTTAAGTACATGGCAGCTTTTCCCTAACTGAAAAGAAGAAGTAATGAAAAATTAAAACCCTGCCTAAATTTTGTGCCCTGGTTCAATCAGAGCTATTGTACTTGAGGCAGTGCAATTAATTAGTGGAGATCATATGGCCTGTGCTACACAAGAGGTCAGAGCAGATCATACCCTCATTGCCTTAAATTATGTGAATTTATAAATCCCTAAACATCCCCATCTTTTTGCTT
>VZRI01000949.1:297689-540189 GCA_013397515.1 Upupa epops | reverse complement strand
TGCCATGAAAACCCAAAACCAGCCACAGGACAACCCTACCTTCCCCTGACAGAGTTTTAAGGTCTTTCAGAGGGGGATTAGAACTCTCTATTATAGTGGTGCTGGTCTTCATATTTATCGTACAAAGAATAGAGGGGAAAAAATCTACAGTGTGGGCAATGACAGAATATCTGCTTAAAAATCACCAGGCTAAGAAACAGCTGTAGTTTAGCTTTCAGACACAAAATTTAAGGAGTATTTTTATTATATATTCACCTAGAGGAACAACAGTGACTGTCCATGGCCATCACCCTTCAATGTGTTAGAAAGGGGAAGGGCCAGGGGACACACAGGAATAGGTTTTTTCCAGGACCAGACACATAACAACTTTGTCAAGGCTTATTTTTCCATTTTCTACATTACATGAATACCTCTGTTCCTTTTGGAAGCTCTCCTCAATGGAAAAAATACCTAAATAAAGAGGTAAATGGTACTTTTAATCCTTGATAAGGATTGCAATGTACCAACTGAAGCAGAACTTCCAGCAAAACGTGCTGGCTTTATCCTGAACCCCTTGCTCTGTATCTGTTCAGTGCCTACTCAGGCAGAACACACGTGGCCCTTCATTACGATTGCTAACCCACAGAAATAAATCGCCAAGAAATGTGAGAGAATGCCCTATAGCATTTAGGACCCTATTCAGCTGGAAAATTAGACAGCCTCCCAAGGCACATGAACCCTCAAAGGCCATAGAAGCCAGCAGATCTGTTCCGAAAAAAAGGTCAACCACGCACACAACCAAGAGGAGATAATAAAGGAAACATTTACCAGCTCCAAAGTACAAGTAGCACAGAGCTCATCTGCACCCTTAGGAATTTGTCTGTCTCCCTTCTGCCCTATAGTGTTGTCTTGGAAGGAGAAAGCGTTCCAAAAGTATTTGGGGACTGAGACAAGAGTCATCATCTAAGCTAAGGCACATGGTAGTCCTTAAGATTTCAGTATCACCTTCTAGAGGAGATATCTCTGTCTCTCCGCTGGAGAGAGCCTAAGAAGACTGCAGTCTGCAGACAGAAGGTAACCTTGAATATGCTTCTCCTGGAGACACCTCAAACAGGTACCTATCCCTTCCTTGGCATTTAGAAGGAAATGATCAACCAAACCAAACCCAAACAAACAAGGAAAGCAGAGAAAACACTGAGAAAGCATCTTATTCTTCACACGGAGAGCAAATAACCGTTTCTTGGAGGCCATCAAAAGCCTTTGTTCTTTACCTCATTATTCAGGTTCCTCACAACACAAACTGTATCGCTAAACTCAGCCTACTCACTTCTGGTATTTAACCCTTCACGCAGTGCTCTCGCAGGAGTATTTGTTGTGGTTGTTTGGAACTCCAAAGGCATCTTGTGCAAGGTGAATTAAGGAAATTTCTATGGGCATTACTGAAAAGTGGAAATCCCAGATTTGCACCCCCGGTGTCACTGTTACAGAACCCCCGCTGCTGCATGAACCACACATTGGAAATCCCAAAGCACCACATGCAAAGAGTGCTTTTAGTGAAGAGCACACCGAAAAATAAGCTGCTTGCCATCAGCGAGTACATTCTTTATCTTTAGCGTTAACATTTATAAAGCTTGTTCAGGAAAAAAACGTGTTAAATCTTTCATCAGGCTACAGACACTTTATTTGGAGTCTTCACAGAAACCCAAAGTAGTGCCATAAGGTGCCTGGAATATTAGCCAAGATAAAACCTTCAGGGCCATGCACGCTACTGTTTTCAAATCTGTTCTTTCATCTGATGTGCCAGTCGAAATTACTTCTGCAACATGGTCAGAACCAACCTGGATGGATTTATAATGCCTCCAATTGCTATGGGCATATTTTCGTGAATCGCCTAGAGACAAACAGATAATTCTCTTTAGATTGTGCGAATTGCTAATTCTTATGCATGTCATGTGTTTTCCAAGTGGCATGTTTAGACAAGAAAATTGCAGAATATTCCTGATGTCACCCGAGCTCTATGTTTAGAAAGCCACAGTGGTGTAGGACAGTGTCCTTCTATGTATCTCAGTACATCAATTACAAATCGCTTTAACTCAGACCAGTCTTGTTACCTTCTCTCGCTACACGACTCGCTGTCTAAGAGGGGAGTCAAATGATAAAGAGCAGACTCCCAATTACACCGACACGATGTAACAACTTGTGAGGGTAAAGGCAGCAGAATGAGCTTTTTATTTGCTCTGCTTAGGCAATTTGAATAAACAGGCTAAGTGTCATCTTTTGAGTCAACATGTCAAGTTGAGTTTCACAATATCTAATCTCTTGTCTGTTGGTGTTATGGCACCACACACAGAAACCCTCACAAAGCCTCCATTTGCACTGCGCTTCCCGAAGAAACAAAGCTTGTGTGAGTGGTCCATGCTCAACCTCCTCAAATGTCTGAATTCACTGCCTAATTTCACTCATGTTCAACAAGAGATTTCAAAGATAATTAAGCTCCTGCGAGTCTTCTGAAAAAGACGGCCAGTTGGTGTAGAGACCCGGTAAGCTTGGAAGAAAGGCTGCAGTGTGTGATCACACCTCACTCCGTACCAGAAAACGCATGCATGGAAGAGAAATGTTATGAGAACTCCAAGTAAAAAACATCAATCAGGGATTTCAATTAACTCTCTATGGGAAACCAGGCTTTGATAAGTTTTTTGCTCATGAAACTACTTATATTTATTTTACTACATAGGGCTTGGATTCAGAGGTGCCAGCTTTTAACTAATAGATAAATTATCCTCGTCCTCAAAGCCAACAGGGACATCTCCATATAGCTGATATTATAATGCTTAATTATAGCTTCAGGGCATCATTTTAGATGAAAATGTAACAATCAAAGAAAATTCCATTTGTATTATGACCAGGTTTTGCTTCTGAAGTCATTCCATACACGTGGGGAACTCAGCAAACTGTCTGTTCACCCAGCACATAAGCAATAGTCCCATGTTTAAGGCAGTAAGGTCATTAAACCTTGAGTGTAATTGTTGTAGTAGGCATTTGTCGGGGATACGCGATGTGACGCGCTAGGACCTCCCCTGCTCTGAATTACACTTAGCTAAGGGGCGTAGACGAAGTGGAGTAGGTATATAAGCGCACGCCACGCGGTAATACACGCCATTTTACTGCTCATCATGTTGGTGTATACGTGTAGTAATTGGTCCCGGTTGGGAATTGACCAGTTAAGACGTAGCACATTAGAACATGTTGCATTCAGACGGCAACATGTAATGCCTGACTGCCACTCTTCTTCAGCAATTTTGGATAAAACCCTTCATCTCTCTCTTTCTGTGCCTGTATCCTATATCTGTTCACCTCTTCCCCTCAGCTTCACCCTTCCTATTTGTATTTAACTCGTACAACCCCTTCCTTCCTCCCAATGCCTACAAAACTGTTTTCTAATGTGACTGAATCCAAACACAAACACACTCCAGTTCTCTCAAGGATCTCAAGTGGATTTTCAGTTTGTTTCTCCTAGTTCTTGCTGACTGGTCATGAAGAAATTCTAGTGGCTCCAGAAAACTGGGTTTGCCAATGAGAAAAATACCAGCTTAACATCAGACATCAGTAGCGTTAGGGTACTTAAAGAGGTGCCCAGAATCATAGAATCACAGAATCCTCATGGCTGGAAAGGACCTCCAGGATCATCAAGCCCAGCTCACATCACAACAGCTCCCTAACCCCTACAGCATGGCTTCAAGTGCTCTATCTACTCGCTTTTTAAACATCTCCAGGGATGGTAACTCCACCACCTCCCTGGGCAGCCTGTTCCAGTGCCCAAACATGCTCTCAGGAAAGAACTTCTTCCTAAGATCCAATCTAAACCTCCCCTGATGCAACTTGAGGCTCTTTCCCCTCATCCTATCATTAGTAAAACCAGTTGCTTTTCTTTATGGAGAAGTGATGAATACATTTATTTTGTCATGTGCCATGCATGCAGACTGGTTATGTTTTACAAGGAGGAGAAACAAATTACCAGTCAGTGACTAGTCACTGTAAATCCCTTTTAGATTTCATCACTGTTTCACAATGGCAAAAAGAAAAGAATTGTGTTTTCAAAGGGAAGGAGAAAAGAGCTTTGCTAAAACAGTGCTGCTCGCTATCCCTGCAGGAGGCAAAAATAATCTATGACTGTGACTTCAATAAATTTACTTAACTACAGCCAAATTGCATCACAGAGCCTCTCTTTAGCAGATCTGCAATAGTTAATGAACATGATGGGGAGACCAGATATTTCTTCAAAACAACTCATCAAGTAAGCTGCCTCTACTTAACAGATGTAAAGGCAGGGCCCAAAGTAGAAGCTGGGAGAAACAGATGGTGCCTAAGGGCAGCTTTCTGTTTCAGTGCTCCTGGGGGCTAGGTTAGGCAAGATGGGAGGTGGGGAGAGCTGGGGGGTTGTGTTTTTCAGCAGCAGGTAAAAATCCATTTGTCACACCACCTCCAACTGGGCTTTCAGCACAAAAGTTTAATATCTGAAACCAATGAGGCATTCTGCTCTCCGATGGCAGCAAGGCAGGAAAAGCTCTCTGAGCAGTCTGCAGCCCCAGCCTTTTTCAGCGGGGAAAGATGTCAAACCCCTCATTCCGAGCGAGTCGCCTCTTCTCTCTCCTTTTCAAACAAATAAAAAATGGGTATGCAAAGGGAAGTGTTTTATCTTATTACACCTTCAGGGGAAGAACACAAAATGACAAAAGGAAGTGTGTTTTCTGCCTCTGTTCTCCACAGAATAACATCAGTAACCTCATAAAAGCAGCCCCTGCTTTCTCCTCCTCTGAAACACAGACACACACACACACTGCAGCACCAGCAATAAATTTCCATTGCGTCCAACTTCTAGCATTGCCAAGGTATGTGCCATAGAGAGTGTTTTTATGAGCCAGTCTTTGACTGCCAGGATTTCGCCTTCATAAAGAAGAGATTTTACTCCATTCTGTCTATTTATTTTGTGTAGAGGAATCAAGGTCAATAAACCATGGAGAAATTCACTCTACCTTATTCCATTCCAGACTTTTGTCATCCACGCTTTATCGAGTATCTGAATGAATTTTTAATATCATGCCACAAAATGCTTTGGTCTTCTATCATATGCTGGGACTCTATAAATCTGATAACACTTGGGAGTTCTCAAATATACTCAGCACTGAAGAAACAGCTTTAAAGTTTAGTCATTCTGATGAAATGTAAGAGCTTATATCAGTGACAGGTTGACAGAAAAAGCTGTTTTCCTTTCCATTTCACAGACTTCCACGTATGAACGCCATGAAACATGTCAGGACTTTCTCTGAGTCTATGAAGACAGAGATGGCATATGCTCCCAGTGGGGAGCCCTTCTAACCAGTAATACTGTAAAATTTCCTGATTCTGAAATCTGATCGACAGGCGAAGGAAGGGCAGGGAGGAGGTGTTTACTGTATTTTCTAGGAGAGCATCAATTGCTTGTCTTGGCACATGATGTGTATTTCTGAGGCACACAATGCCACTCTCAGGGTGTGCTTTTTAAAGTACAATGTATTCATGCTGGCTGAACAGGTTTGTAATTTCCTGTTGCTGGGAAAAATGATGCATTTTTTAAAAACTAGGTATTAACCCTACACACTTACAGCTACTGTTTTAGGTAAGTGGGCCAAAGACAAGGACCTTGAGCCGTAACAAAGCACACAGAGATTTACTTTACCAGCAGTCTGGCACAGAGGTACGGCATCTTCTTAGAGCACTATTATAAAGCCAATCCCACAATTCAATGCAAGCAGAGACATGAACCCCATCCACTGACTGTGGTCTAGTCAAACAACCTTGCAGTCCACTACAAGGCTTGCAAATGTGTCTTCAAACCCACAACTCCTTCATGTTAGATGATACAAACTCTTCCTGAGATAAAGGAAAAGGGACAAACCCCCATCATTGCTCTCCTGTGATTTCACCTCCTGGAACAAGGCTCAACACAAAACGACAGGAAGGCAGGGACCAGGCACATTTATTTATAGGAGGCGGACACCAAACATAAATTACTCAAATACTGATCTTGCAATGAGGGCTGCAGCAAATGTTGTGTAGATACAGATTTGAAGGACTGATTTATGTGTGTGCACGCAGTTAGGAGTCTTCTCAGATTTAGTTTGAGGAAGACTGGAAGTCCCCAGAAGAACAGCCATTTTCAGAGTGTGATCACCTACCACAGACTTCCCCTGCAATCACTGGGCATGACAGAGGGAGAAGAGATTCAAATGCTCACTCTAATTGATTTCTTTTTTATTTTGGTGACATTTGGACTATGGGATGTAAAATTCAGGTAAGTCAGGAACTCAGCAATGGTCCATCAAGCCACAGGAAAGATTCAGCTAACTAAAGGGACTCTGAATCTGAAGCTGCTGAGGTTCTAAAGAGGGGACTTCCAGAAAAAAATTCAATGTATTATTTAGAAATACTGTCATCTGATTTCTGGAAATGGATTTCATCAATGCTTTTAATCACACTCTAGAAACTCAAGAGAGATACACGTGCGTTAAGGCATCTTAACTGCTTTGGTTCTGATTCAGATAATATGGATAACTGTAACAGATGGCACTCATGATACTGCTGCTTTAGAAGACAAAGCTTTTCTAGCCAACTGCCACTCTTCTTCCTTCTGCTTTGCTCTCCTAAGGATATGTCAAGGTGAAATAACGTATGGTTCAGACCTTTACGTATCAGCAGGCTTCGATGATGCCAAATGGCACAGACAAGGAAAGAGAAACAATTAAATACAGAGAGGATGGGGCAGAAGTGAACTAAATGTGCAAAGCATGAGAGACACATTCAGGCATTCAGGTGGTTTTATTAGAACCACTAGAAAAGACTAGAAAAGTTATTCCTTTATAACTGTTCTTCCTCCTCCTCACTGAGAAGGTAAGAGGCTGGCTGCATCTGTATGTATTTACCAACAATTCTGTCTGTCTTGAGTGACTTCAGTGGAGAAGAGACAGAACAGGCTTCTACTTACAGCATAGACCTACTAGTCAGTTAAGAGCTACTGATGCCTGGCTCCCAGGAAATACTAGCATCATTGTACATCAAGTACATGCTCTACCTTGCTGAAAACTTCCAATAGCTTGGGCTTTTATTCTCATAATAATCCTGACAATTTCAGATTGTGACAGATGTGAAGCTGTTCTGCATTCACCATGCCACTCACAATGCTGCAATAAGACCATGTTTATTTTAGCAGTTAAAGAACGTAACGCTAGCAAAAGTTCAGCTTCAAAGGACTTTCAAGTTAATTGTGGACTAGAGCCTCCCAGGAAGCAAAACAAATCTAATCTACACCTTCAATCTTATAAAACTGAGGACAAAGTGCAGCATTTTAGGGGTGGAATTTCAAAGGAGAACTCTGTGGGGTTATTTTCCTATTAGTTTGATGAGCACTGAGAACAGTTTATTGTGGGGTTGTTATGGACTTTGAGAGATTCCAAGAAGGAGTGATTTTTAAAAAACTCTTTCATCCCTCCCTGTTTTAACCGCCTCAACCACAACCTAATCTACTTGCTGCTTGTTCTTCCAAATGCAGAGCTGTAAGGATTTACATCTCTCTGCTCTGGTCTACCATTATTGCTCTTTATTAACACAATCTCAAGTGCTCGGTTTTAAAGTTTTTGCAAACTACTTGGATTATTTTACATGTAATTGAACAGTACTTTCACAAGAATTCCATTTTATTCTGGGCCAAATAAAGAGTGAAGGATCTAACATAGTGTGCAGCTCTTAATGCTATAGCCAGAACAGGAAAATAGTCTGAGTAGCTATTATCAGTTTGCTTTCTAAGTATGTTATTTACAATACGCAACAGATGTTCTCTGAATGTTAATGGGCAAATACAGGCCTTTTTTTTTTCTTTTCTGACAGACTAAAAAGTACAACTAATATTATTATAATAATAATCTTGGATAATCCAAAGATTGCTTCACAACTTGGAAAATGCTGTGTTGAGTCATTAGTCTTATTATCTGGTATTTTCATAACTCACTAAATAAACACTGTAAACGATGATTTCCTGGTAATGATCCTTTAGATGGGCAAACAACAAGCCTTCAAGAAATGTCACTGGAAGCTAAGAAAAAGGAGTTTTAAAATTCACACACACACACCCTGCCAAATAATGCAATACTGTGTGTAACAGTGGGTTAGGATTGCCCAACTCTATGTCGTTTTTCCTATACCGCTAACAGAATGTTTTCTTTAGCTCAGAGCTTTATAAACTGCACTCTGGGCACCCAAAGGCTTTTCACACTTCCTCTCTGAGGGTCTGTAAAAATGGACGAGGCTTCTGTTACTCTCTAAAAGAGTCCCTAATTCTACCGATAAAAGGCTAAGACGGTCCATCTGCAGAAAAAAAAATGTGGAAACTCCTGCTATCCCACCAAGCCCCTGCTCTTCAGGAACAAGAGCTCAAAGTTCATTGCTGATGTATGCCAGGGAGTTATACATTGCCCCTATGTGCAGCACAAATGACTACTTAGGCAGATAAAACCGAACACAGAGTTTTCACTCTGTTAAGTGATCTGGTTTCAAGAAACTCAGATCATACCTGTAGCATGCACCTTCCACTCTTTATTTGGATGTAAAAGCTATGGACACCACAAGCTTCTCCTTTTCAGTACGACTTGATCTGATTTGCCTGTATGAATAATACTGCACAGCACTGACAATCAGTAGGTGCCACACAGGAGCTTAAGAGGACAAAAAGCTTGATTATCTATGGTCTTGTGCCTTGGGTACTCACTCAGGCAGCCTACAAAGTGTCTGGAAAATATCATTAACCTGAACTGGTAATTTTTTCACCAGTCCTTCAGGGATAAAGTGGAAGCTGGTGCTTCTGTTATCTGATATCTGTGCAGCACAAATCACACTACTGAGACGTGTAATTTTATTTCATTTCTTTCCTCTGCCTTTCTATAAAAACAAGTTTTATGCAAACAGGCTGTCAGTTCACCCAGCCCTAGGAACGTTCAAACCCCTTGTTCCCTTACAATTAGATTTGATGGAGATCTAAGAAAACATCAAGTTCTGTGAATTTTTATGCAAATCAGTAACTCTATGGTGGGAGACAGCTATAGCTCAGCCCTTTCAGGAAACAGCTGACCAACCAGCTAATAGGGAGACACAAGGTATGGCATTTGCTCAGCCAAACAAGGAATACACAACAGGGGCAGAAGTACATAATGTGTGCATAGGAGAGACAGAATATTGTTATATGATGCTGGACACAAATCTAAGGTAGTTAGACATCAGTATTCTTTGTAGCACAGCTTGTTCCAGCAATAGGAGGAAAATGAATTGTAATGTGGCTGTACAGCATCAAGTGATGCTCTTTCAAAACAAAGAGCTCACCACCTCTGCCCAAAGAAACCCAGACTATGACAACATCGCAAAGGAAAAAAATCCTGATTCATAGTTTTCTTACTGTCTCAGAGCAGCAGTTGGGGAAACAACAGCCATTGCTATTGTACATGACAGGTAAAGAAAAAAATCCAACAAACAGCCGCATCTGGTATCATTAATACTTTAGCAGGTTTCCTATTTTTAAATTGGTATCATTCTGCAAGCAAAATGACAGCTCCTCACAGAACCCATGAATGTGCAGAAGCAAGGAAACAAATAATCCAGCAGTTTACTAGGGCAGCTGCAGACAGGTCTGACAAGCTCTGCAGAACACTCCAACTAGCAGAGCCTGATTCTGCAGAGGCACTGAAATGCCAGGCTGGCATTTTTCTAGGAGTTTTTTAGCAGGTGAAAAGTGAGCTAATAAACTACCAACCATCAACTGCTGCCAAATGGGACGGGTGCAGCTTGCAGGAGGCACCTGCAGCTCTGCTCATGCTCCCAGGTGCAGCCGCAGCCTTTTGGCAGTGCTGCCAGCGGGAAATCAGCTGGATTTCTAGGTCAGCTTCTGAGCCTATCCAGCTCCTGTCTAGTGAGACCTCAGCAATGCACAGAACTGCTTCCTATGGCATCTCCCACTCAAAGTTAGACAGTACAGGGAGCAACCTGCCTCCTCCTTGCAGTGTAAGCTTGGTTGGAGTCTGCTTCTCTCCACAGGAGAACACCTGGAAAACGCAGCAATGGGAAAAGAGAACAAGGTGTCTGCAGTAGCTGTGCTCAGGCAGGAATGAAACTGAGCCAGCTCTGCCCTTGGTATTTGTGTCTTTTGGCTGCAGAAGGCAACTGCTCACAAAATCAGCTGCTTCTGCAACACAAACGCACATACACACAAACGAGCTGTGGTACATCCTTCAGGAAATATCAGTCTCCTGAGGTAACCACAAGTTTAAAATTAGGCTTGAAGATGACAAAAAAGCCTGTCTGCCTGTGTCCTGATGTGCTTCATCCATCTCAGGGAGTTACCAAGGCTTCATCTACTCTGCTTACTTACGTCAATGAAATCAAACAGACTCTTGAAACGACCACAGGAAGTTCTCCACATGTTAGCTGAGGCATCTGGAGCTTTTCCCATTATTTAATTCTCGCTTGGTTGCCAATTCAAAACACCAAAACAGAAAGCAGAGACATTTCTCAGTCTTTCCTCATGAGGGATTTACCCATGTAAATCCCATCACAGAATAATGCCTCTGGACAAATATAAAGGTAAAATTTTCCATTCTCGTTGAGCTCTCGGATTTTCTCAGGTACTCCATCTTACTGCAGTTCTGCTAATACTTCCAGCAGTACTGACTGAACTACTGAATAATCACCCCTGGTTTGCACTGCGTTGTGCATGAAAGTATTGCCCAAATGGACTTCTGCTGGTAACTGCTGCCTATAATAAGGTTGTAGATAAAGAAATCAATCTCGGAAAGTCTCTGCTGGGAATTCATCTGTACCATTCTTTCACATCAGTTACTGTAGATCTCTGAAGAAAAAAACGTAATGCCATCCCACAGAGGCCAGATTATAATCTCTGAAATAAAAGGAACCTGATCCTTAGAAAAACCCCCATTCGCTGGGTCCTACCTCTTTTAAGGATGTTTCCACATCTGGATTTCTCCAGCCTTTGCTGCTTTGCCCAGACTGAACTCACTCCTGTGCAGCTGCGCTACCTGGAAAAGGCTGGGTGGTTGTACATTCTAGTGAGCCTCCAGATGCTGCTGTTTTATTTCTCCCCAGCTTCTCCTGCTTTTAAAGTAAGATATTAGTTCTCACTTACACACCCAATTAAATACAGTCGCAGTGGAGGAAGCAGAGCCCCAGGGCAGGTGCTTTAACTTTATAACCTTTACCTTTAGGAATCCCCACATTGAAAAAGAAGTTTGTTTGCAGGATGCTTTGCAAAGGATGACCTGTATGGCTTCTCTAGTACCTTTCCTCCTGACTCCATCTTCACTTGACAAGCTGTGGAAGAGGTTGTATAATGAAGTAGAACTACATTGTGGGCTATGACCATGTTCTCTCTAAACCTGCTACTTATCGGAGTTTACAAATGAGATAAAATCTCAATGATTATAATTAGCAGGGGAAAACAGATTTACCCAAACTTCAGCTGAAATAAAGCAGAAAGCACCACGAGCATTTCAGTGACCAAAGGAAAACCTTTTGAACCAAATAACAAGCAATTATGGAAATCTTCACAGAATCACAGAATCAATCACAGAGTCACCAAGGCTGGAAAAGACCTTCAAGATCATCAAGTCCAACCATCTGCCCTACAAGCCCCAACCACTAACCCACCTCCTCAAACACCCTGGCTACCCCTTTGTTGAACCCCTCCAAGGATGGTGCCTCCACCCCTTCCCTGGGCAGCCTGTTCCAAGGCCTCCCCACTCTTGCTGGGAAGAAGTTTTTCCTAAGATTCAACCTGAATCTCTGATACTAAGCACCACAGGATTTCCCAGATAGGTGCACCTGTCCAGCTGGCAGACAGGTCACATGAACATATAGATAAAAGAACTGAAAGTCTACAAGCTTACATTTGCAGAGGACCCCCAAACTCTTGGGGTTTTCATGGCTAGCTCTGATTTGCCATGCCTTGTAAAGAGGATAAAAAGGCAACAGGCTGGAAAAGCTGGCATCGTGAGGGCTCACACTGAAAGCACCTTCCAAGGAGTCCCACAGGGAAAAAGGCCCAGCCTCTACACACAGCCCAGACCTGCCCTGACTTCCCAGGGATCAGTTATTGGGTCAAGATATTATACTAAGGCTGAGCGTTCTCCTTCTAGGTTGCAGTCCTCCTGATCAGGTTACTGTGGAGCACGCTGGCATTACAGGCCCGTGTGATGTATGTTTGCTGTCAATGCTGAAATAACACTAAATGCGTCTGAGCGGGCCCCACCTGCCGAGCAATATGTTCTCAATCCCTCAGGCAGAGCTGTGCCGCCCGGCTAGGAAAAACTTCCTCCCACCCAGCACATGGCATAGCACTGAGATACAAACTCATGTGCTGGCGGGTGGGGGGGGGGATGTGCCACAGAACAGACACCTCCCCTCCTTTTGCTTCCTGTGGCTAAGGCTCCCTTCTTCTAAGGTTTTTTACCACAAACAATGAAGAAGAAAAAAGCAAAAAAAGAAAGAAGAGAAAGAATCGCAGCTGGTTAATCACAGACATCATTACTGCAATAGAGGGAGAAGTTGGCTTGTTGACTATTGATTCATGAGCTCCTGTTGCAAGCCAAGAGGAGAGTGTGAAGATGGAAATGTCCTTATTTATTTATTTGTAAGTACTGCAGGAGGCTCTCCTGAATGTTGGTAGAGACCACAGCTCAGGCTAATACATGGGAGCTGCTCTCTGCCTGCCACAAGAGCTCACACGGAGACACTGATTTCTTCCGGAATTGATCGACACGATCACTCTTTACCACCTGTAGTTTTCTCATCACAGACAAGAATTAGCAGGGCAAGGAACCAGGACACATCCTTTTCGAGGAGGGGAGGTGTTGTGAGTTTTGAAGGCACCTCTGGAAACAGCAGCAGGTTGAATGCAGATGAGTTTCTCACTCATTCATGCATTATTGCAGCCTGTGCCTACGGCCCGTGCAGCGATACCTCAGAGAAGCAAAGTAGTTCCCAGCTCTCAAACCACATAACAAAGAGAAAAGGATGAGCTCCATCCCATCTGGTGAGTGAGCTCTCTGCAGGTCACATTTAACAGCATAATTAATAGTTTTAGACTAAATACATGCAACCCCCCTGCTTCACTGAAACGAACACTTTCCAAAAGCAGTAGAATTTGCGGCATGTTTACTGCTTTTTAACACAAAAATAGTCTTAGTGTTAATTGACTTTTTCCTCCATACCAATTTCACTTGGAGCAAGAGCTTTGCTGCCTCAGAACCGCACTGTGTGTATGGTTACACAGCAAAGCAATTACTGATATTCATCCCCACAGCAGCAGGCTTTGGCCATGCCACATTTCCTATTAAACAGATTCCTCTGAACGTCCACTAATTGCTGGCTACATTCAGACACGGCATAAAGTTAATCCAAATTAATACACAGTTGTGGATAATTCCATAAAAAAAACCCCAAAGGAGTAATTTTCATGAAAGGATCAATGAAACATGAACACCACAGTCCTTTCAGTCCTATGTATGATTTATACAGATGGACACTCGTAACTCAAGAGAGCAATACTATCAGCTTTAAGTATTTCTGGGTGTTGATATTCAAATGTTTAAAAGTTCTGTTTCCCATTTCATTCATTTCCTTACATATCTAGACAGAACATCTGAAAATTTAGTGGCAGCAGCAGAGCAATGAACATATACGTAAGGGAATTGCTTCAGATCTGTGGTAACAGCCTGCTTAGTCCCATTTCTTATGACCAATGCAGATGGCATTTTATTATCTTAGCAGCAAGAAGCTTTACACAGCCTGGGTGGTTTCTTTGTTCCCAGCACTTTACAGCTGAGGAGTACACAGAGGAACATGTCCTGCTTAATACAAGTGTGGATACTCTCATTATTTATGTAAGCAGAGATTTTCAAAGCAAACTTATTAATAGCTGGTACTCACTGACACACAGAAACAATCTCAAGACATCTTAAAGCCTCAGTGATAACAATGGCTGAGGACATGACCCAGGAAAGTGATACCTCATGGTTAACGACCGCAAAAGCTCTCCTTGAACAATGTGGCTTCACACTGAGCTGGATGGACTCTCCCCTGACTGTAAGGTTTGGGCTTTTTAAATTACATCAAGCAAAGCAATTCTGGACACTTCTCCTTTGGAGCCCCTTGTTTATTATGCTGCAAAATGAGATGAGCTTACTCCCCATCGGCTCCTGAACAGCCCTCACACGTTAAAGACTTATGGACACAGCTAATCTGTGACAAAAGCAGGACGTGTAATTAGTGCTGCCAAACCATCTGTCAGGCCTGAGAGTCTTGGATGATATTTGGGAAAAGCATCTAAACATGTGTGAGCTTGTCCTAGGTCCCAGCCCATCCACAACTAGGCCAGCGGCTGGGCAAAACAGGATTTGACACTCGTGTTGAAAAGGCCAGAGAAAGAAAACACTGCTAATACAGAAAGACACCCAGTATTAGTCACTTCAAAATCCTGTTATAAATGATCAGCCCAGAACTGCAAGTACCTGACACTAATTAAAACTGTCCTGACACTCCCACGGCACAGACATCAAACCCGCCACAGGAGTCACAAGCAGCAGAGAAAGCACCCCGACAGGGGGACTGGCTTTAAAACCTCTGTGTGTGTTTGGCTTCCCCTTAAACCACCTCCTGGTACCACATGTTACCAGCAGTTCTCAGCTCATATCTGGAGCAGTCAGAAAGACAGAGATGGAATCAAGCGGGGAGGTGTTTGGCTCAAACAAGAGGGCCTTGGCCTCCAGAGGCTTTAGCACCCACGTCCTCCTGACAGGGACTGGTGTTCACAGCACCTCAAGAATGGCTGCTGGGCTTTGCCAGAGTGACTGGAGTGTTTCCCCTTATCATGCTTCTCTCCAGGAAAACATTTTGGATCCACTTCACAGCAGAACTGTGAGCAGAAAAGGAAGAGAAGAAGGTGAAAACATCAGCCTGAGAAGATTTCTGTAGCCCACACTCTGCCTGGAGACAAAGCATGGAGATTCAGTGCTGATTGCAAGGATAGTTAAACCTCAGTCAAGTCTGGACAACTCCAGCGCCAGTGACAGATTGACAAATATTTTGCTGGGCGAAGAAAGTGTGTTCTTACCACCGAGGTTTGTTCTTTCAAGTGGTCAGAAGACACCCAGGGGCCAAAGGCCACAGTCAAATGCCATTTGCTGTAGAAACCCTGCCCACAAACGTGGTGGCAATGATTGTGGTTAACTTTGCATTTGCCAAGATTTGCTGCTGTTTCAAAACAAACCCTTTTCACAGAAAGTTCCTAACAAAGTAGAGGAGAAAACCACAGAGTTCTGCTTTCCCCTTAATGGTTTTACTGGTCTGGAAGACTGGCAGTAGTGACAGTCACCTAATCCAGACTTTTTCCTGGAATGGACATGGGATGATCTCACAATCAGTTGTCCTACTTCAGCTCCAGCAGGGATGAGCTACAGTTTCCGCAGTCATTTGTTTTACTTGCTCAGCCTTGATTCCAAGCACTTCTCCGACTGGATTCAAACCCCTTTGTCACTTGAACCAATGTGCCTGCACATTGAAATCACTGTGACAGCATTGTCATACTAGGCCTGGCTAAAGGTGTAGTCAAGCTTTGTAAACGTCACAGTTCAAGTATCTTTCATGCAAAATGCATTCAACTGTTCAACCCTTCATCTGCTTTTACAGCTCCCTCCAAATTCATATGTTTAGACAACTTGAAAAAAAAATGAGACAATCTCATTATTTACAGTCACAGTCTAGCTGCAGTTAAGAAAAAATGACAAAGCTTTCAGCGATGGAACAGGGTCTGCAGCAACCCTCCAAACGGTGACAGACAATAAAAGACCTCTCAGTTGACTTAACCAGATTTCCTCAAGTCACTACTTGTAAAAGGAACACGTGCAAGGATGTAAAACGAGTGATCCTGTGGTACTGCCATATATGCCAAAGCTCCACAATTAGGAATACTTGGGCTTCACCCCTTCATTCAGCAAGAGCTAACCTAATGCCTCAAATTAATGGGAGGAGAGTTCAGCACCTCCAAGGAGTTGATAAAGACCAACTATTAATTCTTATTCTTCTAGCTGCACTAACCTTCAGAATTAGAACCCTGCAAACAAAATAACCACAATCTTCAACAGAAGATCTTCAATCAGAGAAATAATCAGAGGAAATAATATTTGCAGGTTCTAAAGTTTCTCAGACCATCCTGCTGCATTCAATCCATAGATAATAAATATAACTGCACCTTCTTCTAATAAAGAAGGAACTGCTATTTTCTGATGTTCTTTTTAGGGAAAATGAGACAAGTGGAGTTCAAGGGGAGTGACCTGAAGAATTTTAGGGGAAGAAACAAAATGTAGGCAACAAACAATAAAAAGAGCTGTCTGTGATGTGCAAATCTGAGAGAAGTCTAGAGGTAAATGTGGTGGCTAAGAAGGGTGTTTGTTTAAAACTTGTATTTGCTGGAGATCTCTGGAGGATCAGAGGGTGGGAAAGAGAGATCTTCACATCTTGGCCAAAGAACGAGACTGTGCAAGACATTAAGCAGGAGTGATGCTGAGCTGGTACTAACAAACAAGAACAAGGAACAAAAAGGTTAAAACTGTTCTAACAAAAATCCTCTTCCCCTTTCAACAGCTTGAGCTTTAGACTTTTAATCCCAAGGGCTCTCCAGTTTTCTACTGTGTCTCCTAGGAAAACCAGAGCAGTCTGGATCTGATAGTTCTAAAAGAAAAAAAAACAAACCCAGAACTAAACAAACAACATTCAAAACGTTTTGTACAACCTAACGAAGCAAATGGGCCACAGATTGTTCAGCTTTTTTTTTACCCTCCTCCTTTGCAGGTCACCTTTATCCGTGACACACAGCAACAAAAGCAGAAAAATGAAAGTTAAGGCCAACAGCCTGTCCTTAGCTCGTCCTGCTGTGCTTTGGTCCTGCAGGGCTCTCAGATTAATGTGGATGTCACACAGCATATGCTGGAAAAACGAGGCACCGCAGGACGTGTTAAGAATGGAGGGTTGAGGCTTTGGGCATCCTTATCAAGGTAAAGCTCACAGACCTGAAATGGTACATCTCTACGGATTTAGGCTTTTATTGCTTGGATCTCTTCCCTCAGATTTGCAGGCAGGAGCACTGTGGCCATTGAACTTGCACATCTGGCTTTGCTGAGCACCAAATTAATGCAACTTCACCTCAGCACTGCTGCCTTTATTTTTTTAAAACACTAGCTGTGTTCCATCTTGAGCACATTGAGAGTCCCCAGATCTGATCTTCACAGCCAGGTGCATAGGACAGCACAAGGCTTTTGTAGGAGCTGATCTTTTCTATCTTGCAGACTAGCAAACATCTTTTCAAACAAGCAGGACATAAAAGAGTAACGTGTTGTGCAAACACTACAGCAAATTACCAGGGGAAAGATTAAAGTCCAATGTAAAAACAAGCAGAACCTCACATACAAGCCTTGTTCTCCAAGATTTTTGGCAGATATCAGAAGCCAAGAGCTACCAACACACAAGACTCCACACATTCCACATGAGGACAGTGGCAGCGCACTTCAAATGACAAGTACGTCTCTAACCTCTGGGTCAAAACCCATTTTGACAGTATCTCAGCTTAAATCTGTTATAACTATAGTATCAATAACCGGAATATAGACACAATAAATCTCCAAATCACAAGCTGTATTCAACATTGTGCACAGAAGTCACGTTTGAACAGCTAAAGTGATCCCTAGAGATCAAATCCAAGTAGGATGAAATCAAACATTGAGGTCTAACTCCTGACACTGTTTTCATCTAAGTCAGTAAACATAACCCTGGCACCACTGTCTGCTCCACACCTCTGTCCACAGGGAGAGCTTGGCTGTGTGTTCCTTGCAACCAACCTGCAGCAGGAGACAGACAGGATCTGAATTTTACCTTCAGCAGGAAGACACACGGGGACAGTGAAATAACCAAGTGGTGAGCCCTGCCCCGTGAGCAAGGAGGAAGAGAAGGGAGGGAACTGAGGCTGAACTTCTATTTCTTTCCCATATGGCCCCAAGACATCAACAACTGACCGTGCTCCCTTCTACATTAGGTCAGGAAAGCAGAAGCTAGCTGATGGAACATTTCCACCCCACCCTCTTTCCTCTTCAAATAGCAGCTCTTGGCAGTTTACAAAACCTCACCAGAATGTATTCCTGTTGTATTCAAGACTCCCCTGCAAACCTCGAACTCCCTAAGAAAGCAATAGTATGCTCCCTTAAGTCTTAATTACATGACCAGCACTCCCTGTTTCTAGTGCTGAGTCTTCAAACAGGCTGGGAGGACTGTGTGGGAGCCTGCCTGCCCCTCACAGCCTCCTCATGGGGAAGGTAAATCCTTTCCAGAGGGGCTGCAGTGCCAGGTTCTGACTTTGCAAACAGCCAAGCCCTAAATAAGAGGGTGAAAAAAGGAGTAAAACCAACTGAACCCCAACCTCCACAACCCTCATTAGCCAGTGCTCACACCAGAGAGGCTTTATATCCACACATTTTAAGAGACATAAAGGGAACCATAAACCCAATTCAATTTAATTGTGTGCTCTCCTGACAGAAGAGCTATTAATAAGATTGCATTGTACAAACCTCCCGTGAAACCCCAAACGCAGTCAGATGCACCAGCAACAACATTTAACACCCAGCAAGCAACAAGCTGCTGGATTGCTCTTGCTTCTCTCCTTCACTCGTGCCCCTCCACTTCTCTCTTCTTTTCAATTTTCAAAAAAAAAAAAGAAAAAGAAGTTAAATAAAAAAGAGGGGAAAAAAAAAGCTCCTCTCGAGCAGCTCCTATAAATTATTCACATGATATTACAGTGTATGTCAGCAGTCTCACAGTGTTTAAAAAACTTAACTACAAGCCAATTAAAATGTAAACTGAGAAAGACGGATGGGGTTGGGTCGCTCTGGTGTGAACTTGAGCAGCTCATAACAATACACACAACTTCTAGACCTGCTAATTTGACAGCTACTTTCATCAGCAGATGCTTTTTCTTCCTTTCTTCTTCTTTTTTTTTTTAATGCGGTGTTTCTCAGACGACAAACCAGTCTATATCCTGCAGATTAATCCCCTGGGTCTCTCAGTGCAGTACAGGCACTGACTGTGTAAGCTATAACAGGTTTAGATCTGGTTTGTAGAGTAGAAAAGAGGGGCAAAGGAGATCTTTCACTTCTGAAGACAGCAGTTACAGAAATTTTACAACTAAATGACAGCAATTCAAGCGGCAGGTTGTATTTCTTTACCAAAGCCACTAATTTCTCTCAGAAATAAGACTTTTCCCTTGCTACAGAGAAATAAAACCCTTCCAATAAAGACATGTGGGATTACACAATGAGTGCATCAGTTGTAGCAAGACTGGACATCTGCCTGAATTGCTTATTGTAGACTACTGAATAAGCCAGGCACCAATTAGTTTTTACAATGATAACGACACTAATTTTAATCTTCATGGGTTAATTACAAGAGCACAATGATGTCAGATTGCAAACTCGCATGTAGAAACACCAGGTAAACTTCAACGAATTAAGGAATTATAGATTCCAAATCAATGTTTAACCATGCATGCCTAGCTAAAACCCCGAATCAGGGACCAGAAGCATCTTGATTTCACTTGCACCCAGGCTACCCAGCTGGCACAGCACTGTAAACAAACCTCTTCCCTGCTCTGTATGTCGGGGATGATGGTGGCCTGACTTATCAGTAAAAATAGCTGCAGTTTAAGCAATTGTTATTGGAACCTGCTCTTTCACTCTTGACCTTCGTTATGAAATATGAAACATATGAAAGCTTCTTCTCCCATGACCACGAGAAACTCAGCTAACCCAGGTAGTCACTGCATTGACAACACACACCCCACCACACCAGTTTGAACTGGGTCTCAAGTTAACCGCAGTGTATGCGACACACTTCCCACGGGCAAAAAGCATTCACATAGTGGAGAAAGTAGCATCAGCTTAGGATTCTCCTGAGCACATGTGTAGAGCGCACAAAATACGAAGCAGCAGGATGGAGGCCAACAATGTGTTCCCTTCCAGCACAACTGTAGTCCAAGATGAGTGAGCCCACCCCAAAAAGAACACCTAATGTCAAAGAAAGCTGGTGACAGCCAATGGCCAATCGAATGATATTGTCTTACTTTCTGGTAGTGATGAAGGAAAATGGATACCTTTTTCAGAATGGCCAAAATTTTGTTGCTACCAAAGATGCTGCAGTTTCCTGTTTGGAGATTTCCAGTTTGAGTATTTGAAATTCTCCACTTGGGACAGAAAATATTATATTTTTATATCCCAACAGAGTTTTAAACAATGAATTTTCTGCAAGATGAAAGAGCTCAGACTATCCACATGGTTCTATCCACAAAGAGGACAAACAGTGGTGCCCAGCTTGGGAAGAGAAGCTTTGTCCTCAAAGCTGAGTTTGGAGTTTACAGCCACTTTGAAGGACTTGACACCAGGCAGCAGCTGAGCTTCAGGACAGAATAGCTGGCTCTGTTAGAAGCTGTCTTTGTGTGCCTGGGAGTGCTAACCAAAGATGGTAGAGTACTTTTGTTCCAAATGTTCTGTATAAAATGGGAAATGAGAAGCAAAGCAAGAGCCATTTCTCGGTTCGTATATTACAAGAAGAAACCCAATATAGGCAAAACACTGTAACTTTTATATATAAACTCATGAAAAGACATTGCCTTAATAGGGTTTTTATCCCCCAATTTTCACATCTTAAAAGCAGCATATGATAACTTTCTATAAATTAAATCGTGCTGGAGATACAGTGAAACTACTTTCCAAAGGAAAATATAACGAAACTTCGGGAACAACCTTTGAATGCTCCCAAATCCTCATTTGTAGGATGTATACGCGAGACAGAAATAGAACCACCTAACAGGATTCAGTGTTACTGATTCAAGTCATGCCATGATTGTAAATTCTTTGCCGGTCAGGCAGCTGGAGGTGTTTTCATTTCAGGCCCAGGAAGCAGAGCTTTATTTCTGCCAGCATTCATTTAGTAGTTTTACTTTCTGAAAAGCACTGAGAAAATGAAGGGCATTAGGATGTGGCATCCAAAATGACAGTTCCCTGGAAACACTGTTTGCTTTATACCTGAATTTGAGTTTTTCTATTGATCTCCCTCACTATCCCTAATTCACATCCATTTGGGCAGGTGACAGTGCTGATCGTATCTGTCACCTCCAGTTGGTCTTGATCCTATATGAGAGAATCTGAAACTCAAGACGCTAAATCCAAACAATGTAAGTTCTCAATGCACTAATAACCACATGCCTGAAATGCTCCTATGAAATCAGCAGTGCCCTGGCAAGGGGTTCCAGCACTCAAAAGATTCCTGCCTGAAGCTACACATTACTGGCACGGCTGCTTATTTGAATGGGGTTTTTTCCTTTCTTCTGTAAGAGTTTGGCACCTTTCTTACCACTCTTCTTAGAAGAGATGCTCTTTCACGTTCTTTCAAAGAACAATTATTAGTTTCAGAGACAATAACTTAATCATAAAAGGTACAAAGTTCTGAAACCCAGGAACCAGCATCTTCTTTCACTGTCTTTTAAGCTGATAATTTAATACAGATTGTGGGAATTGTTATCAGTCCCATCATTCCCCCTTACTCAGATAACCAGGCCCCTGTGAACTGACATTTGCCTGTGACAAACACCTTAAAAGCAAGTTTGCTACTTACAGCAGCTCATTACAGTAGAAAGCATTAGCTTATAATTGATCTTATCTATATGTTAAACACTCTTAGCATCTTGTCAACTCTTCAATATGGTCAATTACTAGATAATAGTGCCCACTTCCACATGTCTTATTGCTTAAATGGTAAGATCAATAATTAAGAGTACATAGCACCATTAAGCACCTGCAGATGAAAGTCTGCTGATGCATGGAATGAATCAAGGCAATTACTCCACCTATTTCTTTTACTGATTCTGAGGATACCTGTCTTAGAAACGCCTAAAATCTCTTGTGCTTCAGGAAATAGTTTCATTCCCCAGCTCTACCATCTCCAGAATTTCTTTCAATGAAAAAAAAAGGGAAAAAGAATACTAAAAATCTCTATTTCTTGTATGTGTGTTATCTCATCATAAAACTAGACACAATGTTCTGCCTGTACTATTTGAATGCTAATGATCCCTTGATAGACTACTGCTGCTCCTGCTTTTTTTGTTTTGAGGATTGGATGCAATCTATTAGCTTCCCTTGCTTCTGTTTTCTTTGCATTTTGGTGGGTCATGGCCCTTATGCAGTATATACACTTCAAGACTTCAGCTTTTGCTCTTTTGTTCATACGACAGTTACCTATTTGCTCTCAGCTTTGGGACTAGGTCACAGCATGTGATATAATAATACATTAGCTTTAATGGCTGAATTATAATATTGATTGGATAGCTCAACTGGCTATCAATTCGCTATCTTATTAATAAAAACAGACATAAAATCCAGAATGTTAATTCTTCTTTCAGACAAGTGATGTGCTTCAGTGCGAGCTGAATTTAACAGGAATGTAATGTGCTGTCAAGGTTAGTCAGAAAGGATAACAATTCACACATAAAATATATTTACTTACAGTGTGAAACACCTTCTCATGCTATTCGTTTTGTCTCTCAATTTCATGTCAAGAGAACTTGATCACTTCAATAAAAGGACTATTTACAGAGCGAACAGCCAGCAAATCATCCACTCAACCTGTGCCTAGAGATGTTCAATGCTAAAAGGAAATCACATGTCGTGTTTTCCAGGAAAAACCTAAAAACTCGTGACTTCTATCTTCCTTACCCAGTCCCAGACTTGGGTCCATCAAAACTTGAGTTTGTGTTGCTTGTTTTTACACTGATGACTAACACAACCATTTAATTCAGTCAAGCCTACAATTATTCAACAAAGTTTCCATAACCTGCTTGTACTGGAAACCAGAACAGTTTTAGGTGTATTTGTGGTTTTGGGTTTTTTTTGCTTGTAATCTCAACTTCAGTGTTCAAAAGCTGCACAGTAGGTAAAACACTCTTCTCTGAGCTGGAAAGATAATAAAAACTATATACTCTTACATTCCTAGGATGCATAACTAACCCAAAGCCAGAGAAGAGAAAAGCTTTTCACTTTTTTTCAAAGACTTAAGATGCTGCTTCCTAACCTTGTGAGTACTCGCAGAAAATATCTCTTTCAGGAGCAAGCATTGTTTTTTAAATATATAAGAAACTGACTCTTCCTGGAAAACTTTCTCGAGAGCAGCCTACCATAGGCATTCGTGTAAGGAGTGGGAATTATCTCCAAAATCCTCACACCAATTATCCTATTTTCCCCTTGGAATCACAGCAAAAAGCCCCTTCATATATTTGCCTCTTTGGAAGTAACTGGGCAAAAATATGATACCTCATTGACCTCAAAGAAAGTGAACACTTTCCTAATGTCCAAGAGTAAAACTCAGTGTTGGAGAGTTTACTGGAATTTTCATACTCAGGCTCTATATAAAAACCTGGCAAGAAAACAAACCTAGTCCAGAGGAGTTGTTGAACGCTGAATTATTCCCTGAAGCCTTTGACGGTCTCTGTTTTGATGTATTATTCTTATTTTTCTCATTCTGGTATTCGCAGCAGCTTATCTTTGGACCAGAAAATTACAACAAATGGCCACTCTCAGGAGCACTGGGCATTACTGTGTCACACAAGAACTGGAAACATCCCAAGAATAATAAGTCTTGCTTATACCATCGTGATCCCAGGCAGACAGTAATGCTGAAAGTTTGAATCCTAGATTTATATATTCAGTCAGGTGAATTTACACATGAGTGAGAACCTATTTTTTCCCATTCCCAAAGCTTCCAGAGCTTTCTAGATTTTTTTTTAACTTTGAAAACTAAGGGATAAGAAAGAATACTCTGCTCACTGCCCTCATTAGTTTTTTTTGGCCAGAACTGCTTCACTCATTTTTAATTACCACCAATATAAATGTCAGATGCTGTCTTACAAGAAATGAGTCATGTCTGTGTTAATGACAAAGAAAATGCTTTATGGAGCAGATACAAAGCTTACACAACACATAGATAGTCTTCTCTTTTTTTAGTATGCTACAAAATGTCTGTGTTTCTGGACTTTTCAGGAAAAGATCATCAGAGCTTCCAGGAGAACCACTTGAGACGACAGAACAGTCTTCTCTGTTTCCAAAAAGCCGCTGAAATCCAGTCTAAATTAGTAATGTCTCCTTCAAGGAAGTATGGGAGAGAAAAAGAGGGAGCAAATATTATCTGAAAGTAAAGCTCATATGTTTGAAGTGCTCCGCTTTCAGCATGTTCTGTTCTATTTAATAGCTTTCAGAGTCAAGAAGGTCTCAGGTAGACCTGACTTATCTAACCACAAGAGCAATTAGTTCCTCCAGACAGTATCTCTGTTGTAATGTAGTTCACTTAACTTCACATGGTGAATCAGTTCACTTTGATGGTGGGTTTTTTTTCCCCTTCCCTCCTATTATTTCTCTTCCTTGCCTCTCGGCAGCTGCCTGTCTTGACATCTGACCTCCACTTGCTCCATGGATTGACTGTTTCAGGCGCTGTTAGGGAATTAAAATCTCTGCCCATTCCCCTAGGAATGAATACAGCCCCAAGTTCAGTGCAAAATCCAAGTCTTCCAAGTGCAAAAAGAGCTCTGCTTCCCTTGACTCATTCTAACAGAAGTTTGATTAAGAACATAGCTGCTGTCTCCAACAGGTACCTAAAGGGAGGCATCAGATTGTGATTGATGCTGCACAGGCCTACACAGACTCAGCTGGTGATTTCAACCACATCTCTAAAACCCAGCAAAAACCTGCCTGACCTAGAAGCAAAAATAAGCACTAAAATCGCTTCATGTTCTTTGATTTACTCTAAAGCCAAATGTTTTGATAGTCTGCCTAATTGGTCTGGGATTTGGAATAAAACGTTGAGATTAACTAAACAGGAAATAGCAGGAACAATGCTCTGACAGACGAAGGGCGACCGCGGTTAATTGAACTGTTTGCTTAACCATCAGCACGTACAGAGCTATGCTTCAGTGAAGATGCTGCCAAGTACTTGCTGTCCATTGTATAAGCGTCACTCGAGTGCTGTTTCCTATTGTCTGTCACCCAGTATCTCCAACAAATACTACAGGTTGCTAACTCCTCATTCACTTGCTGTTCTGCCTTGAGCCAATTCAGCATAAGTTGACTTTTATTTTTGAAAGCCAGGTAAATATATGATTTTTTTTTTCTTCAAATATCAACAGTTTAAGAATGTGTTTGTCTCCTGGTAAAAAACTCTTAAGCTCCAAAACTCCTCATTTGCACTCCCTTTCAGTGGTTACCACACAGAGACAAAGTAGTGGCCCACAGATATAGAGGGGTGATTCTGCTCCTTGACTCTGCCCTGGTGAGACCTCACCTGGAGTCCTGTGTCGAGCTCTGGAGTCCACAAGAAGGATGTGGAGCTGTCAGAGCAGGTCCAGAGGAGGCCACAAAAATTATCAGAGGCCTGGAGCACCTCTGCTATTGGGACAGGCTGAGAGAGCTGGGGTTGGTCAGTCTGGAGAAGGCTCTGGGGGGACCTTATAGCAGCCTGTCAGAAAGCTGAGGAAGACTCTTCACAAAGACAGGGAATGATAGGATGAGGGGTCATGGTTTGAAGCTGGAAAAGGGCAGAGTGAGGCTGGACAGGAGGAAGAAGTTATTGAATCTGTGGGTGGGGATCCCTGGAACAGGCTGCCCTGAGAGGGTGTGGAGGCCCCATCCCTGGAGCCATTCAAGGTCAGGCTAGATGGGGCTCTGGGCAATCTGTTCTGGGTAGAGATGGCCCTGCTTGGTGTAGGGGGATTGGACTAGACGCCCTTTGGAGATCCATTCCAGCCCAATACACTGTATGATTCTATGACTCTTTAGATGACAACTACAGAGACATACTCTATTACAGTCAGATATACATGGCCATAGACCATACTGGACTTTCACTATACTCAGATAATAAGCTCACTCCTCTTTCCTGTTTACTACCTTACTGACATCAGTTTCCACAAGTCTCTGTTGAGGAATGCACCAACCTATCACGCTGTCACAAAAAGTTTAGGACCACATCCCTGCTCCTATAAATGGGGACCACTCAGTGAAGTGAACAGTACTGAATATTTTAGTGCCATAACTTTCTGAACACCTAGGCTGGAGACACATCTGCTCCTATATTCTTTTCCCATGATGGGTATCTCAGTCCTTATTGCAGATGTAGAGGATATAACCACAGGTTTAATCACTGAGGCTCACTAATGCAAATGAAGCCAACAGAAATACCTTTGGTTAAAAGGGTTATTTACAGCAGAGGATTTAATGACAGCAATGTTCATTAAGGATTCTTTTTAACCACTCTTTTCTAACATTATACACCAGTGAAATTTAAAAGCATGGACTTTACAGGAACCCAAAGCATGTTGTGATTCTGGTACTACACCCCACAGACACTCCTCATCCAGTACATGCAGCCAAATTACTTCCTGGTAGTGCACTAGCTTTACTGTTCATGCCTGTCCTGTGAAAAACATACACCACTTTTTTGTTCTCTTCAGGGATTTCTTTGGGCTGCTGCTGCTGTTCCAGAAACTATAAGCTCATTTCTAATTGCTGTGAAGCAGACTTTCCCAATCTAACTTTAGCCATCTAATAATTTTTAGTGTAGATCATCTTGAGACTCCTTCTATAATCAATAGAAAGAGAAAGGTGGAGTGAACCACCATGGCAAATGAGGTACTTAATGTTGGAGGATAAATCGCCATCACTGTCCCACAGAGAGAAAGGACTGGAGGCAGATAATGCACATCTTTCACCTCCTGGCAGAAAAGAGCTGCTTTGCCCCATGTTTCCAGTTTAATCCTGGTAGAGGGCCAATGCCCACTGCACCACCATCACTGTAGTGTGTATTCCTCATTAATAGAGGCCCAGCAAGATGGAAAAATTAGGAACAGGAAATAGCATGCATGGGATAGAGAGCAAATGGACAAGGCAGAGAAAGTCTGTGTAAGTCCTCTGAAATACCAGTAACCAACCCAGCACAGCCCTACGTCCTTACATTTTCTTGCTCCCTTAGCCACCACATCTGATATTTGACTGCCCATGACCTGCTCTGAAAGCTCGCCAGGCACATCTGTGCAATTGCAATCATTAAACATGAAGGACAAATTCAAGTATCTGCTCCACATCCTACGAGTAAGTAAATTAAAAGTTCTTTGCCTGTACTGCAGAGAAGCTGATCTGACAGCAAATTTTCAATACATAACACTAAAGCAAAAAGTCCTTCTATCTGAATTCTTCAAAAAGCTGCCAAGTTAACAATGCTCCGTTCATTTAACTCTTGCTGAAGTGTACTGGATCAATTTTCCATCTTGTCTACATGCACAGTGAGTCTATTACAATCACAACAAGAGATTTCTGTTGACCTCAAGAGATGCTGTTTGCCTCATTAGCACATGGAGCTAAAACCCAGATAAGATGTTCTTGGATGTACTCATTCAGTTTTCAATCATCAAGAGGCACTAATGCTCATGAAAACTATTTTTCCTTCTTGCCTGCCTGTTTTTATCTGTCCCACAGCCATCTATTCAAGCCTTGAGCAGTCAATTTGCGGGTGCCGCTGAGCCAACATTGATAGCTGGTCGCCTATTGAAGCAACTGCTTTGTGAAACAGGCAACTCCAGGACTGTCATCACAAATGAAATGTGAATGACTTCCAGATAAATTAGTCATCTCTTTTAAGGAGCTGTTTCTGGTACCTACATTAACAGCAAGTGCCACTCCTTTCCATGAGGGGCTGATTGCCCTGCACTCACTTCACAAGTAATGGCTGTGGGCATGAACATCAGCATCTCTGATTTTATTCTTTGACTGCCATGACGAAAAAAGACAATTTGCAGGGATTATGAAAAGCATTTGCCAGGAAGACATTGGATCTCATATTTTAATTTCTACTCCTTCACACCATACGATGCAGGCAGAGTTCTCACATATCACATACTTGTGATACTCTTGGAGAAACGGCCAAAGCCACCCCCAAATTTCTAACAAGAATAAGGCTAACTCTTGATTTAAAGCTCTTTTTCAGAACATAAAAACACTGCTCTAACTTTCAATGAAGCCAGAAGAGGGGAGAAAGAACCAGGATTGGTGAGCAGGGGTCAGACTGAGATGCTGGTGCAGCCCTGAAGCAAGGACTTGCCATGAGCATGAGGCTAAAAAACCTTTCCACAAACAAGTACAGTTCATTGTACATAAAACACAAACAATGACAGCAAAAAGAACACTTTTTTACAAACAAAAGCATTCCTCAGTAGGAAAAAATCCCAACAGAGTTTAACAGCAGGAGTATTTAATAAGGAACAAGCTTGTTCCAGCTTCCCTCCTCTTCTTTTACTTTAAAATAAACATAAGCCAGATCTGTGCTCGATGACACGGCCAATGTCTTGGAAGAAACAGAAAGGAATTCAAAGGTCACCTTTGAATGTCTGGGTATTGGAAAACTGAGGAAGAGCCCCTTGTCCATCACGAACTTTGCAGATCCCTACTGCAAAATTCACCCAAAACCTTGGCTCCATCGTAGACTTTTCAATTCACTCAACCCCTACCACAAGCAACTGCACAAGAGGCATCACCCCAGTGACCACCAGAACAGGACCCTGCAACACAGCACTTGCATGTATCCTCTGGCTAAGGCAAATATTCGAGTTGCTCGTTCTAACAGTGACAGGGATCTCAAAGCTAACGGGAGGGCAGTGAGTGAACCTTCCAATTATTTGTCTACAGCTATTAAACTTTAAGGCAGATTCTGCAGAGTGCCCAGCACGTCTTAGTATCTGCTCCCTGTATAAGCTACATGGAGTTCAGCCCAAAGCACACATGCATTTCTGATTTCACCCCAAAAAACGTTTACAAATTGCAAGACAACCCCCTCCCCCCCCATTTCACCTACCTCCATTAATCAGTTAGCCAAACAAATTCTCCTACTTTGCTCTATCTAGTAACCAGAATAAATTGCAGCGCAGTATCAGAACCCAAAAGGGTTCTCAAAAAGACAAGAAACTCTCCATGGACCCAGTCAGAAAACCGAGTCCACCCTGAATCCTCGCTGTGCCACATTTGAAAGTCTGAGCTGTGCAGCAGCCACTCACTCCTAACGCTGACCACTCGGAAAAGACTGTGAGGAAAGCTGGCAAGAAACTCCCTCTACAACAACAAACCAGGCCTGCAATAAAAGCCATCTGCAAAAGTGCCAATTAGCCTTCTCCTCAAATGATTATGTTCCATCCAGTTTTGCTGACAAGCAAGTTATGCCACATTTTAATAGGCAATAAAATGTATTATTAAATAATTAGTAGCTAAGAAACAGAAATTAGAGGGCACTTCCTTTCACATACATCCCCCAGTACTTCAAACTATTGATTTAAAGGCAACTCGATCCTCTAAAGAGGACAAAATGGAACCTGATACAGCAGTTTACCAGGAGACAATTACAAGGCTAATGATTGTTCGTGGAGAAATGAAGCAGGAGGAAATTCTAGAGAATTCCACCCCACTCTGTTTTGTCTGATCTGCCTCTAAATCCCCCAAAGAGCTAAAATTTCTCCAGATCTGTTCCCTGCTCTGAGTCCATTAATTACAGTGTTAAAGGTAAAGAAGTATTGATGTCTTTCCTTCACTCCCTGCATTCCCCCCCAGGTAATGTCTGGGACTTGTTCAGCCTTTAAGGTACGGTTGCGCTAACTGAAAAAACCCCTCTAAGACCAATTAAGGCCTTTACTAAGAGGCTGAAAAGAAGACAAATGGAGGCAGAAAGCCCGATTACAAGGAACCTTTGTACAGATGTAAAGCAATTAGAATAGTCTCAAGGGCTGGCCAACACACTACCTACCAGTAAAGGATTTTACAGCTTGTCTAAACTTGGAACAATCTGTCTCTCTCTCTTTTCAGTTGAGTGTAAAAGTGAACCCCGTATTAGTGTCATGTATCGGTTGATAGCTTGGTATTGGTTTCCCTGAGCATGTTAAATCTGTAATGCTGGTCTCCAGATCCCTGGTGGATGACAATAGCATTACACAGGCAGCTCTGACTTACAAGGAAAGAAGATATGCCTGATGTAAAACCGTGATAAAGAACAGAACCCGCTCTTTCAAGCTTCTTTTATTTGCCTAATGCTAATCCCTAGAATGGTTCAGATTTACAGCACTGTGCTGCTTAATTTGGCACAGAATGTGTAAGATGTGAAAATGTTTGTACTGCAGTTTTAATAATAAAAATAAATTCTGGAGTGCCTCAGTAAAAGGCAAAGCAGCAAAAGGCAAAGTAAAGTAAAGCAGCTTTCTAATCTTAGCTCTCTCTTACTTTTTAAAGAGTAAAAGGAAAAAATATAGTCCTCAAACGAAAGTCACTCAATCAAATGGTACCTAGGGAGCTCTCCAACACATATTCCCAGATGCCCCATACCCCAACACATGCAGACACCCCTCATCATATTTTTCTCCTCCCCCACACTACATAGGATTTCACACACATATCAGCCTAAAAGCAAACAGAACCACACCTTTGGTGACTTCCTCCTAACCACCTTCTTAGTGTATTTGTGGCTTGTTTGCCATGCTCTGGTGCCAGACTCAGCACTGTCAGGCTCTGGTACCACACTCAACACTGCTGTGACCATAATGCTGGCTCAGATCACATGAGCCTTGCATTGCATGGGAATGGTAGGATCATGGCACTGCATCCAGGTATCAGTGTGGGAAAACTGAGCAAGAGAAATGTCCAGGGCATCTAATGATAGGGTAAGCAGGAAAGGTTTCAAAATGAGAGGAGATTTATATTAGATCTTAAGAAGAAATTCTTCCCTGTGAGGGTGCTGAGGTGCTGACAAGCTGTGGCTGCTCCATCCCTGGAAGTGTTCAAGGTCAGGTGGCTCTGGCAACCTGGTCTGGTGAGAGGAATGCCTGACCATGGCAGGGGGATTGTAACTGGATGATCTCTTATACCACTTCTAACCTAAATCATTCTGTGATTATGTAGAACTTAATGCAGTCCAGACATTTGTATTTGGTACTTTTTTCATACAATGATTTCTGAGGTGGAAAAACCTTGCCTCACTTTCAGACCATCATAATACCCACGCTTAGTATTTCCATAGGACAACGCACCCAGAGGAGCTAAGTGAGCAAAATCACCCTGTGCAGCAGAAGGAACACTGGAAGCTCAAGATCAAGCTCTTCTAGGACATCTGCTCTTCTTACTGCGTAAAACGAGGCTTTAAGCTAATTGACCTACATGAAACAGAAGTTTGAGATTACTGGTCTACATAGGATTCATTATGATTATAATATGGGTCCTCCAGGCTTTTGTTTTTCCAATGCTTGTTCATGTGGGTGATGAAAGGACAAAGTATTAAACAATGTTGCAGCTAACCTGCTTACTGCCCAGTTTACACTGTCTGATGATGGACAGCAGTGTAGGAGAAAGGGGCCTGGGGGTCCTAGTGGACAGCAGGATGACTATGAGACAGCAATGTGCTCTTGTGGCCAAGAGGNCCTGGATGTGTTCCTGTGTGACTTGGTGTAGGTGATCCTGCTGTGGCAGGGGGATTGGACTAGATGATCTTTTGAGGTCCCTTCTGATCCCTAATGATTCTACAAATAAGCCTTTTGGGAAAGCCTCTGGCAAGGAAAGCTTCCCTGTGACAGTTTTGTCAAAGATAAATCACAGTGCAATGTGCTTAAGCCTTTCTTCCACCCCTCACCCATAATCTGACGAGTTAAACACAGCCCCTTTAGAAAAAAAACCCCAAACATAACTTCTGATAAAGATTCAACATGCCTTGAACTAGGGAATGATTTTCTGAAGTGGTGACTGTGCAGCAGTCCCTGCTGTGCCACCAAGGCTTGTTTTGTGTAATTACCTCATCTACCAGCCTGTTAAATTCTTCTGAAAGACCAGTCTTTGCTAAAGTGCCTGGTTAGACCTAAGCTCATCCAAAAATCTGATTCCTCGTAAAAATATGGACTAGATTTAAAAAAAAAAGTGCTGTGATGAGGCTTGTTAGCTGAAAACACTTGAGCTTCAGGCGAATGGTACCTGGTTTTTTAAGTTAAATAAATGTGGACATCCAACATGATGTCACATCAGTCACATTACCAAAAAAAAAGAGTTTTTGTTGTTGGCAAAACCAACAGACAACAGAGCTGTTGCTGATCAGGCTTGAAAGTCAGAACTATATAAGCACCCTTGAATGGCCACCTCTCCCAACTGGCCTCTGATTTTCACAACGCTAACAATTCAGACACAAAAAGAATATTGCAAACCAGTAAGCGAAAAAACCTCTAGCGCATCAGGTCATCTTTAGCAATGAGGCCAGCAGCATACCTTTGCTCTGTGAATTATTTAAGTACCTACACTGCTCACACACTGAGCTTGGGACTGAAGAGCAAAGAGAGGGCTAATGCAAGAACTCAACACAAGCCAAGCTGAGCCCACTTATAGCTATTTTGACAGGTATATGTCATTACATTAAATGAGGTTCTCCAAGGAAACAACATTCTGTAGCCGCTATTCCTCAGGGTAACTCACTGTGCATTCAAACATTTTGAATTCATCTTAGATTTCAGTATCACAGTATCACAGTAATGATGAGGCTGGAAAAGACCTTAAAGATCATCCAGTCCAACCTAAAACCAACCAAGTAAACCTAACATCTGACATCTAGGTCATGCCACTCAGCACTTCATCCAGCCTAACCTTGAAGAAGAATCATAGAACAATCATAGAATCAGAACAATAGGGGTTGGAAGGGACCTTTAGAGATCATTAAGTCCAACTCCCTGCCAGAGCAGGTTCCCCTAGGACAGGGCTGCATCCAGGGGGATTTGGAAAGTCTCCAGAGCAGGAGACTCCACAACCTCTCTGGGCAGCCTGCTCCAGGGTTCTGTCACACTCACGGGAAAGACGTTTCTCCTTATGTTAAGGTGGAACTCCCTGTATTCTAGCTTATCTCTGTGATTCCTTGTCCTATTACAGGGCACTACCAAAAAAGAGACTGGTCCCCTTCCTCTTGATGCCCATCCCTCAGATATTTATAGACATTAGTAAGATCCCTCTTAGCCTTCTCCAGACTAAACAGCCCAGTTCTTTCAGCCTCTCTTCACAGGAGAGATGTTTGTGTCCCTTTATCATCCTCATAGTTCCTCATCGGACTCTCTCCAGTAGATCCCTTTTTCTCTTGAACTGAGGACCCCAAAACTGGATACAGTACACCAGGTGTGGTCTCACCAGGGTAGAGGACAGGGGGAGAAGAACCTCTCTACTCCTGTTGGACAAAGCTGTATTTCAAAACATAAATGCAAAGATCACACACCAAAAGAAAAAAGAATTTATGAAAATAGTAGAACCTGTCAGATCCCTGCCTCACTGCTCTGACATGGTTGGAGAGTAACTCTCTGGATGCTGCAAACCCCTCTCTAAGATCACATCACTGACACACAGACTAAGCCAAAGACAGGTGATATTTGTTGTGTAGGGTTCTTAGTAGTGACGATTTTGGATTCTGTGTATCTTTTCCCTCTCCCTCACAGCGAGGCACAGCTTGCCTCAGGTAAGGCTGAGGGCTAAAGCGCTCTCACCAGTGATATGTTCGTGATGTGGTATCTGTTGAAAGCACTCACTCAAGTACCTGATCAGCATCGCTATGATGCTTTCTTGCAATATCAGAAAAAAAGAGCTGAGTGCTTTCGCGCGATACTGCAATTTGACTGAATGAATCAAAATTGCTGATGTCTCTGCAGGCCCCTTCTCCAAAGAGGCATTCACCCATCCATTTATTTCCATGGTGCCCTGCCAAATCACCGCAAAAAAAAGGCACACTCCAAATTTTGCTCTATTGATATATAAATACCATCACTTCAGCTGGAGAGCCAGCCAGTCACTGTGATGCTTGGTAACTTGATTAAATCTATATTAAGGTAGCAACGGCCTTTAACACTGAAAAGGGAAATAATTAAGTTTTAAAGCTAGCTAGTGAAAGATAACGCTGAGCCTGGTTTGCTGCTGCACTGCTGATAAAGGAAGGGGTATACAATTGAACATTAATTAGGTACAAGCAAACATCTTTGCTAATAGCTCGTGTTCTCATTCCCAAAATGTCAACAACAGATATTAGTGCCAGATGCTGGTATAACATCTCCCCTGGCTGTGGCTGGGATGTGGGAATAGACTTGTGCATTTGGAGAAAATACTGATGCTGTCAGGGGGGATCTGGCCTGATGTCATCAGAGGAGTAGAGTTTGTTGTGAGGGATTTACCAAACAAGCCTCGCTATTATTAAAGATGACTCATGTGTCACATGGAGAGGCTCTGGGAAGCAAAATAAAAACAGTGAACTGGTATAACCTGTGAACCAGAGATGACGTGACCACTGAGGGGCTCACGGACAAAGCATTGGAGGCTTTTAAAGTTAAGCATCTTCCATTCAGATGGCTTTGAAAACGTTCTTCAACCCTCTGCCTTGGTTGCAAAAGGTTTGGTTAAAATGGCTCGTTCTGTCGCAGAGATCATCACAGGGATGGTCAGGGAACGGGATGTGACTGCATTACCGCACATCAAACAGTGCCACCACAAGGCTTTCACCAGCGTGAAGGCAAAATGCAGAAAGCAGGAAACAAAAAACCTCTGAAGTAGTAGCAGCAAATTCTACATCTTACTGCCATGGGAAGGTCAGGATGTAGGACTCTGTGGTTCCATGACAACCCAAACTCTCAGCTAGAGAAGAGAATTTAACAGCAGATGCATTCTTTGGTGGAACCACCAGAAGTGGTGTCAACATCTAAAGCAGGAGCACAAAGCCCTTAGCATGGTGCAGCAGAACAGGCTTTCCTCAGGATCTTCCATTCCCAACAGCATCCCCCAGCATCGCAGCTTCGCTGAGCAGATTTGATACAAACACAGCTCGGGACGCATAAACAAAAGCTCTGAAAAACTTGTAAATAGTGCATTTCTATAATGACATTTGAACTCGAGTTTAATCAAATCAAGTAGGATCCTTTCCAATATCACTTATCCTGTAACTGCAATTTCCAAATCTCTCAAATCCTGGCTTTCCTTTTAATCTTACATGAAAATTGTATTACACTAATACTGTTTACATCTCATTTCCTCTATTCCATATAAAAATATCACTAACTACATTTCAGTTCTGTCCCACTGCTCTTGTGCCATGCCATGAATCCTACAGGAATTCCATGGGGCTTCTCTGTGCTCTTTGCTGCTTTCAAAGTAGCCAACGGTCCCTCAGCTGTAACAGCAGACTGCAATCTCCTCCCAGAGATGAGTTCTACCATTTCCAAGCCAGTCAGGCTGGGTTCTTGAGAAGTCCAGTCCTACACCAGGCTATGAGTGCTGCAATTTTACTCTCTTCTCCAGCTTTAACAGTGGTGGACTAACACCAAACATTTCTACCTTAAACCTGTAAAATCCAGCAGTTTTGTTAAGTCACCTTCTTCCCTGGCTCTGGAACACTGGCCCCCAAGTCTTCTTGGGGTTCTTTCACTGCAATTATAATAAACTCTGTGGAGCAGTATGTCTGGTTCTACAGAGATGGACCTAAATCCCTTACCCTGAAACCACAGAAGATATAGAAAGCCAGAGGGTTCAGGAACACAAACATCTTGTTCTTTTGATATGAAGAATATCTCATGAGAAGTCCACTGAGGACTCAACTGAGAAACGAGGCAGTATTTTCACTTTCCTTGAAAAAGGTTGGAACTGTTGTAGGTTGCATACCTACAACAGTTGACTGTCTCTGCTCAGATACAAAGCACATCACACCGATACACCCCGAGACCACCAAATGAGTGAGCACCATTCACCAGCTTCTTTCTCCCTCTCTGACTACTCACATTCAGCTGCTGCTGTTAGGGAAAGAAGGGTCAGTGCTGGATCCTTTCTTCCAGAGCTGGGGAAAAAAACCTGTCACAGCCACACCAGTAATGCTGCTTTGCCTTCAGCTCCAAAACAAATGACTGGAGCTCATTAGCACCTAATGCAGTACCAGGCTACAACATTTTCAGTCCTACCACTGGCAAAACCAAACCCCCAAAGAAATTTTTGAAAGAGTACCTTTAATCACTGTATTTACCTTCTGATTTTCCAGAAAGAAAGTTTCGAGTACCTGAGAAATGAAGGATGCTAAAACGCAAAGACTTGTCAGGAAAAAAGCAGATCTTGCAGAAAAGGCACAAAGGAACCCAGAGCTACCAGTGACACTGATCAGCAACAATTCAGATGAAACACTGATGGTCTCAGCTCTGCCTACATGCACATCATCAGAATGTCCCCTTCACTGCAAAACCACAACCTTCGCTGCAGACAAAGAAGCTGGGGGGTCCAATATGACATTGACTGTGACTTAATCACCATTTCTGCAATGAAGCCATTAGCTAAATACACTCCTGTAGGCTGGGAAGAAGCGATGGAAGAGCCACGCAGCAGCTCTCAACAAAAACACAACTGGATTCCTTGACAATCCTTGAATGACCCTTCACTTTTACTTTGTGTCTCTCTGTCAATGGAAGCACTTCTGTGCTCTGTCAGCTTCAGGAAGACATACTCTGCTGTGCCATGAAACAGATGCTTGCAATTCCTCAACCTTCCAAAAATTTCCAAAATCATAACATGAAATCAATGATTTTTGGTGAAGAGCAGGCAGCACAAACACTTCAGGCTAATGCGTGGCGAACTAAGCTTCCTGTCTGTTCTTCACACCCGCATTTCTCAAAAAAACCTACAAGAGGATAAATTCAACATTTTAATGAGTTTCATGCTACTGTGAAGGTTGATAGAAACCAATAATCAAAATTATTCTCAACAAGACTCAATATTGTCTTAACTTGCTCGAGACCCCTCAGGACAAAAAAAAGGTAATTCTGGTTGTTAGGGCTTCACAGCCAGCAGTGAAAGACATTCTATTTTCCATCTGCCTTTCTGTGTTCATTTTTGAGAAAAAAATCCCTACAGGGAAACATGAAGCTCAATAAAACTGGTATTTTAAGTTCAGTGTTCAAACACTTCTCATGTTGGTCCAATGATTTTGGTTTTCCTACAGCTACTCCCCACATCTCATTCACTCGCCCCATGAGGACTGTGCACTGGTTTCACAGGAGTATTTGCTCCATGTTTAGAGAAGACAGCATGATGAGGTCCAGATCTCATTCCTGCCAGTCCACTTTCATGAGGAAGGCAGGGTGCTGTTTCTTTAAGGAATTTCTCAGCAGAAACACACAAAATCCTTGGAATCAGTCTGAAAGAGAGGCCAAGGACATTCCTTCCCAAGCATTAGATTTGGTTTCACATGAGATGATTAGACTCATCCATGCTAATTACACTAGAAAGAACTAATTAGAAAAATCTACCATTCAGCTAATGAGGGCTGGGCCTTAACTATCTCAGTGCTTAATTTTTCAGGTTGTAAAATATTACTTTACCTTCCTTCCTCCCCCCCCAAAGCTATCACCATGTTAATTTTTGTAATAGAGTTGATCATTAAATACCTGCTAAAGAAATATTTGTTAATACCTGCAAGTGCTGCCACAGTTTTAAAACAGCTGCTCATCACTGCCTTCTCCAGGTAATTAAAGTATCAATGGGATGGGCTAAATTCTCTGCCAAAGGACCTACCTGCAGTCTCCAATTCTGCCCCCTTAATCTGAGTGATATAAGAGTGTTAATGAATTCTGTGTGGTGCTTCAGTGCAGCCTGGGCAATAAATACACCTTTTTCCTCCCCTTGGGAATAATGCTGGATACGGGATTTCACATGTAATATTATCAATGTGGGAGGAGAGTTTATTAAGAAGCAATGATAGCACCTGATAAAGACTAACATCTCTGCCAAGGGTTAGAGTATTTAGCAGGAAGCTGATGGAATGAGCATAATGAAAAGCTAATAAATCAGAGTCCTTCATTATACAATAAACTCATTAAGTTACTCCTTGAAAACAGGAAGCCAGACGTCGCACAATATTGTCAGACGAGTAACGTTTAAAGCTTTCCTAGAAAATATAAATTCAAAGCCAGCCTGTGAGTTTCGCTGTATTTACGTACTTAGCGTCCATTTGGCAGTTTAATGAAAGATATTAGGAAATATCTACGTGGTGCAGCATCCATTCAGCACATAAACTGTGCTTTTTCAAAAGGGGGTTTTCAGACAGCCTGGCAGGGGACCAAGCCCTATGCTCCGTAACATGATGTGTGAAATTAGTGCAAATTGAAATGCCAGAACTTCCTTTTTTCCCCTCCTTTTTTTCAAAAACCTTTGAAAAATCAGATGTGTTTCTATATTGGATTTTTAGTTTATTCATCCCCCATACCCATTTTCCCCTGAAGCCACTAAACTAAATCTATTTAAACGTATGACCAGCATGATTCTCATTTTTAATAGGCTTAGGAAGACCCATCTTAAAATCCTAACTGTGCAACACCATGGAATGTAATGAGAAATCCAATACATCACAGGACTCTGATCTGTTTGAACTTCAGGAGAGAGGCTACACAGGAGCTGAACATGGGCCAAGAAGGCTCATAGCATCCTGGACAATCAGGAATAGTGTTGCCAGCAGGAGCAGGGAGGTGATAATTCCCATCTATTCAGCTTTGGTGAGGCCACACCTTGAGTCCTGTGCCCAGTTTTGGGCTCCTCACTCCAAGAGGGACATTGAAGGGATGGAGAGGGAACAGCGCTGGCTACCGAGCCATCAAAGGGTTTGGAACATGTGTCGTATGAGAAATGGCTAAGGGATCTGGGACTGTTTAGCCTGGAGAAGTGGAGATTGAGGGGAGACCTTCTTGCTCTTGACAACTACTTGAAAGGAGGTTGTAGAGAGGTAGAGGTTGGTGTGTTCTCTCTAGTGGCCTGTGACAGGCTGAGGGGCAGTGGCCTTAAGCTGCACCAGGGCAGGTTCAAGTTAGATGTCAGAAGGAATTTCTTTCCTGAAAGGGTTGTCAGGCATTGGAACAGCCTGCCCAAGGAGGGAGCTGAGTCACCGTCCCTGGAGGTGTTGAAGAGAAGGGCAGATCCTGGTGTAGTGGTACTAATAGGAGCTAGGAGAAAGTCAAGACTTGATGGTCTTTAAGGTATTTTCCATCCAACCTGTTCCATGATTCTATGAACATCACTGGTCTCAGTTTTACTTTAGCCTCTCTCACATAAACCAGAAGTCAATATGCAGAAATCAGTAGAATGCGGCTAATTTGTTGATATCTTTCCTAGTAGGGCAAATAGTTTTAAAATGAACGCCAAGCTTTATCATCTTGATTATTAAAAAAATATGGCTCACAAAGTCTATTTACTATTTTTTTATTGCCTGCTACTGTATAAAATTAAAAACATTATGAGTACGAATGTCTATAAATGCATAAAGAGCAAATGTCCCCTTCATTAAGCAGCATCATTAAAAAATATCTAGTAATTCTAAACCTGAAAATAGGGGGTTTGGTTTGAAACCAAGAGCAATCCCATACAGTTCCATGACATGGAGAGACAGATCTGAGTGAAAGGGTTTTATTCAGAGATTTTGCTGTTGGCAACCTAAAAAACACTTAGGAGTAAACACAACGAGCTAAAACTAGGGGAAATGCCTGGAAATTACCCTATTTTCCTTCCTTGAAAAGCAGGAGTAACTGTTTTGAAATGAACAAAATCAGAAAGATGTAAGAAACCACAGTATCAGTTATGGTAAACAGTTCTCTCAGTATCTCAGTTATCACAGTATCAGTTATGGCTGAGTTCAGGTCAGAGGGAAGGAGAACACTGGCAGCAATGCAGTTTAATGAGAAAAAATAATTAGAGCTAGGGTTTGAACAGCCTTGTCTGCCTTTGGAGCAAAAACAAGATACTAGAAGGTAGACCACTGAAGAAAACCTCTCCACTTGAATCATTGTCTATGTAACCAACTTACTTCACTTTCTGTAAATAGCTAGAGCATCTCATTTAGGAGTATAGATTGCTCACTTGTAGCATTTCTGTTACCTCTGCTAGTACTCACTACAACCTTTCACTGTCAGCCAGGAATTAAACAGTACAAACGCCTATGTCTGCCCAGCCTGCGAGGACTGCTCTCCTCAACAGGCCACACTCCAATCTTGTGGAAATCAAGTTTATTCCCCACCAATGGTAATGCTATGACACATCCCAGCTGGAACTGGCTGTAACTTATCATCAGAACTTCCAATAAAAAGTTCCAAAGGCAGCTGAAGTCTCCACTCCAGACTTAATATGACTGGATAAGGCTTCTGAGACGTGGAGGTGATTGGCCTCTTGCAGATGTAGAGCTCCAAGGCTGCCAAGGGCTCTGCTGGCACAGCTTGGTCCTGAATCCAGCGAGTCTGGTACTAGTACATCAGAAGGATTTTTTTCTGCTTAGCACACTTACCTGGGGCAGGCAAAGTGGTAGCAACTGGAATAGTCTTTTAAAGTTTGCTATAGACCACAGATCATAGGAAGAAACATGTAGTAAAGGAGCAGCTGCCTTTTGTGAAGAAGTTCTCAAAATCACCCACCCACTCACACGTCATTGTCGTGTGTGTCTGCACAGACTGGAATGGGGAAAAGATCACTTCATCACTTATTCCCTGGGCACAGATCCTCGGCATTAATATTACATGGAGGAGCTGACTACCTGAGGAAAATGTAAACAAGTATTTGACAGGTCTATCTGGAATCTGCTGTTCTAAGAACGACCTCCCTGCTCCTCCCAGCAAGAGGAGATAATAAAGGTTAGGAGAAGGGAAGAACCTGGGAGGCCAGCTGTCAGCAGCACACAGTGAGCATAATCTTCAGAACAATTTACCTCTGTCTTTGAAGGAGAGACATGGAGCATTAAGACCTGACTAACTCATGGGATTTAATACTCACTTTTAAGACTTACAGTAATAATAGCAATAATAAAAAAGCTTACATACTGCAGCAAACAGCCCCAAACAGGCAACCTTCATTATCTGTTATGTCAGCTGTGCCTAAAGAAAAAAAACCCCCGCGAAACAGCGCATACCCTTTAATAGTTAATCCTCTAACATGTAATTAGGCATTCACATGACAATCAGAACAGGACTATATTTCATGTTTGCCTTCCCTTTCAAAGCCTCTACTAGAGGGGCACTTACTCTGTCAAATCTGCTATAGTAATCAAAACATTGAAATTACTTCTTTCCACACTAAATATACTGGAACTGGTTGTTTGATTAAATGTAGAGCAGAGAGTGCAATTTGCTAAATTACAAGTATTCTGAACATGTAAATATAGTTTAATTACTGCAATTAAAGAAGATTACTGGAGATTGGCAGATGGGAATGTAATGCTGTTTTAATTAGAGTTTTTAATGCACTGTAACATAAGCATAATATTAACCCTTTATCCTGGAAAAGGCTGGCTAGTCTCCGTAAAAATACTCTGAAAAATGTACTCGAGCTAGTGTTTCCTAAGACTTCAAGTCAATTCACTGTAAAACATGAGGATGATTTGGGAGAATTTCAGATGTTATTTGTAGTACAGGCACTGCACAACAGATAGGTTCTGGAGCACAGTTAGGAAAAACCACATGAGGTGGGTGCTTTGCTTGTGCCCTAGATGAAAGGACATATGAAAATACTGCACTGGAGTAGATGGATTGTATTTCATAAAGACGGCAATCACAGCTACATCACAAGAGATTTAAGATTCTTTCATGAAAGTTAAAGTACCTCACTCCCAAAGATTTACAAAATGTGAAAAGAGAAAATGTTTCAAAATGCATTAGTTCAATTTTGAAAAACTGCAGCACAGAGACACCAAACAATATTGCCCGGGGCCTGGGTTATTACTACTCAGCCTCCAGAACAGTATTTGTTTCATAAAGTAATATTCCAGAATGTACTAAGCAATTTTTGTCATCTTGAAAGCTATCACTTGCAACGTTTTATCCATTTAAGTCAATAGGCCATTAGAAATTCTAATTGAAAGTTCAATACTCTGCTTGGAATCTTACAATAGAGGTTGCCTTTGGAAAGCCATTTAAAGTCTTAATCTCTTTATCATTTGGTATTTTGAAGCCTAACTTTGTTCTTGTTAGGCAGATCAATGGCATTAATTTACAAAATGGGGGAAAATGTCACCCTTCATCCTTTAAATCCCAGCATGGCGAAGAGCAGCGTAAGCGAATCCGACCATTGCTCCCCCATATTAGCTGAAAACGGTGCCATGGGAGGTTTGACCTACAGATTTTAATTACTGCATGAAAAATGCAGTTCCAGGAGATGAATGAAGACTTGAGAAAAAAGGAGAAGTCCACCTTCTGAGCAAGTGCAGAGATTAACTCTTCAAAGGCCACACTGGAGATGGAAACAACAAGTGCTACCTTCAGAAGGGTTAAGGCTATAAGGTGTCAGCATGGCTCAACCAACAGAAGAAAGGAAAAGGATTTTACCTACAAAGAAGTCTTAGAGGTGTCCAAAAGAGATGGACACCAACACCATCCTGTAGGGAAGCAAATGTGTGGTGAGAAGTCATTTAGAAATGGTCCTGATTCAAGATTACTTCAGAGGTAGCGAGTGAACCCTTGGCTTTGTGATGAAATCTGGCAGTCAACTAAAACTTTGCCATTTCATCAGCAGAGGCAGGATCTCACCCATGGCCTTTGCCTTCGAGACCACTCACTGTCAAGTGCCTGAGTCAGTGTTTCCACCTCAGATCAGCACAGACAGAGTCAGTGGCTCAGCTTCATGTTAGCAAGAACTAGGTGCTCCTCTGGGCAATTTTGGAAAATGTGAAGTTACACAAAAGGAGATATTCCACAATTTACTTCTTGTAGTACAAGTTCAGTGAAAGGACTGCAGTGCTCTGCAGGTGACACAGGTTCCAGATTGCATTTGGGATTTTTCCATTCTAGTGACTGTGATTATTTAGAGGGCAAAGGTTATGTGGGCTGGATGGAGAATTCTCCTGTTATCCTGAACCAGAAATTAAGGATCTTGAGCTCTCTTTCAGTAATAGGTATGTTAATGGTTGTAGAGGCAAAAGGAGACAGAGAAAAAAATCAGAGAGCAAAAGAACCCTCCCCAGTTGCAGCTGACTCGGGGTGTCAGACCAGAGGGCAGACAAAGGATCAAAGAGGAGGGAAAGACAGAAAGTCTTTCCAACAGAAGACTGTCAACAGCTGTGGCCAAGTGAGGAGAGGAAAGACAGACTTCTGCATGTAAGTCCTATTATATAATCTCAAGAAGTGTTGTATTAGATGACAACACCAGACCCTCACTACACTTGCACTGGCTGAGCCAACATCATCATTGCCAAATGAAAAAGTTGTGTCACCTACTGACACAATACATTATCACTCAAAAGATGATAACAATGCAATTATAAGATTTAATCACTAGGATCCCTATGGCAGAAGATCTTGGATGGAGTTTCATTACAGGTTTTGGGTGTAAAGTGTAGAGCTCTTGACTACAGCCTTCTTTAAAACTCTGGGTACCAACTGTGACTGTTAAAAGGTGACAGATATTGGATGACAGGCAGGCTTAAAGTTCCAATGCCTTTTTGTATCCCAGGTTCTGAGACTACAGGTAGGAACGTAAACCATCAGTTTAAAACCTTTACACTATATAGTAATGGCAATATTAATTAATACCCAGCTGTTAGAATGACACTTGGTAGAAAACAGCACTGCTCTCAGCTTGACCTCTAGATACCAACAGAAGTTTATATAATGTCTTACAGTAGTTAACTTTGGTCTGCATTTAGATCATTTATATTTATTTCCATCTCAAAGTAAAGGATTTCTAATGTCATAATACATTTCAGTATTCTGAGAGTCTCTTAGGTAACAGACTTCATTTAAAGTGTTCTTCTAACCATTTCTAGCAAGTAATAAACATATTTCTAGATTGTGCAGAAATCATGCCCTAAATAATATTTTCATGTTTTGGGATGGTTCTTCAGAAGCCATCAAGATCTTTTTTGGTTTCTTTGCAATAAAAGAGACCAGAAGAAAAGCTGAATTTACCTTGGGACTCTGCCCCCAAACTGAGAGTCTTAAATAGGCTTTACTCCTAGCTTCAAGAATTATTTATCTCACTAGTATCTGAGAGCCTCAGCTTTAGTGCCTGAGGTGCTTCACAAAGTTCCGATTTCCCATTGCTGCCAAGCAGGGGAAAACACGTGTCTTAAGCTGAGCATCCATAAAGAGGCACAGCCGAAGTCACTGATCCCTTTCAACAGTGCTGGTGGTCTTCGCATGCTCTCAGCTCTTGACTAGTAATGCTCCCTGCTCCCTTTAACTAGAGAAATTTCCCTGTACAGTCAAGGCCCTGGAATTGTACCAAAACCCTTATCTGTGTGGGAAGGGTTAAACCAACCTGAGTAGCTAAACCCCTGCAGCTATCATATAAGCCAGCAGCTTTTAGACAAATTGAGCAAAATAGTCCTTTCAGCTCAGCAGGCACATGACTAGCTGCACAAAGGAGTCCTTCTAGAAATCCCACGAATACCCCCATTATCCCAAGGATTGAGCACAGAGCCACGCATTTCACGCCCACTGCCACCTGTGATTAGCTTTTTTACAGTTATTATGGAGCACTTTGATGGCGATGATTGTTTAAAGGCCTCAACAAGCGTGCTAATGTGACTTGAGGACTCGACTCCTTTTCATTCCCTGGTTGCTCCAGCTATCACACTAATTTACTTTAGGCAAAGGGGACAACAGGAAAACAAATAAATAAATAATCTGCTAGGAAAAATCACTTAGCATAAAATTGATTCAGTCTCTTAAAGAAACGCATGCCGGGATCCCATGTTAAAGTAAATTAGATATATGATCAAACAGAGCTAACAGCCATTTGAGCTTTGGACTCTGCCCTAGCACTTTAAGGTTTTAACGGCATCAACCACAGAAAAACAAAGAAGCAGAGAGCGGCTATGGCCAATTGCTTTGCATGGAATTTTCCTTTGCTCTGCTCGGTGTTTTACAGTGCAAATGTGAAGTGAGATGTTGGCTTCAGGGAAAATGTATTTTACTGTTTGCAGGGAGTGCTTCCAGAATGGATCATACTGTACCACTCAGAACAAAATAAAGTGGTACCAAGGGAGCGCTAAAGGGATTGGAGGGCATATCAGAAAACAAGGACTCCAGTGGTGCCGAACAAGTGAAGAGCTGTGAGGACTTTTTTTGCTTTCTGCAGAGAGGTTGTGTCCTGCAGTTCAAAACCACATACAGGGGTATGGACAATAAAGTAACTGAACAGCGGCCCATAACTTCTCCAACTGCTTCTCTTCTCCTGTTTATTGCACATGCTAAGCTTAAGGATGCAAATGCCAGTGTCTCCTAAGCAGCGTTGTTCTCCAGTTTCAGACTTGCAAATCCACATCTTCATCAAAACTCTTCTGTTTTCAAGGTGATTTCCAAGCTAGAGTAACAATTCCAAGGTAGAATAATAGATATTCAAGGAGTAAACACAGTTGCCCTTCATAATTTTTACTGAAACTAAAATACAATTTTCATTCTATTCTCTCTACTTTTTGTTGTCCACATGTCCCATGGTTAGATCCATGTGATGCCACCTGTAGACCTCTGTTCTTGGAAGCAGGTGAAAATGGTTCAAAGAACTGGTCAGAACGCCCAAACTGACTGAACTCTGCCTTTGTAGAGGAGTAAACACCATTCCCCTAATTTAAAAACAGTCATCACCATCTCTCCTTCTATGCTTGTCATCAGCACCAGCATAACACGATATAATTTATCAGCTCACCTTGACTCAGTAACATAAATGTACTGCTGCGACTCTGTAAGCAGGACATGTTCAATTACACCCAGGAACTGTTTTTCTTCAGAAGACATTACTGTTCTACCTGAGCAGTAACCACAGCTTCCTGATATAATAGCTAGTGGAATTACATGTGGCACAAGTACTTTAAGTATATTCTCAAAAGGAAACAAGATTTGTGAGTAACAGAGAGCACTAGATGAATAGGGGTAGTTTGGGCTTTCAGAGTAGGGAAAAAAATACGAAAAGATTCTATGGCCTTTCCAGGGTACAGCTGACAGGATGTAATGTCTGGTCATATAGCACAGTGCTCAGAGGTAGTTTTCAAAAGTCTTTCTCTGAGTACCAGAATTAACAAAAACTTGGGTGTCATGGATTTGTGTGGAGAAGTTGGATGTGGAGACCCAAGTGAAACTCTAAGAAGTTATCAGGGTGCAGTTTCTCTCTTTTGGTACAGCTCTCCCTTCATGTCTTTAAAAGATGACAATATATGTTTAGTTATCCCTTAATTTATGGCACCAGTAAGTTCTTTTACATAGCTTCATGTTTTCATGATAACTGTAATAGTCAATGATATCTTATTTTCCATCACAATTGGCTGAAATAACATCAGTAATATATTGATATTATAAAGAATCATCAAGGTTGGAAAAGACCTTCAAGATAATCAGGTTCAACCATCCATCCAACAACCCTGAATCACTAAACCATCTCATGAACCACCATAAAAATATATATTGATATATATTAACAATTTATTTGATAGAAATAACGTCAAAGCTTTTGAGGAAACTAGAACACAGCCAGAGAGCACCACCATTCTGGCTCTGCTTGCACATATTACCTCCTTTCCCCAACCCTCAGATTTAGACCCATGTCACTCGTGTTTGCATCTGAGAATGAGGTGGCTTATGACCTGCACAGCCACAATGCCATCCCATGGGTGCCTGACTATGTATCACAACAAAGAAAACAGGAGCTAAGCAACTTCCATGCTGCGCTTGGCCAGCACCATTCTTTCTTGATTTCCTTAATGAACATGGCTTTAATTGTGGTGGAACAGCTCCTATTAATGTAATAACCCTTGGATTTGCAAAAACGCTGTGTCACATCTGTCATTAAGAGAAACTGTGTACAGGCGGACAGTGTTTCCATTAACTGGCCTCACAGAACACTCTCTGGAGTTTCAGTGGTAATAGCATAATCCAATTTGTTTTTCTAAAATTCTAGTCTCTTGTAAGACATAACCCTCCTTTTATATTTCTAGAGATAAAGCTGCTCAGCACAGTCATCAATCTCTTGCCCTGCCGACCAATCCAGGCCACAATTCAGGACAAATATCTGTATTTGGTGGTAAAAGACAACAAAGATTCTACTTCTTCAGGTTAAATCCCAGTTCCATTATAATTCACTGAGAGTTTTGCCATCGACTTCAAAGGGCCAGACGGCTCCTCTGGCCATGTCCTGTGAGAGCAACATGATCTTAGCGGTGTCCAGAGGGTTGAAAAGAAGGGCTCCTTTCTGAGCAAAACTTCTCCAAGTTTAAAGCCGATCTTTCATTAGAGGCCATGAGGTCTGGCCTTCCCTAAAAATATACCAAACAACTCCATCACTGGAGAATTTTAAAAGAGCTGTTATTTTATGCCCTAGTCATTTCAAAGCAGAACGGGTTAGCCTGGCAAAAGCAATTTCTAAAAGAGGAGCATAAAATATTTAAAGATTTATAGAACAAGTGGCCCACTTAGGGGCTCATCTAAGTTTTACTAAACATCTCTGCTTATGCCTTGCTTTGTCAGCAAAAGGAAGCTGAGATTTAAATAAGTAAAACCCAGTAGAACGTAATAACAGGCAGGGAAAAATAAAAAGTATGATACATCGAGTTACTACCAAAAGGAATATTGAGCTCTAAGTGATCTCTGTACCAACGGCTATGTTTGTCTATCCAGCTGAAAAGGAGACAGCTTTAATCTCGAGGCTGCATGTTATTTAACTGAGCTGAAATTGTTTTCAGTGATGTGAAGTGCATCCACTAAAGATAATGATCCCATTTTGGATTGGCTCTTTGTTTTGCTTTTTAACAAAGGGGACAGACAGGTGGATATGCTGTGCAGAAATGTAAACACGTTTGGGTTTTTTTCATTAACTCCAGCAAATCATCCCAGTGCCTAGCTGTATGAAATAGAATTCAGTGAGTCTTTACAATGGATTCTTTCTGATCCCTTCCTCTCTCATCACTGTGTTACAGGCTGCTTAGGAAGGGATTTACTACAGGAACACTGCAAGTGTCCGTAGAGTTAAATAACCCACCCGTGCCCAAGATCAGTGGGTCAAATCTTCATCTCTAAGACATGACCCTGAATTATATCACACATCTATCCGCACTGAAAATTTCTCCTAATTCTCTCAGTTCAGGAAGACATGTTAAGTAATTCCTTAATTAGACACTTAAAACTTGAAAGGGCAGACTCAAATGCTTTCCTAATTTAGCTGTGATTATTACTTCTCAGTTCTGTAAGGAAGCCTATTCCATTTCAAAGCTGCGCATAAACGTGAGAAGAGCTAAAGGGTGAGGGATAGCTTTTGGTTTTCCACTCTTCAGTCTGAACATTTGATTTCTGTAAGAGTAGAAGGAAGTTTATGATTTAATCATAGAATTATAGGCTGGTTTGTGTTGGAAGGGATCGTTAAGATCATCTAGTTCCAATCCCCTGCCATGGACAGGAACACCTCTCATCAGACCACATTGCTTGAAGCCCCGTCCAATCTGGCCTTGAACACTTCTATCAGTGGACCAGGCACAACCTCCCCAGGCAACCTCTGCTAGTGTCTCAGCACCCTCATGGTGAAGAACTTTTTTGTTACTTACCTAAATCTACCCTCTTTCAGTTTAAAACCATTGTTCCTTGTCCTAGCACTACATGTCCCTCTAAAAAGTCCCTCTCCAACTTGGGATTGCCCTTATCGATATGCAAGACCTTGCACTTGGCCTTACTGAGGTTTGCATGTGTCCATATCTCAAGCCTGTCAAGGGTCCCTCTGGATGGCCTCCCTTCTCTCCAGCCTGTTAAACTCACCACACAGTTTGGTGCCATCAGCACACCTGCTGGGGGTGCACTCCCTGCCACTGCCCATGTCGCCGACAAAGATGTTAAACAGCACCATCCCAACATCAATCCTTGAGGAACCTCACTTGTTAATGAAGTTCACTGTACAGCTTTTCTTTCTAAATGCCAGAGGCTCATCTGCACCAGTTTGAGGTTATTTGTTCCTACTCAGTTGTCAGGTAGTCCAGTGTAAAAATGAGAACTTTGCTGTAGTTAGTGACTCACTGGGTCAGCTGACAGCTGAATCTCCTTGTAATCCCTGGAGGTAAGCTGTCAGATAAAGCTTAGGAACTTCAGCAGAAATGAAGTGGTATTATGGCAGTCCTAATTAATGGGTAGCTACAAGTGCCCTGGGTACTCAGGGCCATATGGAGGCAGATGGACTATGCAATGCATCTACCTGCTATTCATCATTAATAACCTTCCTAAATCGCTGCCAGCCCCTGAACACACTGCCTGTGCCTGGATTTTTATTGTCCTGCTTGAGGATCCAGTGCACTAGTTTCAGCTCCCTGATCCCCTCTCTGTGCCAGATGACTTTCTGACCCTTTTGCAGGGTGCACAACGTGGGTCTTTGGCCTTCGCCTCTCAGTGTACTGCTACAATGACACCGTCCACGCTAGGTGACAAATTGTTGGCAATGTTCACAGGGGAGGAAATCCTCTCCCGGCTCTTGTCAGAGTGGCTGTTGTAGCTTTGCCAACAGGGCATTTCCAAGAGGACCAGATACTCTTCTAATGCCACCCTGTCTCTCCAGGTTAATTTATGCCTTGTTCTTCATGCCTATTTATTTAAGGACACGCTGCAGATACAGAGAGAAGAATGTCATCGAATCGCCACCTGGCTCCTCTGTTTTGATCTGGTTGGCAAGCGCCAGAACCTTTGAACAGTAGGTTGCTAAATAATAAACGGACCATGTCTTTAAGACACCTGGCACTTCCTTCGAAAGCTCAGTTTGTATATGGTTAGTCCCTGGCACAGGTGCCAAGCTCAAAGGCACGAGGCTCCCCTTCCCTTCCTCTGCCCACCTAAGCACAACCACCAAGAAGTACAAGATGACGCAACTGCAGTGAAGCGTAGGGGAAGGTTATAATCCAGCCCACCAGCAACAAGGAACAGGAGGAACAGCAGCAACAAAACCTCTTTCTGAGAGTAAAAACTTCAGGAAAGGGGAGGGAAAAATAAATAAACAAGGATGAAAGAAATGCCCAGTGGCAACCATTTTCAGTGTGACCTAGTGAGCTTTCAACTTCAAACCAGTCAGATCAAGAGCTTCCCAGCGGCATCACCTAGGGATCTGTCATTCACACATCAAGCCTCGTTCACTCTGCCTTGTCTCATGCAGACACGCTGCCAGATACAGAAATATCACGGCCTTCTTGCACGATAAGGCAAACAAAACAAAGCAAAAAACCCTCAGACCGGCAGCAATCCTGAAAACCCAGCGACTGACAAGCTGTGACCCTATTGTCCACAAAAGGGCAATGCCACAAAACAGACCAGAAAAAGGACGCAAACAGAATGGTAATTGGGAAACCATCTGCTATCAAAATGCAATTCAAGCTGGAGCCTTCCAGTGAGCCCTTCCAACTCGTGGAGATGATGAGAGCTGGGGTTTACTGGAAGGAATCAATAGCTGCCCTGGGCGCTTTGCAAGCTCAGGGACACCATCTTCTGTGAAGCTCACCATTGGGCTTCTGAGCAGTTTAGCGCTGTACAAGATGGAGTGCCGGTGTTCGGAAGGTCAAATAAACAAAAAGCCCCCAAACAGTTGGACCTCCACTGTTATACAGGTCTCATCACACTTTATTATACCCCAGAAACAACTAATGCTACTCTGTGTGCCCTTCAGCCTGACAGTTTGAGAAGAAACACAGAAGGGAAAGACTAATATTTGGGGGGAAGCACAGAAGGTCAAGTTGTCCCTGGAAAAAGAAGAGAAAGATGCTTGTCACTACAGTGAGTGCATGCGGTATCTGAGCAAATGTTCTTTTACAAAATAGTTGTAACATGGAGCAATTAACTTTTCAGTGAAGGCTGCTATAATTTATCCCTAGCACACACGGAGTGATCGAACACTTATTCTGTCCAGTTTATTTCTACCATATTAAATGCTAGAAGTGTTCATGGAGTCTGGAGACACCCATTAGGAAAATATCTCAAGTACTTGAGGTGCAATTTATGGTCTGAAATAGGGAGCACAGAGGAATCCTTGGCATCTTTCTTGCTCAAGATAGATGAAGAACCTCATCATTTTAGACCAATTTTGGGAAACTATACAGACACACACTGCCTTCTCCATGAACGAATTACACTAAGGAATGAAAAACAGGCAGACAGCCATGTTTCCAACAGTTCAGACAGCCTCCTGTACACAAAGTAAGTAGACTCAATAACAAGCAAGTTACAGTCACTGTCTAACAGAATGTGAGACATTTCTCATCAAATTATTTGTAACCAATCTTGGAAGTTGCTAATCATCCATTAGACAAATTTCAGTTGAAATTAATAAGAACTTGGAAAGCCTTTAGTAAAAAGAGGTGATATCACCCACGTGTACTTACAGCATGTCAGAAGATGACACCTGTGGCCCAAGATATGTTATCTTGCATTTGTGAACAAGATATCTAGTCATCACCACCACCTAAACATTATTATTGGGAAAGAATCATAGATCTGACTCAGTTCCAGGCAAATGCTGCCAATGAAGGCATTTGATGATTTGAAAATACATTGGAAAAAAAATCAAGGAAGTTTTTCACGACAATGAGAAGAGAAAAATGTTCCCAAGGTGCCTATGAAAAAGTACACTTAAGATTTATTAAGGAATACCTTTGAAGATGGTGGTCAACATCTGTGAAATGTAGCTAGGAGTCACCTGCTTAGATACTAGGAAGGATGTTAGGAAGAAGTTCTTTATCAGAAAGAGGGTTGAACAGGTTGCCCAGGAAGGTAGTTGAGATCCCATCCCCAAAGATAGTCAAGGAGAAGTTGGACAAAACTCTGGGCAACCTGATCTAGTTGAGGATGTCCTTGCTGTCTGCAGGGGCATTGGACCAGATGGCCTTTGAAGGTCCCTTCCAACCCAGGCCATTCTACGATGTTACGTTACTATGTGAGAGGTCATGAATAAGAAACATTCAGAACAATGAATGTTCTGAAGAGGTGATGAGCCACACAAAGGCTAAAATATGTTCTCACAAGCACTTTACAGAAGAACTTCAAATGACAAAGTAATAAGCTAACACATTTGCTAGTGTGTCATCTGCAAAGAGGCAACAGGACATATGGGTAGAGAAATTGTTTCCAACTCCGTTTGTTACCAGACTAGAAGAATGCGGTCTGGTTTTGACTCAACTGGTTTTAATTACCACTCTCTTGACCAAGACTGCATGGGACTTTGTTCTCGGAAACGGGCTGATCTCACAGCAACTGCGGGACAGTACAGCCCCGGATGGGGAAACTGTGCAGAGCATCATTTAGAAGAACTCACTGGAAGTCTGGTGGTTGAGTCCAACAGGCTCCAGAGCAGGCTGTAAACGGAGAAGCCGGCTCCGAATGTCTTCCACCAGTTGGCAAACAAATGAGACATCATGTTTGTGCAGTTCAAGTGTTGTTGCCAAATTCTAATAGAATGAGAGTTTCTGTAATCCCAAAAAAAGGACTGTGTGATCCTTGGAAACAAGATTCTCTTGTCTGGCCTTCCACTCATTTTGTAAAACATGTTAAGTGTAGTTTCAGTGCTTGAAGCTGCAGCTGGCCAAGGAGCTAAAATCACATTCATGTGTTAAAAAAAGAATTGGAAATGGATGCAAACTGCTAAATTTTGATACTGATCTGCAGCCAACCTCCAGAGAATGGTTGGGTCAGGACTTTTGGGCTTCCTCCCACTAAACAAGCAAAACATTACTCTATTTTTTACAATCATAAAAGCAGATTTTCTTATCCCTTTTTCTCAATGTAGGTAATATTTGAGACGCAATATTCAACATGTTTGCTTTCCGGTCAGGAACATCAGAGCACTACCCTCCTCACAATAGTCAGTTTGATTGGATTTAGCAGTGCCAGCCAATTATCTCGGATGCTGCACCATCTGCAGAATGATGTTTTCAGGGCAGTAATGTCAGGAATGAAGAAATACCTGGTGCCACTCAAAAGCAGCTAAATAGAGAATCTGTGAATGATGACTGATATTTCCTTTCATGGCTACTAACCTCCAGAGTCCATTGCACTCAAATTCCCTGGCAATAGTAATCAGCCACCTATTTCCAAACCTGTTGGGCCAAATCCTTATCATAAGAGCTGCAACAGAAATAGGAATGTGTCATCTTGCCAGTCGCTCAGTGAGACATGCCTGGGGTGAATGCAGCTCAAACTTACTGCAAACTTCGCAATTTCACCACTGAAGTCCTCACACCAGAGTGTTGGGTAGTGCTGACTGCAGCTAACTACTAGTAGGCAGCCAATGGCTGAGTAACAAACACTGTCTTCTATGGTTACTCTGAGGTCACCCTGTAATCTCAGACTCTTTGGAACCTGATCTAGGGCCCACTCCAGCCTTTCCAGGGAACTGAACAAACCTGGTTCAAGTCCTCATGAATTCAATTCCTCATACATTTGCCTAATCAAATGAAATTAATCTTGGCTTGATCACAGCTGCCAGGTAACATTTCTCGGAAGGGTTTTTTTGAGTTGAGTACATATGCCTGGCATGTTTCCTATACTCCAAGAGTAATTTAGTATTAACATACAATCGCTTGTTTATGAAGTATAAATGAGGCAGTTAAAGGTGAACATTTCCAGCATGGTGGACAGGATGATCATTTCTGCAGTTCCCATTAAACTTTATGAGAACCAAGGGGCTCCGGGTCAAATTAATTCTCTTACTCCAACCTAAAAATGAAACCCTAGATGTTACTATGCCGTGCTTAGTTTCAGTATTTGAATGCCATGTGTTTAGGTACTGACAAAACTAAAAGCACCAAATACCTATCCCAGAAAGCAACAACTCCCCTGGAAAGCAGAGCACAGCATTGTACAGTATTTGAACTCTATTGTACGTGAACATAGAAAATCTTTTTAAAAGCCAAATAACCAGGGACTAACAAGCTTTGGAAGTTGTTTGAAATTTTGTTGAGCAGTTTTACATTGCTGGCTAGTTACTCAAACATGCTCAAGGGAGAGAAGATTCTAGAATGAAAAATACTGTAGGCAGAAAAAAGAATGAGAGAGGAAAAGGAAGAGGCTGCAGCAAAAGCAGAGGTTGCAGTAGGCAGACAGCTCACACAGCTGGACCTCACAGGGGAGGTATTTTCCTCCTCTGCATCTGCCTCAAAGCCCCGGCTAACCAGGTAACTCCAATGAAACACCCTTTCTGGAAAATACTTTTTCCCAAAGCAAGAACTTAGTGCTGCTGAGAGTTTTCAGACCAAAGCACCAGGATTTTATCCTTAAAAAAGCAGCCTTTGATATTCTACTTGTTTCACTGAGGAAGCAGTCTAGATGAACGCTGCCATCCAAAGGCTGAACACATGCCTGCCTAGTTTTCAACCTGCACTCTAACATGATCTTGATAAGGACTTAAGAGTGTATCATTAGTAAGTTTGCAGATGACACCAAGTTAGGTGGGAGTGTTCATCTGCCAGAGGGTAGGGAGGCTCTTCAGAGAGACTTGGACAGATTGCAGCAATGGGGCAATGTTAATGGCATGAGCTTCAATAAGGCCATGTGCCAGGTTCTGCACTTGGGCCACAACAACCCCATGCAATGCTACAGGCTTGGGGAGGTGTGGGTGGAGAGCCATGTGGCAGAGAGGGACCTGGGGGTTCTAACTGACAGGAAGATCAATATGACCCAGTAGTGTGCCCAGGTGGCCAAGAAGGCCAATGGTCTCCTGGCTTGTATTAGAAATAGTATGGCCAGCAGGAGTAGGGAGGTTATCAGTCCCTGTATTCAGCACTGGTGAGGCCACGCCTTGAGTACTGTGTTCAGTTTTGGGCATCTCAATATAAAAGAGATGTGGAGGTGCTGGAGCAGGTGCAGAGGAGGGCAACTAAGCAGATGAAGGGCCTGGAGAATTTCCTTATGAGGAAAGACTGAGAGAGCTGGGACTCTTCACCTGGAAGAAGAGGAGGCTGAGAGGAGACCTCATCACTACCTGAAAGGACCTTGTGGAGAGACTGGTGCTGGTCTATTCTCACAAGCAATTACTGATAGAACAAGAGGGAATGGGTTCAAGTTACAACAGGGTAGGTTTAGACTAGATAATAGGATGATTTTTTTCACAGAAAGGATGGTCAAGCACTGGAATAGGCTTCCCAGAGAGGTGGTTGAGTCACCATCCCTGCATGCATTTAAAGATCGTTTGGATGCGGTGTTGAGGGGTAAGGTTTAGGGGTGAACTTGTAAGGTAGGGTAGATGGTTGGACTCCATGATCCCAGGGGTCTTTTCCAAACAGAGTGATTCTGTGATACTCTTAACCCTCACGTTCCATTTTCCATCTCTTCTACATCTTGTCCCAGTTACAAAAAAAGTCCTCTCATGGTTTTTTTCTGAATGTTAAAGATGCTCCAGTATCTTTTGATCCTTATTGTAGAATACCATTGATCATGGTTGAATTGCTAAGTACTCCATTACATTCAGAGTACGGATAGGAATTTCAATTTGGCTTGAAAATTCTACTTAAAAATAACTTTGCATGTTCTCACAAATGGGATTAATGTGTGTTTTTTAAGGTAACATAAATGCAGCCTTCTCATACATTAAACTTCTCCTATAGTCCTGTCTTTTATGCTGTATCTGGGTGCCATTCACCTAGTTTCATGTGCTGCAGATCTATGAGTTTCCTCCATCTAAGACATGGGGTAACCCAGCTTCCTCATCACACTAGCCATCTTCTAGTATAAATGGCATCAGGGTTTATATTTTGCTTTAATCCTTTTTCTAAAACCATGCACAACGACAAATACAGGAGACAACGAGACTTCATTCCTGTCCTGGAATCTGTCTAAAATTCGATTACACTGGAGCTATTCTAGATATCTTAAGACACTTTTGTTTGGATTCTTGGCTGGTCTCCAGTCATTCTATCGTTAATTACCGGACACAGCTTGCTAACAGAGATACTTCTTCCCATCTTATTTCCTCTGTTGCTTTGTGGATTCATTTCACTTGTGAGGAAGGGTTTGGGACTGAATAAAAAAGGACATAAATTCTTTCTGATTCTAAAAAGATTTAATTGGATTAGTGGCTATCTCAGAAAGCCCTAACATTTTCATCTGTTAAGATCTGAAGGAAGCTTGAGATGACATGCAAACCTGTATCAAAATGCAGGATGAAAATAGCAGCTAAAAAGGATGGTTATAGTAAGAGGGACAAGGAACTCACAGCAAACCTGTAGATTTGGAGTACCCGGTGTTGTCAGGAGTGGGTGTTCTCTAAGTTCCTCCACTTGTAAATAATATATTCCCAGAGCAGAATGTTCTGGCAGTAAAACACAGTTTTGAGTGACACTTGCAATACAGCAACTTCTTGGAGAAACAGTATTTCTCTGCTCTGTGGATGGATGTCTCTAGGACCCCAATGTGTGGCAAACTGCCTCATCACCTCTAGAATTCTTCTCTCACCATTGCCTTCTAGCTCCCTTCACTAGAATACACCTCACAAAACCCAACATTCGCTAAAACACAAAAGATGCTAAATTTTGTCACAAACAGATTTCAGCCTGATTGTGACAAATTTTATGTCTCACAGTTTTTAACACCTCCTAGAACAAATCGCTCACACATGTTAAGCCTCTTCTATTTGGGCATCATGAACCCTAATGATGCGAAACAATTACACGCAAGGTTTCAGTGTGAGTGAACACAAGCGCTGTCTGAAAAACTGACATCCTCTACCTGCTGACAGGACTAGAAGATTGGCCTAAAGCTCCATCAAGTCAAGGTTAGGCTGCACAATAGGAATTGTTTTTCTCTGAGAGGGTTGTAAAGCACTGGAATGGGCTGCTCGGGGAGGTGTCTGAGTCACCATCCCTTGATTTGTTTAAAAGTCATACAGATGAGGTGCTTAGAGATCTGGTTTAGGGCTGATAAAGATTAAAGCTTGGACTTAGGATCTCAGAGGTCTTTTCCAACCTAAATGTTTCTGTGATTCTGTGAGTTTGTACACCTCCAAGTGCTCACATGGTTGGATATGGGGTTGTAATTCAGAATTGTCTCATTTCAGGTTCATGAGAAACATGGAGCTGAGAGGACGAAGCAGCCAAGAAAAGCATCTTTCCTTTTATGCCACAGTGAAGTCAATCCTTTTAAATTTTACTGGGGATTTACCACAGGAGAAGCCTAGTGGTGTTGTGACTAGATCTGTGCAAAACCTTTGTTCCAACTGATAAAACAAGGGACAGGTTGAAAACATTTGTCATTTGCCACAGATCACGCAGATCAGATCCAATTAGTATTTTCAGATAGAAAACACGCAGAGGCTGATAGCATTGCAAAGTTTTGACCTCAGCTATCAGAGCGTGTTTGCTGACTTTGGCTGAGTTTCTTCTTGTGATCTGGAGCCTGAAGCCCAGCACAGGTTGAATGTATACAGAGCAAAAGTGGGAAAGAATAATATTTGTACAGAGCTCTGCAAACTGACCCATGCTCAGCTCTAATGAGAACGTAATGGTTTACCCAGCTGCAGAAGAACAGCAGCAAGAAGAGTAAGAGCAATGCCTCCGCTTTCTTCATTTTAAAGATGTGTTTGGACTTGAGCACACATGGGAGGTTGGGTTTTTTCCTGAATGCATGTGTGTATACTTTACAAAGTGCACCACTTGCATTCTGAACCACATTAAAACACGTTTAAGCTAGGATGGAGAGTTTGCTTCTATTGAGAGCAATAAAAAAAAAAGACAAAACCAACCCCTAAGAGTGACTTTATAAATCTTTGGATTATCCTGCAGTCTGTAGGGTATCTTCTATCTAAACTACCGTAACCCACAAGGGGATTAGAATGGATAGTCTCTCGTTCCTCTGAGTCACAGGCTTGCAAATAGACCTACAGTGCGGTGTGGGCAGACAGGAAACCACTAAAGCCAGAGCAGTGATTATGTGCATGCTCTGAGAGACACAATGAGCAGTGAGCCGAAATGTTTGTGTGTGTCAGATCAATCTTTTCACTGACCAGGACAGCTGTACTCACGGGGGGATCACCAATCATCCTGTGAGGAACTGCTTCTGTCCTTCAACAGGCAATTAACATGAGTCCATTACAGCTCCCTGGAGGCCCCTGGGGGGCTGCAAAGGGCATCGACTGAAAGGTCAGAAACCTCCTGAGGATGGGAAAGAAGCTGTGCCTGGCGAAATGGAGTGGAAAGCAGGAGCTATTTGTCACCCGCTAGTAATTAAAAAAAAGGAGGGGGAAGGAAGAGCATTGAAGGGGTTCCGAGCGTTGTGCACAATCACTAGCACGTGGCAGTGGTCAGAGCATAAATAGAAGCTACAGGAGATTGTTTCAGGACAAAGATTTTGTCCATAATTAGACGTAGAGCCAACAAATCCCACTCAACGAATTCTACAAAGAAAGTGGAAGTGAGAAAGTGCTCAGGCTGATTAATAGCCCAGCACAGCCCCAGGAAAGATCATGCTAAGGAGTCCCTTGGTGACTGAGGTTCACCACTGTGAAACAAACATCTTAGAAGAGTAACAAGAAAGGAAGGAGCCAGGAAGCACACAATGTGGCATTCAGGAGTTGCAGTACTCTTTGGAAAGAAGTTAAGCATGAGTTGTTTGGTGGTGGAAAAACAAATGTTGTGGCTTGAGAGATGGGTTGCTGACTGCTCTTTACTTCTATTTCAGACTTCTAATCAAGACCATGTGGACATCACTAAATATCTACCCATATCTCTCCAAGCACAGCACCAGCCACACTTGGCAGTTCTGTCATGGAAATGTACTCAAGAAATGCCAGGTAGGTGGCCAAAGGAGGACAAGAAGAACCAGCATATACAAAGACTTAATTTGCACCATCAAAAGTTAGACTCAATTAGTTGATGCTGCTCACTTGGAGTAACTTTCATCACAGCATTCAACAGAAATGTTCTGACCATTGTTTTTCCCTGTGAGAAGAGTATTTCACAGACATCTAGCAGTATGCATACAAACAGTAAACCAATAAACCTAGCTGAACTATTGTCAGCTCTTCAACAACAGAACTCAGAAGGTGAGCAAGAATTATTTAGTGGAAAACTGTCCATTTCATTGGAGATCATTCTGAATTATTTGTATGACTGAAATTTTACTTGATGCACAAAACCTTAACCAGATTAAAAAATAAAGGGACAGGATTAAAAATAATAATCACAAACTAGGTATTGATGCATTCTGTCTTCACACCACTGCAGAGGGACTGTAAATAACCTGAGTTCCACTGTACTGGGCACTAGTGAGGCCTCATCTTGAATATTAGGAGCAGTTCATCAACACAAAGATATTGAGGGGCTGGAGTGGATACAGAGAAGGGTTAACGAAGCTGGTGAAGGGTCTGGACAATAGGACTGAGGAGGAGCAGCTGGGGCTGTTCAGCCTGAGCAAGAAGAGGCAGAGGGGAGATCTTATTGCCCTCTACAGCTACCTGTAGTGGTGGGTGCTGGTCTATTCTCATGGGTCATTAGTGACAGAACAAGAGGGAAGAGCCTCAAGCTGCAGCAATGGAGGGTTAGGCTGGACATCAGGAAACATTTTGCCACTGAAAGAGTCATCAGATATTGGAACAAACTGTCCAGGGAGGGGATTCAGTCACCATCCCCCGAGGTGTTTAAAGATCATTTAGATGTGGTGCTTAGAGATCTGGTCTAGTGATGAACTTGGCAGAGTAGAGTAATTGGTTGGACTTGATCTCAAGGACCTTTTCCAAATCTGAATGATTCTATGACGGAGGGCGCCCAGTGTATAGCAACAATGATGAAGGAAGTAGAGCACCTCCCTCATGAGGAAAGGCTGAGGGAGCTGGGTTTCTTGAGCTTGGAGAAGAGGAGGCTGAGGGGTGACCTCATTCATGTCTATAAATATGTGAGGGGTGGGTGTCAGGAGGATGAAACTAGGCTTTTCTCAAGGTCATCTAGTGATAGAACGAGGGGCAATGGGTGCAAGCTGGAACAGAAGAGGTTCCATATCAATATCAGAAGGAACTTCTTCATAGTGAGGGTACCAGAGCATTGGAACAGGCTGCCCAGGGGGTTGTGGAGTCTCCTTCTCTAGAGATGTTCAAGACCCGCCTGGATGTGTTCCTGTGTGACTTAGTCTAGGTGGTCCTGCTGTGGCAGGAGGACTGGACTGGATCTTTCAAGGTCCCTTCCGATCCCTAATGATTCTATGATTTGGGGAATATGATAGCACAGAACTCTGGCAAATAGTTAGAAACATCGTACGGGATAAGACCATCCAAAGCATCAACAGAGAGGAGAATCCACTCCAACTTTCCTCTGAGTGACACTTGAAAGCTTCAGTGGTCAACCCAATTCTTTAAGTGTCCAAGAAGATACACATTGAGATGATCCTACCAAGGCAAGTTTGTTCTACCTTTAAGTATAAGACCGTTACAGTACCAAGTGCACACTTTTATCTGCTATCAAGTAAAGCTTCTGCTTTTTAAGGGCACTTGAACTTTTTCAGGAGCACAAGTACCAGCACGCTATTAGAACAAGAAGTAAATACTAACAGCATTAACAGTATTGTTGCCTCTTGACAGCAAATTTGATAAATACAGAACCAATTTGCATCCATAACCACCCCCTCACACTGACAGCAGGTACTCAATTGTGCAGCAGCAAGATTTGGGCCACAGGATACGTTACTGCCATACTGGTACATCACCTTGGGTATGCTAAGACCATCTCTTCCTCAGAACAGTTAGCTCTGCTCAAATAATTGACTAAATACAAAATAACCTTTTCCCAGGTAACTGAATGTCCTAGCAGGGAGCCAGAGACTCCACACAGCCCTGTGCCCTTTCCAGTTATTAAATAAAATCTGTTCCCTTTATCAGACATGGAGATTCTGGGCCCTGAGAGCCTGTGCACGAGTTCCAAGTGAAACATCCCAAAGCAAGTTTGGAGCATGATGAACAACCATGGTGGGATGGCATAGCATAGTGTCCTGCAGCAGGCATCAGCACCGGATGGAATGGGGATGCACTGCTGCAGCACTGCACCCAGGTTAAGGCAGAGACCCTGCAGCAGCCCCATTTCCAAGTCTGAGATGACTTTGTTTAGGGCACAGTGCAGGAATATTTGTGTGCTGTTTCAACACATTGTGTAATCAAACTCTAAGAACAAAGCAACGATGAGGATACAGCAGGACACGCGTTACTGACAGGAGATTGTAAATTCTGCCCACAAACTGTCAAGCTCCTGTCTGCCATTTTCTGTCCTTCTCTTTCCAACAAGAGATAAAACAGAGAGTAAAACCTTATTGACTCAACACTTTCATTTACTGTTTGGGGACAGTTCCTTATCAAGTCCCCAGGCATGTGTTCCTCCAATCACAAATTCAGGAGGTTGTTTAACTCAGGAACAGTTTCAGTTAACGCAGCTTGTCTAATTGTGAAAGTACCAGAAATTTGAGACTGTGGTAAACGAGAGGCCACAGCCCACGTTGGTTTGAAAGGGACAGCTACATGTGAATGGCAATGGGGAGAGAAGCAATGTGGTATAAAACACAGCTATGCTATTTGATTTGCATCCAAGTGTTTTGGGTATATTAAAGAAGATATTTTCACTATGAGGGTTGAGAGACACTCTCACAGGTTGCCCAAAGATGTGGTAGATGCCCCATTACTGGAACCATTCGAAGTCAGGCTGGATGGAGGGGCAACCCAATCTAGTTGAAGATGTCCCTGCTCACTGAAAGTGCGTTGGACTAGATGACCTTTAGAGATCCTGATCAACCTGTCTCCTGTAACCAGCCAACATGTTCTCCAGGACAAAAACACTCCATGCAATCAGCTCTTTAGCAGAAAGGCAGAATAGATTTGCATTCAGCTACCTGAAGAAATATTAAGAATTTCTTAATTACCTTAATAGTGTAATTTCATTTGTCTCTAATCTAATTAAGCAAAGAGAAGTGTGCTGTGGGGGGAGCTGACTGGTGGACCAGAGAATGCCTTTATGTCTGCAATGTAGACAACCTTCCATTTCCTACATGGATTTGGTGTAGTCAGTGCCGGATGTCCTCAGATTACTGTTTCCTCCTAATTATCCCACTGCTTCGCTGTACTGTCAGTTCTTGAAAACTTTCTTTAAAGGTTTTAATAGCAGGCATTTATTTCTGCTACAGATAAGGTGAGTCGAGCTTTTTATGCATAGTAATTTAATAGGAACTCGGATCTAATTTAATAGATCCTTTATGTCTCTGTCAAAGACCGTTAACATTGATTGGTGCAATGTCTCCAAGAAGTCAGTAAATACATTAATCTCTTGAGAGCTTGTGACAACAATTCTGTTAACAGCCTGAGCAATACAGGTGGACAAACTGTTACTGAATAAATGAAAAACTGAGCTGAAAATGTATGCTAAAACAAGTTAAAAAAATTCTGGAAACCAGTGCATTACTGAAATTCCTAATCTGAGATTACTACTAAATCTGGCCCAGACTTACTAAAGTCTCAGAAGGACCATGCTGAATTAGTTAATACGTGCTAAGGCACTTCATTAAAGCTTAATCTACATGAACTCTTCTTGTATCAGGATTCCAGCCTGCAAAGAAGCAAACACGCTATAAACACCTGAGAGAGAACCAACCTAGCCACGAAGGCTGGCCAAGAAAACCAGGTAGGAAAGTTCTTCACGGGCTCTGCGAGGACACATGAGATTATTTGTTATTTATTCACTTTTTGTCTTTCTACACTTTCTGCAACACTTCGCTTCTGAACCTAATGGCATGGGAACCAGCACATGGGACTGAGCTCCCTCCTGCCAGATGCTGAATATCCTTAACTTCACTGCTTTAAGAGGCCAACAAAGGTTCAGCCCTTTTACTGAAGGGGCTCACCAACTCCCATCGCAATGAATTTTTTCCCCTCTAAACAAATGGCCATTAACACAAAGAAGATTCATGAAAATAGGAGTGATCGATCCAGAGGTGTTTTGTGTAGTGCATCGTCATGCCCTTCCTATTTTAAAGACAGCCTATAGCAGTGCTTGGGTAGGAAGCAGAAGGGAAGTATCATGGCAGGAATATCAGTGTGTTTTGGATGCAAAGCAGGAGCTTATCTGTTTTACTACTGCAGCACCAGAGAAAATCAATTTTGACACAGAACTGCCACTTTACAAGCAAATAACTATACTTTCCAATAACCTAATCTGTGCAAAGCCTACTGAAAATTCCCTAAAGAACCAGTAGTTAAAACCTCCATTAAATCAAAGGGTTTAATATGGGAAGGGAAGAGAGGATGCAGTTTGACTTGGGAATGTAATGGACTCAGTGGGGAAATAAATATGTTGTTTTATGTGTACAGTTACAGAATTTGAGAACACAGCATCCATTTCAAAGGGAATTCTCTTGCTGTGCAACTTATTCCTAAACAGATGTGATTTTTGCTTATTCAAAAACATTTAGGTAACAATTACAGCATAATAAATTATAATTGCCATCATCTTCCAGCTATGCTATGACTTCTATGCAAACACAAAGAAAATGCAATTATACAGAACTGTAAATCCTATTTTCAGGTAGCCCAGAGCACTGACAAAACACTTGTTTATTTTATTTGGAATGAACAATACTTTCAAATCTTAGCTGCAGAAATGAAAAGCTGGGCAGACTGATAAGGTCTGACTTAACTACTGTTCAGAGAGGGGCCTAACTCTCAGGAAGTTAATTATCTTTTGGAAACTTATATTTGCCTCCCCTTTTTTATATTAGGAGCCTCTTCAGACCAGTTTCTAAGCTGCTATTTTCATGGAGCAGGATAGGATCACTGTTTAAATGCTGCAGAAAGACAAAATAACTACAGATTTAGTGGTTGACTATTACAGAAGATCACACATGAACCCAACAGTCTGTATGAATATCAGTCATCCTACAGCATTTCAGAAAGCTCTAACTTAGGGGTGGAATTCTACATGGAAACTAAAATTAATCCCCATCAAAAAGGTAACTCTCTGTTGAACATCACAGAGCTTTACTAAACTCCCCAGTTGTTGCTGATTTCGCCATTTCCTTCAGCAGCATTAAAAACCGAATTCAGTGTTTTATGCTGCAAAACTGTGTGTCAGAAACTGCCACCTATTTGTTTTTTCTAATGACCTGACAGCTCAATATTTAAACTCTAACTCCCATTAACAGCATGTAATGTTTGTCTTGTACTTGCTGGAAATTTCAAACCAATTGTTTTTTCGCACAAAGCGCTGTCAAAGCTTTTCTCACAGACTCGAGGGAGGTGTGCGGTTTTGGTGGCTAAGCATGGATGTGCTACATGCCTCCAATGTGGGGAAATCCATGGGATGAGGAAGGTCTTATGACATACTGAAAAATTACCCGCAGCCTAACAAGAGACCATGATATCAGCAGGGGGTCACGGTCAAGAGACTCAAAGGTCTACTCACAAAACTTGTAACTAAAGAGCACGTTTCAGCAACAGGAAGAACTGGATTTAGTGTTGAGCCAACCAAAAAAATTCAAATCATATTGATCTACAAGGAGATACAAGCCATAAGACTTTGTAGAAAGGCCAGTTGCTGAAGAAGGGATGTAGAGACTTCAGGTTTTTCAGGAAAGATTATTGATTGTTGGGGAGCAGGCAAGGTTTTACACAGATTTGCTGCCTTGGCTCAGCCTGTGAGCTCTTCTGTTTCCCTGTCTGCTAAGCTCAGGATCCTGGAAAACACCTATTTGTGCCTGTGCTCTGAGCTTGCTCTATGTATCCAAACAGGTAAATTACAGAGCAAAAAGAACTCAAGACTTGAGTGAACCTCTAGGACAGATCCAGGGAAATTTGTAGAAGGTGTGAAAATAACACTGACTTCAAGCAAAACACAGATTGACACGTGGAACATGTTTCTAGAGACCGACCCAAAGGCAATGGCGAATCCCAAACCAACCTTCCTGAGAGAAAGGAGTACAGGATGGAGGGCCCCAAACTCCCCCAACATCCTGCCAGATGCCAGCCAGGTGATCACAACCAGACAGACCCCTCCTGGTAAGATCTGATTATCCAAATTACAGTATAAAAGAACTCTGAGCAGCAGTCTTCAACCAAAAAGAAATATAAGCAATGAGATTTAATTACTGATTTTCTTTCATTATTATAACCCGGCAACGTCTCTCTCAACAGAAGCAGACACTCAACATTGTTATTTCAATGACTAATAGAGTGTTTCTATGAAGACTGAAAGAACCAACCACTGAAAAGAAGCAATTAACCACTGATCTTATCCAGGCATCATCTCTGCAAATATTGAGCACAGCCCTCCACTGTAATAAGAAGACACTACAAGCTGAAGCGCTGGTGAGTCTGAAGTTCCTACAGTTCCAGAGGATTTGTAACAAGTGTCCCAAGAGCCTCTTATAAGCCGGGTGGCCCTTCATAGCTCAGGATGTTCCTTCCTCTGACTACAGGCTGCTCAGTCATGCTTATTGCACTGGCTCAGAGGTCTGCCTTTGGTACAGAGCAACAGCAGCAGGAAGCAGTGCAAACACAATTCAGGTGACGGGAATTTGGAAGGTCTCACAAGCCAGCTCTGCTGCAAGGACTCATTCTTTGGAACCATTTTTCACTGCAGGAGGGGACCACTTATTCCATCTTTCCACTACCCTCTTGTTTCCCTTCCTTTATTATTTAGGTGCAAGAGGTCAGTGTAGACTTAACTGCACTTACCCTTTTAAATGCCTCCTATTTTTTACTATATTGAGATATTACAATTTTCCAGAAGCTGACAGAATTTTCTGACAAAACATGGGGGTTTTGCCAGGAATTAACAACTCACCAAGACAAATTTGTTTCACAGAAGTGTCCGATTCAGCAGAATTTCATGAAATACATTTTTAAAGCCCAGGAAGAGATTTCTGATGGTAATCAAGGAGAGGGATAGAATCACCCCTAAACCTAGAGGCTGTTGCTCTTACTTAAAAGCCAAAAAATCCTATTCCAAGACTACCCGCTTTTCCTAAATGGCAGGGAAGGGCATTGACTTGTGACCTGATTGTTTTTTGAGTGCTGCTTCTGAAGGCACATTTCACAAGTTCTGGACCAGGAATATTTTCAAAACCTTAAGAATTATTGAGAGACAACCAAAAATCCCATCACCTACCCATTCCATCTCTGTTTCTTTTTAAAACCAGAATGTAAAATAGAATAAACCCTTCAACAGACCGGGGATCCTCCCTCTTAAGATCTAGTTTGAAAAAGCCTTCTATTCCTACCCTCATGTTCTAAAGAGTTGCCCTTCAGCAAGATGTTAAAAATCACCATCAACCCTCCAGTTTCACACTCTCTAGTGGTTCTCTCACACTAAAACATGGGATCAGCCACTGAGTCAGTAACTGAATGAGGACAGGCTGTGTAACAATTAACACCAGCGTTATCTTTTTGCTTATTGCTCCAAAAATTAATTGCATTATCTCTGTCAGACACCACGAGAATCTTACAGCAGCTACATTATAAATCAATTGCAAAATGCAACTTCAATTCTAATTAACCGATCGGCGATAACTGATAGTTTGAAGTCAAAGTCTGAAAAAGTATAAATCCTCTATTTAACAAAGAATAGTTTTCATGAACATCATGTCGTTTCTTTTATAAAATAATAATGGGGTTTTAAAAGTGCTCCAGTAAGTCACAACCCGTATCTAAGTCACATGATTTGAAGTCTATGCAATGTGATATGGAGAAACATGATGACTTTGAAGAGCTTTACTAGAAACAGAGAGGAACAATTCCAAGACCCAGAAAAAGTCACCTGACTGTTGGCCTTTGGTTATTCCCAGTGAAAGACAGTTTGTGACATTCTGAGAAGGAAGCTCATGCTTCCTCAGTGACTCTGAGAATACCAGTCTGACTGAACCGCTTGGGGAGTTATTTTCTTAACTGAGCACTAGTATCACCTCACAACTGTGACACACCCCACGCTGTCACATCCAGGAATCTGCACGTGAAAGAGGTCTCACACCTTACATGTCTTTTTCATCAAAGAGTTACTGGAAAATTTGGCCTAAAAATCATCAAGTCACCAAGTGCTCTGCTCAAGAATATAACCTTGTACTTGCAACCCAAGGTTTCCAAGGCAGTGTTTCAGACCTACATGAACTTCAGAAAGGAAATATGTGAGGGGTGGGTGTCAGGAGGATGGAGCCAGGCTCTATTCAAGGTCGTCTAATGATAGGATGAAGGGCAATGGGTGCAAGCTGGAACAGAGGAGGTTCCATATCAATATCAGAAGGAACTTCTTCACAGTGAGGGTACCAGAGCATTGGAACAGGCTGCCCAGGGGGGTTGTGCAGTCTCCTTCTCCGGAGATGTTCAAGACCCGCCTGGATGTGTTCCTGTGCGTCTTGATCTAGGTGATCCTGCTTTGGTAGGGGGATTGGACTAGATGGTCTTTCGAGGTCCCTTCTGATCCCCAATGATTCTATGAATTCTAAGGCTGCAAAAGGGATGCAGTCAAGAGCTATTTTATGAAGGAACTAGCATCATTGACAAAATCCAGCTGTGTTCCAACAGCAGCTGAGGTTTCCCTTTCCACCCAACCTTTCATCGTTTCTTTTGTTTCCTTTAGAAAAATACTTAACCTTAACAAGATGCCTGGATTGCCTTTGACTTTCTACCGAGTAAAACAAAGTTCAAGTTCACTTTCTGTTTAAACATTTCAAACAGAAGAGAGGGAAGATGGTGAAATCAAACAAACAAAAAAAAAAGTAATTGAAAACCATTTATTTTTCCTCAGACATTGGGGAAGCACTTGAACTTACAGAAGTCATGAAGTGAAAGAAAACATTTTATCAACTGGGCTACCTGGCACTCTGTCGACTGCTTTCAAAAAACCAACAGGGCAGAAGCAATGTCAGAAATTCTTTTAAACAGTCTGTTAATTGCAATCCTTTACAAAAAGGTTGTAACCAATGCATTGCAAGGGCAATGGGTCTGCTCTGTTATAGAACAACAGCAGAAGAATCCATTTTCAGGGTTGGAGAATGCTTGCCAAGGGTCTCACAAAGGTGTGTGAAAGCAAGTGAACTGACTTAAAACAAGCAAAGAAATCTAAGAGAACTGGGTTAATGTGGAACTCATGGAATTTCCTCAAAACCCAGAACTACCGGGCACAGCTGGGTGGCAAGAGACACAGCATATTCCAATTGTCTTCTGTCTTCTCTGGTCTATCCATATGTATATGCTGATCAAAAATGAGACAGAATGGGGCATAGAAAGTTCAAAGCCAGGTACCTGCAAGTCAGTGAGTCTTTGGAATGTTCCCTCTTCAGCTACATTCAAAGCTCAGTGCTGTCAGACAGCAGAAGCGCATGCAGTGACAACTACTGGAAACATTTATTCTGCAAAGTCACACCTTAACGAATTACTGGATGCATTTTTAATTTGTTCTTCTAGTACAAGTTAGGAATCCTATCAGGAAACAAAGTAATACCAGGAGACATAATCAGAAACCATGGCAATAGTCTCTGAATTGAAAGAATGAGGAAGTTTTTACTTTACTTTAAGACATGGGTCTGGGATTAAGGAGTTTAATGCTACCCTGCATTTCGAGTTTGTCTTACAACCTCTTCTCTTTTAATGAATGCTCCTCATTTTGTTCATCTGTTCCATTTTCTGACGTGTCAGCATCCTGCTTTAGATCTTTAGTAGATTGAAAGGTGTGCCCTGTGGGTTACACTCTCTCTAAATCATCTGTGATGTATTACGCTTGGCTTAAACGACTGAGTCTCATTTGCACAATGGCCCTATTAATTTACTCATCATTGATTTACACCACTTTTGCTGGAAAACCTCCACCAGACCTCTATTTCACACATGCTCTCAAAAGCTCCATTTCAGTTCTTTCCTTGTCTCATTCCTCTTCTATTTGTTGTCATTCATCTGTCTCTTATTCCTCCTTCTTCCTCCCACTATTGTGTCTTCCTTCTGTTTCTTGGTTCTCCTTCAGTTCTGCCCCCCCTTCCTTCAAGTCTTCCTCCTTGCTTCACAGGCAGATAATAAATCTGCCACAAAAGGCTAGAAATCCCAGAAGTTACAGGTGTAAAGGTAAAGGAACAGGAATAAATCAAGATTCCTCATGAAGAAGAGCAACAGCTGTGACTGACTTCTTTTTCCAAGACTGATGGGTGACTGTCATTATCTATCTTACAGTACTTTACCTTGTCCTTGCACTTTTGTGTCTTCATGAGAGAATCTCAGTCTCTTAGTTGAGATTATACATTTAGCTTTCAGCCCTCTCACTATATCACATGCCTCTGCACTGGCACCTGATTACCAGTTTGACTGCAAAAGCCAAACATTTTAGAAATAGACAGAAAAGATGGAAGAGTCAAGAAACCACTTAGATTTGTGGATTTGGTATCACAAATCTAAATGTTCATGCACACTTTTAACAATTCAGACAAATGTAACCATGCACTGGAGGCTTTGGGTAAATATAAATCACAGCAGTTGTTTCTAAGCTGAAAGACTCATTCAGTACTTTTTTCATTCAGAATTTCAGCTGATAACGAAGACCAAAGTTCAGAGGGTTAGACTAAGAGGTCTACAAAGATCATAGAATATTCAAAGTTGGAAAAGACCTTCACGATCATCAAGTTCAACTGTCTGCTCTATAACCTCCAGCCACTAATCCATCTCCCCAAACACCCTGGCTGCCTGTTTGTTGAACCACTCCAGGGATGGTGCCTCCACCCCCTCTCTGGGCAGCCTGTTCCAAGGCCTCCCCACGCTTTCTGGGAAGAAGTTTTTCCTAAGGTCCAATCTGAACCTCCCTGGCATATATCCATATTCATCCTCAATAAACAAATAACCTACCCCTAGTGCCAAAGTCACGAGAGCAAAAGCAACAAAGAGAGAGAAAAACGTTTAGTGGGAAAGGTTGAAATATCAGAAGATCCTGAAGAGTTCTAAATTTGCACAAAATAAATGAGGTTCTCACTCCAGAAGTCAACCACAAATGAGCAAAGTCTCAATGTGGATCAGAGAAACCACCTGCCTAGAGAGGTGGTGGAGGCCCCACCCTTAGAGTCATTCAAGGTCAGGTTGGATAGGGGTCAGGAAACCCTATCTAGTTAGAGAAGGCCCTGCTTGTTGCAGGAGGGTTGGGCTTGATCACCTTTGGAGGTCCCTTCCAACTCAATACATTCTATGTCCTGCTGTGGCAGGGCGATTGGACTAGATGATCTTTCAAGGTCCCTTCCAATCCCCAATGATTCTATGACTCTATGATTCCTTAAAAGCCCTGGCCATGCCCACCCACAAAGGCTCAGAATCATCTCAGATCTGTAAGGTTCGATAATCTCACCAGTGAACTAACACCCAACATGGATTGCTGAGAGCCCAAAGGCAAGAGAAAACCCCACATGTGAGCTTTAGAGCCTGGTCTTATTCTTGGCAGAGGCACAACGCTTGCTTTAAGTGCACTGCTCGTATTTGCAATAACTATAAAATAGCTGCAGTTACCGACCAGATTGGTTGCTTGAAAGGACGAAAAAACCAATCCTCCTCCACATAAAAGAGTGAAATTCCAAGCTGACAACATTATCCACTTCCTAAAACCGAAACTGAGGGCTAGCCTGTGCAGCTCTGAGCTGGACAAGTCCACAACCTTTCACCGCTTGGTTATTATTGGAAAAATAGTGTGTGACTCCAAAGTAATGACAGACTTCTAGAGATAATAATGCTGCAGTAATAGGGTAGGTGAAGTTACTCATTTCATTCGCAACCTCATTTCCACGTAGTTTGCAATTTTAAGATTTAATAATGTAGTTGAGAAAATACAAATTGCTTGTATTACCCATGTATTTACATCAGACTGTACACACCGTGCAATTACAGAGTCAACAGCTCCTAAGGAATTACTGAGTTCCTGCATAGTTCTTTCTGTTCTCCTACGTAAAGTGCCAAAGGAACACTAGAGGATGGTGAAGAAAACCTATGAGAAACCTGCAGCAGAAAAAAAGAATGAAACTCCTCTCTCAGGGTCTCTGTCTGGACAGTGTAAAGGAAACAGGCAAAACTCTCCATAGATGCACCCACCATCAACTTCTTCAGGTCCCCAAAACCCTACAAAAGACATTTCTGCTGCTTCTGATTAATGTTACAGACCTCTACTGAAAGGGTTTTCTTACTGCTGTCCAAGAACTGGGCTGATTTTGATTGACTTGTCCTGACCTGCCCTCTTCTTGAAAAATTAAGATGGCAGCTTGCCAGTTCCCTTTGAAGGATGGGGCTTATTTTTCCTTTTCTTTACCACTTCTTAAAACACACAGAGAAGCCTTACATATGGATGGCTCATCTCTGATGTCTGAAGGTTGTAAGTTTGAAGGTTAGAGCTAATCTTAGCTCTGGCATTTTGCACTGAATTCAGAACACAATTAATTTACAAGAAAATAAGATTTACTAGAGTGATTATGGAAACAGAACATTGGCTTGTGAGAGTAACCCCAGGGAAAAAAATGATATTTGAATAAATAGAATGATGATCACAATGAAATGTAAAATACAATGACAATATGCTAAGCATAGACAGCAGACTGTCAAAGCAGTCAAGATTACAGAGGTCTACAAGACAAGAAACCGTGCTATTATATCTGATTTTGCCATCATTGTCCCACATGACCCTGGTAAGTTATTTCTTGTTGAGTGGTGTTAACATTTGAAGGAGGTTCCTGAGATGCAGGCAGGCTGTGATTAAGACCCCCAGGGTAATGCTGGCTACTGGAAAATATTTTCCCCACAGTAACGTCCCACATGATGAAATCTCACCAGTTCACTTGGCTTGTTGTGTAAATGGAGAAATTACATTCTTCACAAGAACACAGATCAGAATGCCATGCAAAGAGTATTTCTCTTTTTTATCTAAACCAGTAGGATTCCCATTTTGGTTTCATCTTTTTTGGCACTATACCTCTAAATAATTGATGATTTTGGTTAAAATGTTCCTTGAGGTAACACACTGTCTTCCAAGGTCTTCTACACAGATGGATTTCACCTGCAGACCGCTATAAGAAGCAAATTTTCAGGGCAGCAAATAGAAATCAACATAGACCATGGCCTTTTGTTGAAGTTGCTAGACAGTTCTTACAAGATCCTCTTTTTCATAAGCTGATGATAACTTTGCCAAACTTCAAAACCATTTGGGCAGAGATTTTCTATACCAGGTGTCTGCCTCAGGCTGAGTAGAATGTGATCATGTAATTAAAGGCTGTATCATAATGCAGACACAGAAGGGGGCAAATTAAGGTTGAACATGCAACCTTAATTCTCACATTTCTTAACTTTCACAGGCTTGACTTGGCACTCCTAATAATGTCTTTTAATGTAGCTTTTTGTCTGCAGTATTAATCCAGAGCTGTATTAATTTATAGACACATCCCACTGAGGACTCGATGTCTCAACGGACTGGTAATAAGATGCACAGCCTTTCACCTTTAGGTCAGTGGTTTAAATACAGCCTAGGGCTGAGGTGATAAGAAGTTATTACTGCTGGCCAGCTGTTAGGTAGCTTATATGAAAATGAACTGGTGATTTGAGGCTCTGTATGCAATGCCTACCTTATACAAGTCACCACTGCTGCTGAGACCATCCACAATTGTTAATGAAGAGCTAGACTCCCCAAAACTGGGATTCAACTGCCTCACCATGTAGGTGAGATGGACCCTGAGGTCTTGAGAAGGAAAGGCTGGCATGGGGATGCTCCCTCCTTCCAGGCCTTGAAAGGCCCTCTGAAAGACCAGAGTCTAGCAGAGCACAGGCGTGATTACTGGGACTTAGTGGTGCCACTCATGTACACAACACCAGGACCTTAAGTGCAATAAGGACAGGAAAAGGCAGCAATGCCATGAAAGTGAGCAATGGCTCTGCTGGCATTAACAGCAGAACAATTCTAAAGAGCTCAGAGATAGTTCTTTTAGGGGAAAGAAGTAAGGACAACATATGAAAATTGAATTTATCCCGTCTGGTGCTGGGAAACATGAAGCACTTGCATAATTTCCAAGTGGGATCCTGCAGAGCAGGGATAGTCATCATGCCTGAAGGAGGAAAGCTGAACAACTCCATCCACCTCCTGAGGCTGTGCTGGAGGGAACAGAGCTTCAGATCACATTGAGACCTCACAGGGGACACTGGCTGAAAGAGCTACTGTGGCACCACAACATGAACCATAATCCTCACAAAGTGCACTGTTCCCTCTGCCCTCCAGTGAGGGAAAATCTGCCACTTCAGCATGCAAGTTCTTTCTTTGGGAGCAGAGAGAACTGTTCTGTGACTGTTCCCAGTGTGGAGAGCAGGGTCTGGGAAGAAAGCCCTAAGCTACTGGCAAGAGCAAATTCCAGAGGAACCATGAGAGACAAGACAGAAGCCAGAAAGGTTTAGAAAGAATGTAAATGTCTTTTCTCCAGAGCAAGAGAACCTTACCCCTAGTCCTGTCTCCAAACTCATGCTAATTTAAGGCAAGAAATACAAAACCAGTGATCCCCAGAACTTCTTTTGCAGTTGTCTCTTTACAATATGATACTCTCCCCAGCCACACGCCCTTCAAGCTCAATAAGCTTCAGCCCACTGGTTGTATGTTGTCATGATGTGAACGCATCCCTCCTTCCAACAATGCTGACATGGTATCCAAACCAGATAACCCAGGCTGCAGAGCCATGAAACTTTGATTCATCTCAACAAGAGGTTTTTAAAATATAATAAATCACTTAGCTTTGTTTTGCTTTCCATTTACTGCCTTCATGTTTCTTTTGAGAAGGGCACATTAATAAATCCTGTGCCCTGATACCCTAAATGGCTTCAATCACACGAGTTTCTGTATTCAGCACTCATGTGCCTCCCTTACTACACTACATAAATGATATAAACTTCTCATCAATAACATAAAAAATTCATACTCTGTCTACAATGCAGCTGCTATCACAGGTTTATGTCAACAATCGTCCTGATTTTTAATAGCATAAATGTTTAAAGAGGTAGCAATTCCTGTAAAGTATCTGCGGGGATGTTTAGAGCCGACATATGCCAAAACAATCCTGTGCTGGTACAGGAGACATTGCTGCTCAGCAGGAAAACAATGTTTATCCACACAAATGTTTACCCTGCTTTAGTCATTAAAAGGCTCCAAATGGATGGCAAAGGAAGAGGAGCGGGCAGTGTCAGTCCTTACCTCACGGTTGCTCCTCTGAGCAAAGTGCAACAGCTCATGCATTTCACAGCTGAGCTCTCCCCTGTACCATGCACCCTGATGTCTGCCTCAAAAAATATTTGACATGAGGGATGGATTTGTTTGTTCCTGCAAACACACAGAGAGAGGTATTTGCACATTTGCAAAATTATGCTCCACAATTCTAATGAGTAGCCTGTCCATCCATTCAATCATTGCAAAGTCTCTCAACTTCTCTTTGAGGGGTACCTACCTTAGCAAAACAATGCAAACCCCTCCTTTTAATTCCTTGTGCTTGCTGCCAGTTGCATGGGTCTTTAAGCCATTAGAAAAAAAAAAAAAAAAAAAGAAAGCTTTGCATACAGGCAGCATAAAATATTTATTTTTAATCTAAGCAGGATTTCTTTACCTGCTGTGCAGCCCCAGCTTCTGCTTAAGGCTTGCTTTATCATCTGTGTGTCAAGCTGAAACCACTTCTCTCATGATCTTTCATTCTGCTTCTTAAAAGGCTCCTGTCAGACCCCAGCTGACTTCTGACTCCTGCTTGAAATTTTCCTTCTGCCTTTTTCCACCCCCCATCCCCCCCCATCTGAAAACCCACAACCTGGAAGTTCTTCATTTGAACAGATGGTTTATAAAAATCTGGGACATGCTCATGCGATTGAAAAGAGGGCTCCTATAAGCAACATCTCGTGTAACAATTACGTGAACAGTTGGTCAGAATGGTGACCCAGAAACTGCCCTGTCTTTCCACTCCTGCAGCCTCCGTAAAGCATTTCTGTTCCTTTGCTGGATGTCTGACCTTGTGCAGCCAGAGACTGCAATAGGGATAAATGTACGTGAACACATTTTCACTGCTTTCCACATGGATCTGGATCCTGGAGGAGCCCAATACTCTGCTGTACAGCATGGACCAGTGAAATCAGTTTATAAGGCCAAGATTCAAAGTAGTAAAATAGAGTTAGGTTTATGTTTACCATTTATTTACTACACGAGCAACACCAAATTTCCCCCGACTCTTTTCACACAAACCACTAGATTGTGTAAGGTGCAAAGTCCTAGTCCCTCCTGCTCGTCTCTAGGCTGGATCCAGAGTTTGCAGAGGAAAGCAGGGACTGAACAGTCAAATACCGTATATTCACAGGTCTGCTCCAAGACAACAAAGCAGCACATTTCCATGATCTATTAAAAATAGGACCTTAAAGTCAGGTATCAACTTGTATGTAGTAAGAAATTCTAGTTAAAATAAATAAATCTCTTGCCCCAAAGCACAAGCAAAGTAAGAAAAGATGCTCTCAGAAGATGTGTCAGAGGAGTCAGCAAGTACTGAAGAGCTGAAGAAGTTTGTTGCTGCTTTGTCCATGTGGACATGGCTGGAGAGAGAACTGGGCAGCTGTGAAGACCTGGGCAAGGCTGGATACGGATAGGAAAAATGGGGCTGGGGCTTCAAACCTCTTGGACGCTAAGGAGGTATCTGACAGAAGCTTCTTGGAGGTTCTAAATGCTGTGGATGGGTGAGACTGTAACCAGTACAAAACCAGTATCTCCATTACATCCAAAAACTAGACTGCACCAAGGAAAACAAGCAAATTATGCCCATACCTACCTTGGGCTGTTTCCTGGAAAGGTGGCAGTAAGCATCCCACTAAAAACCCAAGAGTGACTGACAAAGGAGTCCTACATTCCCTTCTCCCGTGTCCTTCACTGTGGTGGTAGCAAGGGCATTCCCCTATTGCGGTTTCTATTACCACTGGGATCAGTCACTGCAACACACTAACCACACTGAATTAACTCTGCTCCATGGGGGTCTTGTTCAGGTGGCGACCCAACAAGCCAACTTTTTCTTCTCCCAGGGCAGATTCCAAGTTTCTGTCAAAACTCAGCAAGAGGACCCTGAAGCTTTCATTTCCTTCCAAACAGGTGCAAGGGCCTGGTTCTTTATCTGGTACCGAACCCTTAGGAATATTACATTGGAGGGAAGTATCAAGTAGAGAGTCAACATCACCATTAACAAAACCCAAGCTGCCTCAGTAGCCACGAAACACCAACATCTCACAATGATGTTAGAACACTGCGAGACCTGACAAAAAAGGGACTTAGATGAAACACAACACTGCTTAAACAAGCTAAATTTGCTGTCACACACAGGCTTGATTCCTGTCAGTGCAACACTCATTTGAGCCTGATTAAGTTGCTGTGATGAACTTCAGAGTTTAGACTGCCCTTGAGCCTCACATCTATCTGATCTTTAATTCTACTACCCGCTCATTTCTTGCTAAGCACACAATTCTGAGTCCCTCCGGAACAGCCTCATTCAGGCTCCGCATCAATATGTTCAGTGCTGAATTCATTTCTGCAGGGAGCCCAGTAAATCTGAACTTTCCAAAATCATTTGGCCCCCATTACTAGTAAGCAGTGCTCTTAAAGAGGTTGTAACTCCAGCTAATAGGCTCCATAATCATAGCTGAATTGAACAAAAGGCTCCAGTATGGGCTGCCATCAGTCATTTTTATTCCCAATCAAATGCACCACATAGAAGGGAACTTTTTTTATACTTCTGGATGCCGAAACTAAGAAACTCATTTCACCTGAATGTAGGTTTTTTTCCTTAATAAAAAGAGAAAAGGTTTCCAAGGGTTTCCAGAAGGTCCAACACAGCACCAAGGCTGGAACTGGTAACCTTTTCACCTTGCAAAATGGCAGCAATCCAGAATCTATGGGGAGACAGGAAAAACATTAAGATGCAAAGCCCACATAATGAAAAATTCCAATGCTAAGCGACACATCTTCAGCGGTTCGAAGAGAACTGCCTGTGACTAAACCCAGTGTAAAAGAGGTAACAATAGGACTGCTTACATCTTGAGCACATTTCCATGAAGATGAGCTTTGCGATATTGTTTCGTCTAGTGAAAAAAAACCCAGAAGCCACCACCTAAATCTTATCATGGAAATTGATAGTGTTTACTTAAAGCTTACTCCAGCTTTGCTGACTTCAACAGATACTGAAGTCTCCAATAAATCTATTTCAAGTTTTGGTTTTTTAAAACTCTCTCCTTTCTCAGTGCATCCTCCAGCCTCTCTGATCTCTATCAGTGTTCAGAAGACCAGATGTTTGTTCGGGAACATCTAGAAGTTTCATTGTTGTCTGCCGCAAAGCGCAGTAGAAAAATGAATAGCAAGTCAATAACGCAGAAAAGGAACTGGATTTATCGCTCTCTCTTCTGCAAGGCAGCAGAGCCAGTCCTAGTTGGTACTGTATTTTTTACATAGAGGTTAACTTGCTGCAAACCGCAAGGCAAGGAAGCTCCTTCTTCTGACTGAAGGGGTCACCCCACAGAGACCAGCACTGCCACCACCGCAGATCTGCTCTTTAGCCCTGTAGAGACTGCAGCTTCCAGGCTCCAATGAACAGACTTGGAGATACCCTGGCACTTCTATCAGGACTTAAGACTATAGGCTGCTCTCCAGCTGATGTCAACTGCTGCAGCCATAGCTCCACACTCCTAGCTACTTTAGGGTGAGTATGGAATAATGAATGAGCTAAGGGATGTAGACAGGTTACCTGGGCATATCATAGTGTTCTACCCAAGTCCTTTGTCTTATGGGAAAGAAAAATGGGCAGTTAACAGCAGTGTGAAGGAAATATGACACAGAACAATGATGAAAAGACGCTAGCACCTCTCCTATGAAGATACTGAGAGTTGGAGTTGTTCAGTCTGAAGAGGAGAACCTTCTACTGACCCTCCAATCCCTGAAAGAGACTGTCAGAAGGCTGGGGAAAACTGTTCCCAAGTGCAGGGAATGATAGGACAAATAGGAAAAGGGCAGAGTGAGGCTGGACAGGAGAAAAAAGGTCTTGAATCTGAGGGTGGGGATCCCTGGAACAGGCTGCCCAATCCCTGGAAGCCCCATCCCTGGAGCCTTTCAAGGTCAGGCTGGATGAGCCTCTGAGCAATCTGTTCTGGTTAGAGATGGCCCTGCTTGTTGTAGGGGGTTTGGACTAGATGACCTGTGGAGGTCCCTTCCAACCCAACATATTCTATGTGGATGTCAGGATTGGTGAGTGCACATACGTGGAATCTCAGGTTTCAGAGGTTTTGTAATTGAATATACAGGACCTAAAAATGAGGGTACAGGTGCATATGCTTCACTCAAAAAATGAACAGTAAAAAAAGAGAACAAACAAATTTGAGGCTTAAATCAGGTGAGACAGTATAGAGAAAAATACGTGAACCCTCAAGTGGTTTAGATAATTAAAAAAAAGTTTAAGTAGTCAAAATCAGTAGTTCTATTTTCTGACCACACTTCACCATGGAAATGAAGGTGCCTGGTACTGGTATCATGTTCACTGGTTTACTCTGAGTCAGAATTCGGTAGGAATCAGAAGAGCTACAACTGTCACAAAGAGGTCCCTTCTGAGCCCTAATGATTCTGTGATTCTAAGATGTGGACTGAGGTCTAGCCACTTGTGGAAACCGCCCCAGGTAGAACAGAAGGGAAGACGGATAAAGATTTTAAACCAAAGTAGCACAATGCAAACAAAGCATCATAGATGCTGTCTTCACCCACCAGATACATGAATGTAAGAGAGAGATTTGAAGATCTTCAGTTTTTATCACTCCTTGTCCTTCCTAAACCACATTATGTCTTTTCCCTTCAACAGTGGGTCACAGAAAGCCCTTTCTCTCTGAAGACATTCCTCTAAGTCGAAAAATGCCATGTTTCTAACTTTTCTTCCTAGGAAGTGGCACCTCAGGTACTTTTCATTGTCTGAAGACCACACACAAAGTAAAGTAGCAGAGCTCATCATCTGCATGCAATGGCTGCAGCTGGAGGTGCACTGACCACAACCACAACTGCACAGACCCTTCCACAGTTATAACTGAATTGTACTACAGTCTCCTGGGTGAATAAATACTAAAATACAAGCAAAATGACTTCTTTAAAGCTGTAGTAAAGGAACGACAGAAAGGTACACTGACTCCATTCCACTTGATTGTTTTTGAACAATACGTGATGGATTTGCAGCCCGCCACCGCATAAAAGACAGGCTCATTTCCTCCAAATGCCCACAAAGAGAACTGATAGAGCTCAGCACTACAGCATGGCGTATTCCGTTAGGAATTAAATCCCTTCTCCTTGATGGTCCCATCCACATGCTTATTGGACAGTCTGCTGCTTTCATCTACATTGTTGTTATTAATTTATGAATGGGACTAGAATTACAGAAGATGAGTCTAAGGTGAGGCTGCATTATAATAATAAATGAAAGACTGACTCCTGTTTACTTTCAAAATATTTCATAGCTAAAATGCTTACTGCATTTTTAACGGTGACATACTTCCTTTAGCTGGTTGTGGTTTTGAAGTAATGATATAAAATTCATTTCATCTCTTTTTCAAGCCTGACTCTTTCATACATAACATCAGGCATGTCATATCTGAGGAATTATTAAAATAAGACGAAGCCTGCTGTATCTGAGCAGAAAAGCTTCTTTGAGCTGGCATCCTCAGGAGAGAAGCAAGCTCAATCTCATTAGTTGGTGCTGAGAAGGCGTCCTAGTCACTAGGTTCAAGGTGATGAAAGATTAGGGCGTTTGGCCTCAGCTCATTTTGTATGCAGCTCACATCACTCCCTGCCCGTGAACACGAAATTACATTGAACCTGGGGAGTCTAACTCCATTAATTTTAAATGGAAGATTAATTTAACAATATGCGGCAGATATTTGTTACAAACCTATCATGTAAAAGTGACGGTTAGCAATAAATTGTAGTGACTCACACTGGCCGGTGGCCCTGGCTCAAATAAATCAGAAGGCATTTACACATAATTGCTGTTTTTAAAGACAGGGATATGGGAGATATGTTTCTTTGATGAAAGATCGGCTAACTCCATTCAAGGAAACAGCAGCCAATATTAAAGCTACAGCGTCTCTTTGGAAGGAGACGTTTTGTTTAAGAGCTGGTAGGATGGTAACACACGGTTATTGTCTGGCTTTCTCTTAACCTATGCTTTTTCTTTCCTTCGATAAATCGTTTTCATTGATTTTCATTAAACATCTGCGAGAACAATACAGAAATGTTTTACACGAGGTGTGTGCTAGAGGAAAAAGCCTCTCTCTGCACACAACACCAGTCAGCTTCACCAGGACCACCAAGAAGACATTGACGCTGCACTTAAAACAAAGATTAACCATGGCCCAATTTTTTTCTGTCCACGTTTTGACTCCTGAACAACACACAAGAATTAAGGGTGGCCCTTTTGCTGCCACAGTTCCTTCTCTTTTTGCGTTGACTTATGCAGAAATCTGGTCAAGTGTGAAACGTCACCATTGAAAAGGTCATTTTCAGAGAAGGGAAACAGCAAACTCCACCAGGAATCAACAATTCAGGGGGACAAAACTAAAAGAATAAGATTATTTTTCTTCCTTATTCAGAGGTAGGTACCTACTGTGCTTCTCAGGTACTCTGATAGTGCCTGTCACTAGAACAGGGCCTATCACCAAGCAAGACAATGATAGATAATGCAAGAGAGCAGAAGAGGCTCCCTCAGGAAGCAGAAATACCCCATAGCTCTTTTTTTCTAGTCCAAGGAAACTATGACCTTCAACATAACTTCTCTAAATACACTTCAGCAGCCACAGACACTGTGTGAGTTTGCTTATTTAAAACAACCCCCCCACACACGCGAACAAATACACTGCATAAACTTTTGTTTTTGAAGAGGAGAAAACCAGACTTTAGATGTAGGAGATGCCCGTTGCAGTGTTTAATGCACAGCTGGGAGATGATGTCCTCCCCTGCAGTGTTGCTGAACATCTGCACTTCGAACAAGTCATTTTATCTATGAGGGGCTTCTACAATCTGTAGTAGTCAGAGATACACCAGGGCTGAACAGAGAAAGAGCCTCTGCATTAACTCTCCAAAAACTGGTTTATCTCAAATAGATTAGACTGGGAATGCTCAGACATCTGTACACACTAGCACAGTCCCACCCCACCCCAGCGATGCTCCTCCTCCAGACCTGTACACACAATGGGGTGCAAAGGGTGTCAGGACTGTGTACTCTATGTCAAATATCCAATGGTGGCTGGAGAGGTAAAAAAAGCAGTGCAGAACAAAAAGAGAGGAGCTGAAGTGCAACCAGGAACACTCCAAATATGTGGCCAAGCAGATAAACTACATGAATCAATTCCCCATCTTCTCAGTCTTTAACAAACATCCTGTCCTTTGAAAAGCAACCAGAGAAACGCACCTGTAGACTGATCTCACTGCTCCAGCACAGTACTACAGGATGTGTAATGTGAAGGTAATTTAAGGTCTGTTGGAACTTTCTGCACTGAGGTGGGGAACAGAGTCAAATAAACCCACCAAACCCAATACGGTGAAGAATTTGAACAAAACCCAGGCTTTGCTAGTACAGAGTGCAGACACCCATAATGTTCAGTGCTGTTTGTTTTATCCTCACCCTCTCTTGGAACCCCAGAGAGAGGGAATAAAATACACTCGCACACACTATGTACTTCTTCATAGTCCATAATAATTTATCCTTCTAAGTTAAAAAAGGTCTGATATTGGACCCTCCTAATATCTACATGGGGCTATACTGGGGTTTGCTTGCACATTTCCAGGGATTGAGTATCATGTAGACAAGAGATGAGATGTGGTCTCTGTGGGTCACTACTAACACGGTGTGGATGAAAGGTTTCACTACAAGAGCTTCAGATTGAAAGGGCCACTACAGATGAAAAGCTGGACTGGCAGTTTCACCAGCTCATCTGACCTGTGAATGTAGGGAGCCCTCTGCATCAGCTAGTCCACTGTTTGCCGGATTTCATACCAACCTCCTGCCAAAGAACAGGGCTTCAGAGAGCTAAGAAATTCTCAGGTAAGCAAACAGCTCTTCACATTGGCAAAAATAAATTAATTAAAAAACCCAACCTACATGACTGTTGGTATTTGAATGAATACAATTGATAGAGAAAACCTGTGGAGAAAAAGGGCACCGTTGCTTTAAATTCAGTGCCAACACCCAGGTTGCCAGCAATTGATGCCACTAACTCATTTTCGCACTTTAATGTTAAATTTCTTATGGGACCACATCACCTAATTAGAGGAATTGATAACTGCACTGTTCCATAATGAGGCCAATACATTTCAAAGTCATTAAAGATAACCAAGGCAATAAGTCTGTGTTTAAGCGGCGCTTCCTTAGATTTCACAGCCGGCATGTCGCTAGCATAGGAAAAAGCAATCCCTGCCTAGTCAACTGTAAATGCTGGGTTATTGGAATCTTTAAAACAGGCAGCAAGGAGAAAATTACATGGCCAAATCTCCTTTTTCCAGTTAATGAAGAATTAAGACTCCCATTTACCATATTAGAAGGTTCATCAGAGGTCTCTACTCTCCATAGCTTGTGTTTGACAGCAGTGTCAATTTATCTGAGTCAGGACGCAGAAGTGCATGACAGTACGTCATTCATAACTGTCACATCTACTTATCTCTCTCATTGTCACACTGCTAACGAAATTCAGGCCATGTTTTTCCAATCATGGCCTCTTAAAGGGAAAAAGATCCCCTTACCTCATCTCAATAAACTGACCGAACCATGGCTCCAAAACTGTCATGGTAACAAACAGCCACCATTTGAGTCTGGATAGATCACAGAGCCAGGGAAGGAAGAGAAAGCATTTCCTTAAGGAAAGGAGGCAGTAAATACCATCAGGTTTTGGTGATAATTAGTAGAGGGATGGATTTATTTGGTATTCTGCCTTGTGTCTGTAAGAGCTGTTCAGGGCCATTTGGCATCTAAGTGAAGAAAGTAGAGTGACTTTACCAAAAGTCAATAGTCAAGCTTCTGGTGGCTTCAAAAGTGCGAGATGGATTTCTAGAACTGCAGCAGACAGAGAATTCCAGAAAACCAACTTGGCAGCATTTCTTATCTTGGCTGAGGGAGAATAACACAAGAGATCCTTCAAAACTGGCTCAAAAGATCTTCTGCTATAAGAACGTGGACTTTCTAGAGAAGAACAGGAATTCTCTTCCTACAAATCAAACAAACATCCCGTAAGAGAAAAATAAATAAACTTCAGGCATAACTACAGAGTTGAGTTAGTATTTAAGGAATACAAAGGAACAAAATCACCCAAGAAAACAAGGGGGGCAAAGCACCATTGACAGGAAGGGTTGTGATGACAAAACCCAACTGTCTGCATAAATACTGTGAACTCACAGAGCAGCACTGCACAGGGAGAATGCAAGGAAATTACATGTTTTATGAAAGAAGCTTCCAGAATTGTGTCACCCTCTCCCCTACAAGAAATGAGTCTTTTCTCCCTCTGGTCCCAGTTGGTCACACAAACTTACAGAGGGAGGGAACTAGCCTGATCTGAGCAGATCACTTGCCATCCTTAGCAACTGTTTCTCCTAAAGCCAGAATACTTGAGATGGAAAGGCTCAGATAACCTTGATGTTCTTGTCACTATCCATAGCCCCTCCTACTTTCATCTCTCCTTGATGGCGATGAGGTGTAATCCATACACCAGTATCCTCATTTGGGGAAACCAAAATGCCTCCTCAGAATCCTGCTCCATAGGTCTAACAAAGCCTTCTGCAGCCCAGAGGACAATGAAGCTCAAGATTTTATCTTCTAAATTAGACTCCAAAGCACAACCCTTTCCTGCTATTCAGTGCCCCTGCTATAGGATAAGGACCTCTTGGTTACTCATACCACTCAAACTTCCTGAGATTTATAGAATAATAAGGTTTACCACAGAAAATACTGTATCTGCCTCCAGAGGTGAAGCAGCACCGTTTTGTACCGCAACCTCAACTGCTGGGATTTGTGAACATGAAAACCAGGATGGAAAAGAAGTGCTGTCTTGTTTTAAGGGCAAATACATGATTTAGTCTATTCCGAAGGAAGGTATTTTTCCCCAGTCAGACTCTAGAAATGCAGAAAGTAAAGTGGATTCATACCAAAACTTCAGTTTTTTAAAACTGACACAGTGGGGGCTTCAGGTGCTCAAATGCTGAAAGGATTGAGAAATTCTTCAAGAGGCTGGTCATATAAGTTTTGGATGTAGTTTCTCCTCCAAGAAAACTTTTACTTCACAATATTTCATGAGAGAGTTTGGTTTTGGTTTGTTTTTTTTTTTTTCTTTACTAGAGCAAACATAATAGAGAGAAGGAAAATGGTGCCCAATTGGATCAAATGACTGGTGAAACAATGCAGGTGAATGTGCATTTAGGTCTGCAGTTCTGAAAACTTTGAGAACTAAAATAAATTGCATGACCCCCTGGTAACTTCCACTAGAAGTTATGGGTACAAATTGTTTGCCTCAAGCTGGGTGAAATACACATTCAAATTCAGGCTCTTGAAGGAAATTATTAAGTAGAGCCATATTAGCTTTCTCTGAAGCATACTCGTTTTCTATATTGCCACTGTATAGACCAATTATGTTACCTTTCCATGCTGAGAAATGATTGTTCTGCTAACACAGTTCTGGTAAAAATCAAAAGCACTACATTTTTAACCTTGGGGGATTTTTGTTATTGCTGCTCCCTTGCTAGTTCCTTCAAATGGAAAACATCTTCCATTAATCTAAATGCAAAATTTGTTCAGCTTTCGAAAGTTACTTGAAAAATGTTAAGCACAAAGCAATAAACTTTTTATGCTCTTAAGACCACTAATGCTTTGAGCTTCATATTCATTTTGAAGAAATGAACATTTTATGGTTCACAGAGGAATAGCTACATGAATAATATCTGAGATTATAATGCATCTAGCAGAAAAAGATTAAGTTTATGTAAACTATTTAATCAGACGTGAAATTTTCTCTAGAGGATAAAAAAATTCTGACCTTATTTAAGTTTACTTTAAAAAATACCAGTATCACATTTCCACCAAGGGAACCCACCAATTTCCCCATTTATGTTATATAAATATTCATAGAATCGAGGGCTAACGGGATACCACAGCCCCTAGGAACTAAGGAACTTTACAGAGGTACTGTAAAGTACCCCACGGGGTCTTCCCATAGACAATATTTCACATCAAGTTTTGGTTTGACAGTAACGAAGGGATTGCACACCAAGAACCCATTACAGCCCTGACAGTGAACAACCAGCTCATCACAAGGGAGACTTCAACACAGAAGCTCCAATTCATGCCAAAGTGCTATTTTCATTCATAATTTTAACACTTTTTCCAATAGAGGTCTGTAACTGTCCTCTCTCTTTTTCAGTCCTACTGCTTGGTGCAGGAACTCACTATACCCTCATATTGCAGGGGTTCTTCTCCAGACTTAGTAAACTAGGTAGTCTGCCCTAAGAAGTGTCTGCCTAGAAATGTTTTGCAAATAATTTATTTATGAAAGACCTGCAAGTGTGTGTGTGTGTGTGTGTGTGTGTGTGTGCGTGCGCTCTTAAAACAGCCAATACACTGGATTTTGTCTCGGCTACAGTCATTCCAGGGAAGCCAGACCACTTGTAGCCAATTAAACTGTACCTGAATCTGGCCCGCATTTCTGCCGATACCCAAAGTAAAGCTCTTCGACTGTTACAAACTAAATTAAGGAAAACAATCAGCCCCAATCCATTTATTTTTCTATTAAAACAGAAAATTGAGGAGCTTTTATAAGGACAATATTTTATGATTCCACTCTGAGTGTTGCGTTCCGTACAACACGCTAATGAAAAAGCCTCATGCAGAAGAATCCTGAAAAATCAATAGGCTGGATATGAAATAGTAATGCAGCTTAAACAACAACACGATTATGAATAACCTATTTTTGAGTACTGTCACTTGGATGTGGTTTGAAAACCAACGATGACCAGGCCATGGGGAATGATGTGATTATTTTTTTTAGCTAGATTTGAAAGCACCTGGGTCTGAACTGTCAAATCCCTGTAACACAGGATTCCAAACTGGTTGAGGAGCTTTTTGATCTCAAACCGAATGTGAACTACTGAACACTCGGCCTTTTCTGGCCACCCTATGCTTTGGAAGTCTTCCTTTTCTTTTCTCATAGTATTCAGTTCCTCCAACAAAGAACTCGCTTGTAAGTTTGGTATCAGCTTAAATGTTTGCTCCCGCTTTGGTGGCATCTTACTAGCTTTTCCTGTGAGAGAAGACTAAGAGCCCATGAGCTCTCTTTTCCTTGTGAGTCCTTCCTACCTTCTACTGTGTTAGGGAGATAACGGGGTATATCCAGCAGGAAGAGAGCCCATCTCCCTTGACAATCTCCTGGCAAGTATATCTGCAGGAACAAGGAGGTGTGGTAGGCTAATACAGGGCTGTGTCTTGGCAAGGACTGCAAATGAATCCCTTTCTAGAAGAGAAAGAATCAGAACTGTCTACAAAATGTTGTTGCATTAATACGGGGGAAGGTGAAGGAAAGGCAAAACTGATCAGAATGACACATCCACAAATGAAATGTTCAACATTTCAGAAGCAACAAGGTAATGAATATATTGAGGAGGAGATGTTTGGGGGAGGGTAGCGAAGAGAGAACAGAAAGGCATTTTTCAAGAAAGTTTCCATGAAACTCAACACATTGTTTGGATGCCATTTGAAATCCTCTTCCATTCCACGACCCTACCAGAGAGTTCCAACCCTGCTGCTTGAGTTGAACAAAAACCCGGCCATTTTGCTGAAACTTCCAACTGTACAAAATGGCTACACGAGGCGGCATCTGCCACAGAATGATTGGTATTAGGCATAGCTCATTATTCTGACAAGAATCTGGCACGCAAGCAAGCGATCTGGCACGAGGACCGATGAGATAAGGATTTGGCATAACCGCCGGTAGGATATGAATTCAGCTCAGTGTCAACACAACGCACATGGTTTCCTCTCCATGGACATGCCAAATCCTTGACACAATAATGAGTTCTGCATGATGCCAATCACTGATTGTCAGCTCAATTGCACATCTCTTGCTTGATGCCATCAAACTGCAGTGGGATTCAAAGTTGAGATCAAACTTTGCTGCCGGTTTTGGGGTGCTGGGGAGGAATCCTGTTCCCTCGCTTTCAGGACCACAAAGCAGAGAGCCCATCACGTTGTAGCCACGTGGGATATATTTTTCAACGATGCTGAGTCTGTTGTGTGTCCAAGTCTAATGAAACAAATTGCATGAGAAAATGACCAAATGATGCCTGACAACTGTCTTTTCACATTAGGAACCCCTGTACTCGAAAATGCTCCAGTTTGTATTTCATCTTACATGAGCAAGTAGCTGCTTTCATGTAGGAGGAAACGTTCCCAGCAGTGGAGTGGAACAAAGCCACATACACCAGCAGCACGGAGGGAACAGATTAGTACTTTGCAGCACAATCTGTGGAGGGAAAGAACAGGGAGGAGGTATTTCTGTCAGCCTTGGACTGGCAAGGCATCAGAGCATCTCCTCTGCCCTGCAAGGACTCTCCATTCTGATGTCTCCTCACCCCTCAGCTGATTCATCTCTCCCTTCTTTCATAATCCATAAACTAACCACAAAATTAAAACCACTCCCCAAAGCCCAAAGCCTTTCCTCTGCTTCTCTCCTTGAACCTCACTGCTATGCCCCTACGTGCCTCAGTTGGGAGGGGTCTCCCCAGCTGGGCGAGCTGCCAGACTCCCCTTTCAGTAGAGACCCCACAACCTCCCAGCCCAAATACCCTGAACAACTCCAGATCCCCTCCACTCATCTCTCATCCCCACAGTCGGCACAGGCAGCTGAGTTTTCTCTCCCAGCCTCACCACCTGCCCAACTCAAACAAGAGGAAGCTGTTGCCTCAGAGACAGGACCCAAATGCTGATCCTTCCCACACTTCAAAGCAGCAGTAAATTTAATCTACAAAAGCCAATTAGAATATTTTTATTTACCTCCTCCATCTCCAACAAAGCCCCAAAAGGCCCGTTTCCTTCACCATCAGTTAATGTTGTGGCTGTCCCCATGCAACAACACATGCCTTTGCTAACACCTGAAGCAGGAACCTCTGAAAACTGCCAAACTGCATCCTAAAACTTGACACAAAAGGACAGGGAAAAGCTGACGTTTGCCTCAGAACAAAATGAAATGGAACACAAATGCAGGCTGTGTGGAGAGTGAGATGGACTATTCTTAATCTGGTTATGGCTATGACACAGTGCCCCAAACCAACTGACAGCAGGCAAAAATGTCTCTTAATATGTGAGGATGCTTCTGAATTTATTAAAGACAAACAAACGCATAAATCCCCTCAATAACAAAATATCATGTATTAATAAAATCCCAGAACGTGCTGCATGAAGTCTCAGACCTTGCAGTCATTTACTGTTAGGAGCTTATTTCAACTCAGGAGTTTGGTGAAAGCAATTCCAGCCAAGTTGGGCTTTCCCTTTATTTCACACAGACAAGAGAATAAAAATGCATATTTCTGTGTAATGGTGGCAGAGGGCTGCCAAATAATCCCTCTCCCTCAAGATTTTGAGGATTTTAGAAATTATTCTATCCACTTCCAAAATTTTAATTCATATCTAGAAGGAAACAACAGCAGTCCAGAAGGGAAAATGGTATAAGGTTCAAAAATTAAGAGGCAAACAATCTCAGAATGAGAGGCTCGGGTTTACTAGAAGTGAAGTGTTAATCTTGTTATGAAAGGATCAGATGGTTTAAACCATCCACAATGATTGTTTAAAACAGAGGGGAAAACAAATGAGAAAATGGAGAAAAGGTAAAGCAAGCCTTTTGCCTCTTCATTAGCTACTAAAGCTCAAGCCAAGTAGACAATATTTGAAAGGTGAAAGTATCTGGTAAGTGTATGGTGTCTTCTGTAACCCAAGATGAGCGGTCACCCTCATTTAAGACAAGGCGTGGCTCGTTGTATTCTTGTCACTAAATCCAACCATCTCAGCCAAGAGGCAAAGTTCAATAGAGCCTGGTCCCTCCAGGACACCCAACTGGGCCAAAAACTGAGCATACACATCCATTTCCAAACGTTCTGTAGATGTGTCCTCAGGACAATCAACTCAGTACCATTCATTAAGAGCTAATCAAAGGGAAAAACAACACCAACAGACAAGAGTAAAAATAAGGAACAAATGTTTCGCTGATGTCTCCTGCTACTGTCTCACATTCCCTCCTCATCGCTGCCCTTGGCGCAGCCGCTCCCGCTGTGCCCTTCCTCAACCTCTGCAGTTGTTATTGCTCAGCGCAACCCCAGCATCAACGTTGTCAAACAATTTTGCAATGACACTGTGTCTCAGGCAATGTTTGGCCACCGCCACCAAGTAGTGAGTAACCTGTGCTGACAAGGCATTACAGCCCTGCCATAACCAATCACTGTCAGAGCAATGCAAAACGGCAGCCGAAATTATAACAGAAGATATAAAGGCATCGTCATTCCATTGGTATTGCAGTCTGCTAAACCAAACACAACACAAGTGAGGACACGGGCAACGTGAGTCAGAGCTGCAAACCAGCAGTCATTTAAATGCCTTTGTGTTAGATGAGATTTGGCAAAAGACTGGGTTTTTGTTTTAATTATTGGGTTTTTTTAATTTCAATTAAAAGCACTCAGTAACAAGATAATGATTTAGTGGAAAATGCCTGAGTTAAAAAAAAAATTCAAGAAGAACTCCAAATGGGATAAAACATGGAGATAATAAAAAGGTTACATTGACCTGTCGACATGAGAAAGTCACAGAGTTTTTATGAAAAGGGGGCAGTGGGGAAGACAACCCGCTGGTTAGGGAAGCTGTATATTTAATTCTAGTGCCTGTAACGGCACAGCCCATGACTACAAGGTATTATTTAAGACCTATCATGCAATTTCCTTGGAGGATCTCTCCCTGCACTTTCACAGTATGCTGCAGTTTGCTAGTCTCTGTATGATTTAAGTACTGTTTACTGATTATTATTGAGTATGGGATAAAATCCACCTTCTCTGACCAATAAATACAAGCTTTACACACAGAGTAGCAAGATCTTCCAACTGCCGTTTGTCATTCAGTGAACTTTAAGAAAATGAAAACAAAACAAACCCCAAACACAGAGTCACGCTTTATTAACACAACATACTGCAAATCTAATTAAAAGTCAAATATGAAACCCTCATCAAAATCCAAACGTTCTTTACAGAAACATCAAGGAAGAAGGGGCATACAGGGGACGATACCACAAAGGTAATCAGAATTCATCTTCTGGGACCCATACCCTATTACTCGAAGCTCATTATCAGTACTCCATACAGTAAAGCAACACCTAGAGACCACATCATTAGCTTTCTGCTCAGCACTACCCCACAGCTTAAAAAACATGAACAAAAAGCCCCACCAACACACAAGAAAAATCCCATTTTTTTAAACCTGACCAAGTTTTAAATAAGATGTGATTAAACACATCGTTACAACAGCATCAAAAGCTTCTGAAAATGGGAATGGACTCTCTACACATGACTGCAGCCTGGCACTGAGTGCAGTCTGGCACTGACTGCAGACTACCTACTACGCCATCCCAACATCCAGAGCTTGTCTGTAAACACTTCCTTACAATTCTGCAATGGTCACCTTCTTATTCTCCTTTGTATTTGAACTCTTTGCTGATCAATCCCTCTCGGCCAAGTGGCAAAATGTTTTTCATTAAGTGACTAAACACAACTGACTACTCTGAAAGACACAGTCTAATTAGCTGAAGAAGAATCCTCTGTTTTCTTCACATTAACTGCCTGAAAGGAAGACAGGAAACCTCTAGCCTAAAGGGAGAGAAGAGGTGAAAACAGAGACAGTCACCTTGAGTTGCACTGGGAACATTCTCAGTCAAGAGAAGCCGTAAGAACATTCAAGGACACAAACAATACACCTCACGTTAAAATAGGGTTACAGAAACCCAGGCTTACAAAATGGTCTAAACCTAATTCCACACAATAAACAACAAACCAGGTGCAATTAGCACTTTCCTCTGTTACTGTGAAAATGGTGGGGAGATGATGGAAGCAGCTAATGTTACAGCAGCACTACACTCCATTTCCTCCAGAACCCATCTTGTAGTACCCTACAACCTATAAGCCTGGGCTCCCATTTAGTAGGTTTCACTGTTAGAGGTAACACTGGCAATGACTCGTGTGATGTCTAGTGCTTCTGTGCTGCTCAGCAAGAGCTATGATGACACTGATGTAACAACAGTCATCCTGCAGACAAGAACATCTAAAACCAACCGTCATCTCTTTGGTTATAGGTCAAGGAAAGAGGATATGGTAATAAATAGGAGTCAAAAGCACCAGACCTCTCCCAGGACCTAATCTACTAATGTGTGGAAATTTTCTTCTTGGTTGAACCTGGGGAAAAGGAAGGATATTAAGAAATTGTTCTCCTGTCACCCTGATAAATGAGATAAAAGCCAGGGACAGTATGGCTGATGTCAGGGCAAGTTCAGTCACTGATAGAGATACCCATGCTGGACCCTAAACTTCATTGCCATCCTAGAGACAGGGCAGTATCATGTCCTCAGCAACTATTTATCTGCTTCAGCCATGCCAGCCTTTGCCTACCCATGTGTAAACTGAGGTGGAGCTGTTCTTATCCTAAGGGAAAAAGGAATTGGGCAGAACTTAGTGCAGCACTGCTCTGGGTTCCTCAACAAACCACAACAGGCTGAGAACAGTTTCACAACACCTTTGCCATTCACTTTCTAGCTGCCACTCCTAGCAGGTACTTTTGTGGGGAATCGAGAGTCCCCATAAATGTCTTAGATATGACTGGAAAGGTACTGGCAGAAGAAAGGATTGCTGATACAACAGACACAGGACTGAAGCATTCTCTGTTAACTTGCATTAAGGGAAGATCCTCATACATTGTGGAAATCACAGAAAACCAATTAAGCTTGACTGCTAATGGCTGATTAAACAATCACTGCAGTGGGTATGAGGCAGAATCTGAGCATCACAGATCAACCTGAAGTTCAGTGAAGCAGAAGATAGTTGTCTTCATGAACTCAGAGTGACCCTACATCCCAGAACACCAACAGAAGATGCAGTAAGGTTAAGACACTGCATTAAAAGGGTCCTCTACTCTTTGTAGAGGTGTACACTCTTGCTGTGTAAAATGCCAACATGACCATTAATGCCGTATCAAACCCTTGTGCATTTTCACCTGTTATATAACATCAAAACATCTATCTGAAAGTTTTCACCACAAATCAGAGGCCTCACACCTTCTGAGAAGAAATAGCAGCAATAAACTCTGGTGGAAGCTCAAGGCATGAGGATGGAAGCACAGGGACAGGCAGTGGGTGTTACAGAAGCAGTGGGCTCTATGGCTATGCCTGCAAGACAACAGGCTTTGTAGCCAAGGCAAAGTCCCAAGTTTTACTTTTACTCCACTCAGTTTAATTTACGTGCAAATCAGTCCATCAACAGCAGGATGAATTAAAAACTGCATAAAAAACACATCTAGCAATGAACAAAACCAGAGGTTTTCTCAGCAACAGGTAAGACGTCCAAACTTAAACACTACTTTGGGGTTTCCCTTCTCTCAGCATTCCCATGTGAGGTAGCCCACGTCCAGCCTGGCTTCAACAAGCCCCAGCAGCTTTCAGAAGTCTCTACAAAGAAAACATTTTAGTTTGGCTTTTGGTTCTGATGCATGTAGTTGTTATTCAACTAGATCAGCCTGTGGAATTTTTAGTTGGCAGGATATTCTGACATTTCAGCCCTCTTTCCTTCTCATGATGGAAATACATAGATAAATCAATAAATCAGTATTTCAAAATTATTAGTGAAGTGCTTCTGAGGAGCTTCATTTTAGCAAAGGCAAACGAGGTCGAATGCAGATTATCATTATATGATCTTTGAATAAAACAAAAAATAACCCCCTTCCTGTGCCCTTCCCAACCCAATGAGCTTGAATACATCACCTTTTTCAATGCTGAAAATCTCTCTAAAAATACAGAATCATAGAATCATTACGGTTGGGAGTGACCTACAAGATCATCAAGTCCAACCATCAACCCAACCTCACCCTGCCCACTAAACCTGCTTCTCAAGGTCACATCTATGAAGTTTTTGAACTCCTCCAGGGATGGTGACTCCCTCCCTGGGCATCCTGTCCCAGCTCTGTTCCAACTGAGCACTCTGATGGGGAAGAAATTTTTCCCTTATTTCCTAACTTTCCCCTGGCACAACTTGAGGCCATTGACCTATCACTAGCAACTTGGGAGAAGAGACCAACTCCCAACTCTACAGTCTCCTTTCAGGTAGCTATTAGGTTTCCCCTCAACCTCCTTTCTTCTTTCTTCTTCACCCCAGTTCCCCTGAGCTGCTCCTCATCAGACCTGCCCTCTTTACCATCTTTATTCATCCCTTCGTTGCACAATCACCATGTGCCACACGAATAGCAAAAACACCCACTGCTCTACAACCTCAGACATTTTTTCCTCCACATCCCATGAATTTCAGCTTGGTGTGTTGGAAAAGCCTGTCACTAACCTGAATGCTGCAGCCAATTCAAGGAGGTACCAGAGAGAGAAGCAGAACCCTGCACTGTTTTCTCTACTTGCCTATTCCCACCCCCAACTTCTTACCAAAGAGTTGCACTTTTGTACTTCAGGGCCTCTTATTTTAATTTATGCAACAGCTTAAAACATTTTGTTAGGGCTGAGTGAGACCATCTGTGCAAGAAATAAAAGATGCCTAAGGGTAAAATAGGCAAGAGCAGTAATGCTGAATACGTGGAAGGCAATCGACTGCCTACGGATTTCGTATCTACCGCTGTGACCTTTCAAACGATGGAGTACAGTCAAGGGTAATTTCCATATAACGGCTGCTCCAGAAAGGAAAATTAATCCAGAACAGTCCTTTCCAGAAAGCTGGACAGCCACGATTGCCTGTCACTTCTCAATGCCCAGATACAATTTAGCATGACATTTGCATAACATTAGAGCAAATCTCCTTCATTATGTCCTACAAGAAGATCTGCCAGCATTTGTTTTCCTGAGGTGAGCAGGGAGTCAAGTTGATTCCGAAACATAAACTTTTTGTCAAGGATGGCAACGTTGCTCTTTAAAATGATGGATCACTTCCTACAACTCTTAAATTACCATTACAAAGCCCTGACCTTGTGAGCATTACGTATTCCCTGAAGATGTTGAGGAATATTTTACGAGTTGTTCCATTTTGCTGTCTTGTTTCTGATTACCTTGGGGGCTTATTAAGGAAGTCTTTTTTTAATTCATTTTTTTAAAATAACTTAGAGTGGTCCAGGACTAAGGAGGGGGTGGGGGGGCTGAAGAACCTAAACTTGGGTTGAAATGTATTTAAGTTCAAAGATGAAAGAGTTTTATTTACAGAAAACGGTTTCAAGGAAAGCACTGAGCACTTTTATCTAGGGAACCTCCTCCCCTTCTCTGGAGCAATGCTGTGCCAGGAAAGCCCACGGATGGAAAGTTTTGTCTCACTGTCGACCTTATATTCTGGAAAAGAAAAATCAGCTTCAAGATGACAGATGACAATGGGCCAAGTTCATAGGTGCGCAGGCTGCTTTCCACAGCTGGAGGAACAAGGGGGCATGGGGACACGATCAAGGAGGAACAGGGCAGGCCAGGAGAAAGACATACCTGGAATCACTATGAGGAACCTTCAGAAAAGATACTGCTGGCAAATGACATGCTTGCTGTTTAACAGAGGACAACTCTGCTTACAGATGAAGGATGATCTAGACATTGCTGAGTGATGAAAACCAACTGGGTACCCTTATGCGCAATTTATTAAAGTAATGTTCTGGAGCAGTTAGAGTTGACTTTCTAAACTTCTGTTATTCCCACATAAACACGTCCACAAATATCAAGAAATTATTGTTCTTTTTTCTTGAAACGTATTCTACCTCCTCTACAGGTGTCCAGGACTAAGAAGCAGAAAGACCTGGACATCCTGTATTACAAAATGGCTTGGGAGAAATTCTATCAGCACCCCATGTCAGAACCCAGCAGTCAAGGTACCTGTAGTGGCACAAATGGACAAGCGGTGATGTTGACACAGTAACCCTCACCTCAAACAAACTTTGAATTTAATGATTTGCAAGTGGAAAGATGTGAATAGTAGTTCATGTGGTGGTGTTAGTAATTCCTGCAGGACTCCTCCCTTTACAATGACCTGGTGACTTACACACTGTGGTTACTGCATCTGGGTAGTAAGAAAAGCGAAATTTAAAGGAAAATGTAAAAATAAATACAAATTTTATGGTTTTGATCTACAGAAGAAAAACAAGAATGATCTGCAGCAGTTAAGGCAACTAATGGCTTGTGGGCTGGCTTGCTCAGAAGGCTGATTATGGTCTCAGCAGTCAGAGGGCTGGGTCTGACCAAGGTCAGCAGTTACTCCTGTTTTGACAGCTACTCTTCAAATTAGAATTTCAGATTTTCTACAGGGCAAGCATACACATCCGCATAACTGCAACAGAACTTCCAACTACTGGGCAGCTTCAGCAGCTGAAAGAACGTAGAGGCTGAGAAAGTCAAAAAGTCATCCTACACAACTTAAGCCCAATAGAAGGAAGAGTGGTGAAAGAGAACATAGAGCACCATGCACAGCTCATTGCGGTAACCCTGCTGCAATTACCAAGTGAAAACCAAACCTTGTTTGATAGAATCATCAGTACTGCAGTTTCTTAAAACAAAACCAGAACCATACTGGATTAACATCAGCATTAAAAAATTAAACTTGAATGTAGCCTCTGAGTGTAGGTGACAAGACATCTTGAATCTGAAAAGGCATCATGCATCTGCTTTCCTTGTTTGACTGGTTGCAGCTATCTCCTTAGCAACATATGTTTGAGTGAACTAGAGCTTTGCCATTAGAATCAGCTTCTTAATTAGGAGCTTATAATAATTTCTAAACTGACAGCTGTGGCACAGAACTAGCTGACCAAAATCTAACCATCAGAACAAATCAAAACCCCACCCGGAAAGCCAGCCAAACAGGGAAAAACCCCAAGGCACCGGATTTTGATGCTGAAATTCTGCAGTGCACACCTGCATGTTCCACATCTCAGCTGGCCTGTATGGGAAGCGAGCTCCACATGACAGGAGATCTGGGATGTGCCACCGAGCGGACTCAGTAATAGGGTCTAATGCCAGGGTTGCCTTGCCAGCAGCAGAAACAAATGTATCTGGGAGATGTTTGTTTGTTGTAAGCAAGGCTAAAATTATCTTGGCTCCTTCTGACGGGATAGAAAAGCTGGTGTCAATTGGGCCAGGGACTGGATGAGGCGGTAGGAGGTCCAAGCACATGATGGAGTCTCCTTTAATGATTTGTTCACCATGGCAGGGAGCAACGGCCTTGTTGCATGCCCTGTCGAGGAGACATCCCAACCGAGCCAGAGCCGAAACTCCACACAACTCTAAGCCTGATGGAGACACATAATGAAATACAATCCTGTCAAGCTTGGCCCCTGGGTAACATTTTCACTTCTACATTCCATTTTCAGTTTAGGTCGAGATTTTTAAGAAGACAGCAAGCAGCACTCCAGTCCCAGGTGACAAGATCCGCTCAGATTTAGTCTTTGAATGTTGCAAATTAAATTCCCTCATCAGGCCTCTAATCATTCTTACCAGATGGGGCTTGTGCTCAATTTTGGATCCACAGGAAATTTAATGGTTATTGTTTCTGTTTAAATAGGAGATTATTGCATTTTAATAAGTTCTCTTTGGGACTTGCAGCAACAATAGAGCACTATGAATTACTGTAGATAGCTGTTACTGCATGCTGGGGAAAAATCAAGTTACTAAGTGTGACAAGTTGCTTTTTCTTCCCTTCCAGCAATCGCTCGGAGTGTATTTACCACCAAATTAAGTATGTGCCGTGGGGATAATATTTTTATCCTGCCGAGGGGGGAAGGCGCTTGTCTGTGGATTTTCATTAAAATGACACATCTGTTCAGCAATTTCACAAAGTAATTCTGCTGAAAGTTTTATCAGCTAATTTTAATTANAAAAAGCAATCAACAAATTGAATTGTCATGCAATATGGATTAAATTGAGATTCTTTAATTAGGATAAGCCTGAGATTTGGTATTTTGAAGGTATTAGAAAGCTTAGCAATACAGTGGTAAAGATTAAGAAAATGCAATTAAATATTACACTTTGGACACAGGCAGCGGACCGTGGAGCAGAAGACAAGGGTCCTCTTTCTAGCAATACAGTTAGCAGTGTTGATTTCAAGAACTGCTGAATGTCTGAGGCATCGTGGATGCCAACCAGGGACAACTTCTGGCTGACAAAGCTGAGCTACAAGGAAAGTATTTTGTAAAGGAGACTCCTTCTAAGTGATGGAACTGCACTTATCTTTTAAGAACTACTTTGAGCATAATTGCCCACAGACTATGAATCATCGTACTGTGTTAAATTTCAGTTTATATATAAACACACACAGAGACTGGGTCTGAAGCCACACAGACTCAGTTTGACAGGCAAATTAGAAGTGTGAGTGTACATTTACAAGAAGTAGCAGAGACGGAGTCAGACCTCAGATCAGCATGACTGTGGGTGACAATCAGCAGGTAGATTTCCCTATGTTAAATGCTCCTGCTGGACTGATGCAGCTCTGTTCAGCTGCAAACCATAAACAGCGTGTAAAATATTTTATTATTGGACTGGGTGAAAGTACATCAGAAAAGTTTATATTTATTAAAAGTGAGAGAACTACATGCCACACAATATTTTCTGCTAACTTGAATTTTATTACTGCTTCTTTTACCCCCAAAGCTAGGAGACAGGATTAGAGCTTTCCAGCTAATGCTAAAGAAATCCAGAGGCCCTGACCCTCCCTGGGAAAACTGCTGTGAACACTCTGATATGCATCGACGAGTAGCTGGCTGTCAGCAGTGTGACAAATTGTGTAACAAAGAAATATTTGGCAGCAACAGTAGACTGAGTTTATCTAACAATACATATTCTAATATGCTACTAGTGCTACTTTCTTCCACCGCTACTATCATATCCCAAATACACACCCAAATCCTGTCTGAGCTTAAGACTTACTGGTGACTGTGCTCTCAAGTAACGACATAGCACCATGAAGAGCCCCTGCCACGGTCTGAATGCTTGCCATGAATGGAACTTGCACAGGAGAACCCCAAAACTATGGAATTTCAGCAGTCACTATCTATAATTTATCTCCAACACAGCAGTGATTTCATCAACCTTTGCAATTCAATTCTTTTTCTCAAGAACAATGTTTTAATGAACTATCCAGATGAACAAGTGCCCATTGAACCTTAATTGCATGAGCTGTGGCACTGCAGTCAAGTGAAATTTAAATGTCTGATCCAAAATAGTCATCTGAGCTTTCTGTGCAGACAAATGGAAGAGACATCACCAGAAGGTACACAGATACACATGGGCCATTCTTTGGAGACAATTCTGTCTGTGAACAGGACAGAGAGATCTGGAAAACTAATTTACACTAGGTATTCCCAGGTTTTGCTCCTGGCATCTATCCTGCACCTGTAACTCTACATCTTTCCTGGCCCTGGTACTCAACAATGTCCCACACACGATCACGAATTTCAAGGTTGTCTGCCCTCTATCCAAATTTTTGCTTCACTTCCCAGTCCGTCCATCCTTGCTTGTGCTCCCAATTACATCAGCTGTTTGGAACAGTCCTGGTGCTTGCTGTCCCTCAACCAGTGTGTGGTACTAACTGGCAGAAGAGTGAATTGCACAAAGCAGAACTGTGGTTTCTGTTGTACTTTGAATACTCAAAAGAACTGCAAATATCTAAAACAAATCTATTTCCAAAATGTCAAGTTGTGTTCCACTTTAAAGGACTTCTTCCTCTTTCTAAGAAGCTAAGAATTTGACACAGAGTAGGTCTCATTTGTCTATTCTACAGATAATATATATATCATATACACATCTTATGCACATACACATGTTCTTATCTGTATATTAGGGGCGGTAACAGAGACAGTCAGCAGTGGCAGAGCAGAATTCAGTCCATTAATGTTTTCGGGTGTCAAAAATCAAAGCTTGGCTAGAGGGAGGCATGTGGAAAGGTCTTTTCAAACACAAACCAACCCAAACACGCTGCACTGCAATGGCTTTGTCAGCTTTACATATCTCTGCAGTCGATACCACAGAGCCTGAAGTGTCTTTGCCTACCATAAATACTGACTTGAGGTAAAAGGAAGCAGCCAGCAAGATGCAGGGAGCTATTTGGAAATACTGTGACTTGAGAGGAGAAAAGAGAACCTTCTCAAACAGTATCATCCACCCATCCCATCCTGAAAGAGCTGATGGCACCCCTAGCGCCATGAAATTAATTCCTAAATGACTGAGATGCAGAAGTGATGTACAGCTTTCAGCTTTAAACCCACCCTTCTTCAACATGATCATCTCTTATTTCACAGGGAAAAGACTGACCTTCCTTTAAGGCACCAAGTTGACTGTAAAGACGAAGTTTTAATTCTGGTTAATAAATGCTTTCACGTATTTCCTGTGTGAGCATGGGCAGGTTTGGAGATTTCTGTAAGTATTCATCATTCTGCCCACTTGGCTTCTAAAAATTAACGTGAGTTTTAACATTCAGTGGACAAAGCATTAGGCCAGCTCTGAACCCTGGGTTTTATGGAATTCTTACCTGGTTATTTTTCCAAGACATTGACAGAACCATTAATGTCTGCAAATGCTTTTGAGATTCCTGAAGCATTATAAGTCTGAATGACAAATACTTTTATTGTGAATGACTTTTAAATAGTCAGCAACTTAACAATGTACTGCGTCTGCAACACTTGGGTTATCCTGAACACAAATCCCAATTGTTATTACAGTGGGAACAAACATTTTGGGTTTATTTTTAATGCTTAAAATCCTGTAACATTGACATCTAACAGTTCCATAAAGTTGACCTCCACTTGATCTTTTCTAATAAAATGTTCAGTGAGTTTGGGGACAAAGACCAAAAAGCCTGGATTTTATTTTTTAAAAACTATTTACCCCAAGTCAATAAATTAATCCCCTGCTGAAGGGCTGACACAACATACCTTTCAAATCCACAGAACTGACACAATGCAAGCTGTCAATTTTCATACTGATATACGTCTCCAATTGCATTTCTCACGTGGTTTTGCGAGCAAAAGCTTAATGTGCCTTAAATAGCTCTGCTATCCAAGCTGAAATGCAGCCTCACAACTGTTAGTCCTTCACAATGGAAGGAACAGCTTCCAGAAATCCTTACTATATATTTATTACCATCCCGGTAAAACAGAAAAAAAGCCCAACCAAAACCCAAATCCAAACAAAAATAAAGCAAAGACAAACCTAACTAATCTCTCTTCACAATTAAAAAAAAAAATAGAGCTACGTTGTCACTGGAAAAAGCATGATGAAAAGCTGAAGTTTTGGTCCAAAGCTACAAATTTCTCCAACCACAATGCCATCGCTGAAGTTGGCTGCTGCAGAGATCCCTGATTTGAAGGCCAGGCTTCAATTACACTGGACTGTTTACACATTTCTGTCTCTCCCTGCCCTTCTGCTGCCCCCGTGCTCAGATGTCATATTATCCTTATCAGCAGATTAGAAAACCTCTTTGCAGAAACACTTATCTGTATAATGCCAGTGATGACACTTAAGCTTCAACTTTCCTATTTAACACTCCATGTGCCTTGCTGATAACATCCTGGACAGATGAAATTATGTGTTCAAGGCTTTCAGGGTCAGAAGAACAGCCAAAACAGGTTGGGATAATGGTCCACCCAGCCTAACCTCCTGTCTCCAGCCTGTTCCACGGGAAAAGAGAGAAATATCTCAAAGTCACAGGATAAACCCCCATCGAATAAACTCTCCTCCTGTCACACATGATTTATAGTCTCGCTTAAGTCAGGATTCTTGACAGTTCCCTCCTAAAACTCTTCTTTATTTTCTGTATTTGCTGTAACAGCTGGAGACACTCTTGTTGATATGAATCAACACAAAATCATTCTCAAGCTTGACCTGAGGAATAATTTTTTTTTCTGAGCTTAAAAAAAAAAAAGGAACTACCAGAGATCCCCGGCTTGCTTTCCATTTTGTACCTTCTCATTTCTTTGAGCTTCTTTTTGGCTCTTAAATGAGGACTTGCTGCAGAGCCAATAAGCACTCATGAGATGAACATTGAATGAATCCTGAATGCCATCCAAGGAGTAGCACAGTCCTCTTACCCAGCTACTCATTGCACTCATGTGCCTTAAGAAAGCAAACCAGCAGGAAGGCAAACCCCAAGTCCTTAGATGGCCCTATCAGACAGGGAACAACATTTTAACATGCTTCCTATTGTCAAATATGTAATAGATGTCATGAATATTCTGTCCCGCCATGGTTGGGTACTCATGAACATTGTTGAAATTACTCCAGTAGCACTGAGTTTATTTGAAAAAGAAGGATTAAATTCATGACTAGCATTTCAGGCTTCACAGACAGCTAACCAAAAGAGTAAGACAGATGTTAAGATAAGCGTCCCTTTGTATTGTCGTGTTCCTGAGTGGTAACATCAAACTATTTAATCTACAGAGCAGCCTAGCAAAAGGGGAAAAATAAAATAAGGAATCAAAACCCCAGAAGATGAAGATGGCTTTAGCTAGGTGTGTTGCTGTTAGGTAATCCAGGAATACCGATATGTGATAATTGCATTAGCACTCCGCATGACCTTGTCAGGAAGGTAAAATCACTATATAATTGTATTGGCTCATTAGAATTTCCTGTAGGAATATACTATTCTAGCTTAAATCAGAAAAAAGCAGGAAAACGCCATCATGACTGGACAACTTCCGACCAGACCCTTGGGGGCAGTTATAGGACAATAGGTAACTTCCATGCTTCACCTTCACGTTATACAGCACGTTTCTAAGATCTGGAACCTGACAAGAACTGAGGGCCAATGTACCATGGAGGGAAACAAAATAGGTTGAGGAAAAAAAAAGCTCTGTAGAGCCCTGGGGATTCTCAGCACTGTCAGAAGCTAAGGAGCATGAGGCTGCTGAAGTAAAAGAGAGAGATGACAAAAGTGTGAACCTTCTGTTCTATTTTTCATCCCCTGCCCAGCTGAGAAGGTGAATGGGAGAGATGTACTTTGGTGGGCACCTGGCATCCAGGGAGGGTCAACCCACCACGCTGGTGACGATACTTGATGAAAGATGGAATAGCTTTGCATTATGCATTTAGTCAGACAAGGGGAGGCTGTTAAAAACACAATTGCAGATGCAAACAGAAACCCAAACTCTCAAAATATTGAAGCCCTTACGTTTCTTTAGTCAAAAGGAAGAAGGTCCCTTTCAAGTATGTTTCAAAAAACCCAGACAGAGACATTCTTGGCCAATTTCCATTGATAGGAGTGCTCTTACTGCCAACTTATAAACTGCTCAGAATAGGTTTTATGAAGTAATGAAAATATAGTCAGGACCTTAACGCTCGCAGATGTGGAGTTTATGTTCAGCCCATCCAAACTGCAGCTCACCCATCACTTGCTCTGCAGATGGCACATGTATGCAGCAGTCAAATGCAGATTACATATTAAGATCATGACAAAGCAATGATGACAAACTAGACAGGAAAGGTGAGATTCTGAACAATTACTGCCTGATCATATACAGAGAAAACAGCCAGCCCAGACAGTATCAAAAACACCCCAAGAACAACAACACTTGAAAATGTTTTATGTATCTAGGACAAAATCACAGAATGCATAAAATGGTCTTGGTTGGAAGGAACCTCAGAGGTCACAGAGTTCCAACCCCCTGCAATGGTCAGCAACACCACTCACCAGACCAGGTTGCCCACAACCCCATCCAATCTGGCCTGGAACACTTACAGGGATGGAGCAGCAACAGCCTCCCTGGGCAACCTGTGCCAGAGCGTCAGTGCCCTCATTGTAAAAAATTTCCGCTAAGATCTAATCAACATCTCCTCTCTTCTAGCTTAAAGCCATTTCCCATCATCCTATCACTACACAATCTTGTAAAAGCCCCTTTCCCAGCTTTCTTACAGCCAGGAGTTCTCTTAAGCCTCTCTGTGCGTACCAGAGCTCAGCCAGAGCACAGAAACATGCTCTTTCTTACCTGCTGCTTTTTCAGTCTTTGGGTCCCTAACTTCCAAGAGACCTCTCCCATGTCACCCAAGATACAACACAGCAAGTCTGAAGCTGGAGCTGTGTGCCCTGAATCTAGTCAGCACTGTTAGAGCTGCTACTGTTACTCCTGCCAATTGGATGTAGATCACACAAGCCATTACTCTGTTATGAAAATCCGTGGAAAAACATTCTGTTCTCTAGTATCACAAAAAATAGTCAGAAATAACACAGAGCCAACTAATGTTGTTAGGGGACAGGGAGACCCTTCCTTTCCATCTGTAACTGACAACCCCAAGGAAATTGAGCTGCATATCAAGGCCAGGCTGGGATGGATTGTTGTTTCCCTGTCTCACTCATCCAGTATGTCTGGGAAAGATGCTCCCCATTCCCATTCAGGCCATGACACCTTGAACACAAAAGCAAACCACAAAGCTCTTCCCCCGCTGCCAACACAGAGCACACAGGGAGCTGAAGCAAGCTCTTCGGATGAGACAAGGGACAGTGAGGAATACTTCAGTCCTAAGGGTCCTATTTCCTCCTGCACCAAAGATTTCCTTTACCAGTTTCAAAGACAGTAGTACCCAGGGCTAACTTACCCTGGCTGCAACCAGAGGAGGCAGGGCTCCTCTAGGAGACAATTAGAGAGCTATTTTATTTGACTCTGGTGTTTCCCCAGTGACTCCAAAAGAAGCCTAAGAAGCTTCATCCACCTTGGTCAGAGTCAGCTGTGCAATTTCCCGTTTGCTTTGTGTTTCCATCTCTCAATGATGGTACCAGAATAAAACCTCAAACGGATTTGGTAAATGTAGAGTCCTGCATCTGGGAAAGAACAACCTGAGATACCAGTATAGGTTGGGGACTGACCTGTTGGAGAGCAGTGTAGGAGAAAGGGACTTGGGGGTCCTAGTGGACAACGGGATGACTATGAGCCAGCAATGTGCTCTTGTGGCCAAGAGGGCCAACAGCATCCTGGGGGGGGATCAGAAGGGGGTGGTTAGCATATCAAAGGAGGTTCTTCTCCCTGGCTACTCTACACTAGTGAGACCGCATCTGGAGTATTGTGTCCAGTTCTGGCCCCTCAGTTCAAGAAGGACACAGAGCTGCTGGAGGGTGTCCAGCATAGAGCAACGACGATAATGAAGGAAAGGCTCAGGAAGCTGGGTTTCTTGAGCTTGGAGAAGAGGATGCTGAGGGGTGACCTCATTAATGTCTATAAATATGTGAGAGGTGAATGTCAGGAGGATGGAGCCAGGCTCTACTCAAGGTCATCTAGTGATAGGATGAGGGGCAATGGGTGCAAGCTGGAACAGAGGAGGTTCCATATAAATATCAGCAGGAACTTCTTCACAGTGAGGGTAACAGAGCACTGGAACAGGCTGTCCAGTGGGGTTGTGGAGTCTCCTTCTCTGGAGACGTTCCAGACCCGCCTAGATGTGTTCCTGTGTGACTTGGTCTAGGTGATCCTGCTGAGCCAGGAGGATTGGACTAGATGATCTTTCAAGGTCCCTTTTAATCCCTAATGATTCTATGATTTTATACCATTTGGGTAAGGCACTGCCTTATACTAGCAGGAGGACTCAAGAAAACCTACAGCAGCTCCTGGTGGGAAGTCATGAGACTCAAATCCACCCAAGTGCATTTTCTCTTCAATGGGGGGCCTGCAAGCAGCAATTCCACAGTCTTTTTTTCACACACATCATGTTCAGCATTTACTTTTTCACAAGTGTCACCATAAATGAGCCAAGAGATCTGTATATAAGGGAGGAGAAGCTGGAAACAACAACTGCTGATAACAAATATATCCCAGTTAGTAAATAAAAGGGAAACGGAACATGTAGGCAGAAGCAATTCATAGATTTTCACCTAAGGCAGGCAGGTTCTTCAGGTTTTTACGCATTAAAGTAATTGATAGCCCTCTGTGCTCAACTGGTACAGAGGTCTGCTGTCAAACTTGCTCCATATAACATATGTAACCACCCAAAACCCATATACGAGAAACCATAAACCCACACAAATCACCGGGTTTCAGCACTGATACAAGAAAGTACCTGCTGTTCAGTAGGAGTCCTGGTAGTGCAAGTGGTTAATAAATATTTTGTCCATTTAAGAGAAAATATTTTGGGGAGCCACAACAAATTGAAGCTGAAGTGATTGCTTACAAGGTACTCAGGAGCTGTTCATTTTGTTTAAGGACTTCAATAAAAGTTTCACTTTGGAATAAACAGTCCATCAATAACTCACTCCAAGCCTTTCTGGCTTGCAGGCAAGAACCATCTCTTTCTCCTTCATCTCTTAAGAAGAACTACAGGGCTCCCTCAGTTTTTCACTGCAAATACAATAGGGAAATATTAATGTTCTTGTGTTTTGTCTGTAGTGTGAAGCCCGTTTCTTGCCTACCCAGATCTGAATGTTTAAGATGTGAATAAAGTTCATGTACACACCCCATTTCTGTTTACCTGAATAATAATCTAATATAAAATTAAGATATTAACTGTTTTTTAATATAAAGTCTGTTGACACTGAAAACTTCTTAAACACTAGACATTAAAAAAATCAAGTGGATTTTGAATAACAAGGAACAGAAAGCTGATACTTAAAATGCACAGGTATTTTGATCTAGCGAGTCTAGAAAAATCAATACATGGATGGTCACATCATGTACAGAAACACGTTCTGTGTGCCATCAGTATGCCGAGCACAGGCAGACAGGCAGATGTCAGATCTGCAGAAGGAAAGCCAAATGTCTATCAATAAGATATTACCACGGCCAGAAATAACCGAGTTACCATGACGGGGTGGTTACTTTGTAAGACACTCCAAGAGAGGGAAATATTTACTCTTCAAGTTGAGAATTCTAAAAATCAATCCAATGTCACTTAAAAATAGGAGACACAACATAACTGCAATGCTGATCCTTGGAACCACACAGGGAAGAGGATGCTATTTCTGTAAATACAACACAGTGCAATGTAGTTCCACTGAATGCAGGGAATCCACGCTCATTTATGACAGATGAACATCTGGTCTTTTATATCCAGAGAAAGGTAGGATAAATACTGCTCCAGCATGCCAACAAATTCCTGTTCACTCCACCAACTTCAATGGATTTATACCAAATGTATTTTTTTCAGAGACTCACAAGTTGAAAACCTATGCAGGTGTTAAACAGCTGGGAAGATGAGAAGTAACCAACCACCCGCACCTCACACTGGAGCTTTGTAAATTCCAACTACTTGGAAAAATTTCAAACACACACTGGTGACCTAAATCCCAGGTTCTGTTCCCCTAAGTCATTTCAGCCACTGAGGATCCTGATCTTTGCCCATCTGCCAGTAAAATGTAGGACTGCAAGGATCAACCACCTTTACTAAAAGCCTTGGGTTCCTATGTTACTCCTTTTATAGATCTGAGATACAGCTCATCTGTGAGGGCTGAAGACAAAACTGTCTTACCTGACCTGACTTCATCTGGCAATGTCCACTCACACAAGCCATACCCTGTACTACACTGGGCCAAGCTCCACTACCCCTGAAACAGAGCGGAGAGGCTTTACAAATTCCCTGATCCTGAAGGGAACAGCTTGATTTGATGAATGAATATCACCAAGAAATTTTAAATCCCTTCAAAATAACCCAGTAGCAGCAACAAAAACAATCCCAAGCCCTTATGGCAGGACAGGTGGTAGGTTCAGTGTCTTGTAGTCTCTTTCCTTCACATCCATCTTATCTGTTCCTTTCTTTTGTTGGAGAGCACAATCCACATTGTCACGTTTTGTCTCCAAGTACGGGTGGTTTAGATAACATTCTGTGCTGTCTAATTAGTTCACTAGCAATTAAAAATAAACCCGTGGCAGAGCTCCACTTGCCAGTGTCACCTTGTCACGAACACACTTGATGTTCACTGTGTATTAAATAAAACCTATCACTACCAGGGAGAGATCCTTTCCATCCCCCCTGTTTTTTTCCCTTCCCCACCATTTGGTATAATTACTCCTGACAATTTGCCCATCACACTGCAAGAGTCTTTCCAGAAGGAGAAAAATACTACTTTGTGTTCTTGTGATCACAAGTCTAATTGAGCAGAAAACAAATCTGTTAAAAAGAAAGAAAAAAGGGGGAGAAAAAAAAAAGAGACACTGAGGAAAGGCAGACTAATGTTTCACTCACTTAAAAATAATACAATTCCATGAGCGAAAGGAAAACGAGCGACCAACCGCTCCTGGAAATATTAATAGATTTTCTTCCTCTGATTTCCAGAGGAAGTCTCTGCAGCAGATGCTGTTTTCATGTAACTGATGATGACATTCAGATCTACTTTACTGTGACATACAGCTTCGTTTTTTTTCCCCCTATAGTTTTTAATTACGCCTATCATTGCTCCTCTCAAGCTGAGGTATGGCAATTGCTGGGTCGCGGTGGTACGTCGCTGCAAGCGCCGGCACCGACTGGCACGAGGGCCACTTTCCCTTTAATCTGTGGCAGTGCAAAACTAGGCGGCACGTGTGTAATTTAAACTGACAGGAAACATTAGCGTTACCGTACACTTTGTCAATTAAATGATGGTTTAATCAGTACAAATCTGAATGGTCAAATAATGTTATAATTAAAAGGAAATAATGGAAAGTGGTTTGGTGATTAATTAACAGAGCAGCAAGTACCAGCAGCACATCTTGTATGTGATATGGCTGCTCTCCTGTTCAACACTGGCTGGGGTGGAGGTGGTGGGAAGCGAGCTGACCCGACAGCCTGAGAAAATCCATTTTGGAGCTGCAGATCCAGCAGCACTGGCAATTTTCACAGGCTCTAATAAATGAGGGGGAACTTTACCTTCTTACCCTCCCTGCAGTGCTCTTCAAAGCACTGCCGGCCATGATCACTACTGACTCTTGGCTCTTTTTGCATATGTGTGTGTGTCTGTGTCTGCCTTTAGAAATAAGAGTTTAGGTACCTCGTAACCCCCAAGCACCCTGACATATATTGCAGAGGACCAAAATACGATGCTCTGCCTTTATCTGTTGTCTTGATCACTACAGTAACTCTCTCCCTTTCTTACTGCACTGGTGTACAACAAGCTACAGCACAGGAGGGTTTGGTGGTCTGCGAGACATGCTGTAACATAAAAGATTAAATACCTAACAGTATCGATCACCAAAGCAGTGCAGTGGTAATGAGGAGGCACTCACTCTGCTGTGTCTGACATGCATCACTGCGTAGTGTATAAAGTATGAACAGATACACCGTCAGGAGGACTTCGACAATTCAAGAGAGAAAAATTCCCCATTTTCCAGCAGTAGGTGCTAATTCACCTTCCAGAAATTCTCAATATTCGCACACAGTCACAGAATGATTGGTTGGAAGGGACCTCTGAACATTATCTAGTTTAACCACCCCTGCTAGAGGCAGGATTACCTCTCTAAAGAACATTAGAAGTGTCTGGGGTGTTGTAAGAAAAGCCACAAATGAAGATACATAAAACACAAGACCTCTGCAAAATCTGCTCCTAATTTGAGATGGGTGTGATCAGATCTCAGAACTGAACCTACAGCTAAAGATTAGTCCTCTGGACTGTCCCCAGGATGTCAGCTCTGATCTCACTGTCTGGCCTCCAGCAGACAAAAGTTGGTACCATAAACGTCCTCCTTTCCCTCTGAGTCCTCAATCCACCTTGTAACGGTGCAAAGACAGACCAGCAGATGGATGTGTTAAATCAACCCCTGGATCAGCAGTAGTCAGGTCAAATCCTGTTACTGAGGATGGGAGCCAGCCCAGCACAGTGTACTCAGCAAACTATGGTTCAGGGCTAGTGAACAACAGAGCTGAAGACTCCATCCAGATTCGTCATGTTTTGCCTTATTACAGCGCATTGTACAAGGAAACAGCAACATGCACATTCAATCGCGGGTAAAATGAGGGTGGGATGTTGTATTTAATATTTATACGCATGGCATACTGGCAAAATTACTGGCATCTGTATGTGTGTGAATGACTGTTTTGAGGAACATGTGTTGTGTGCAATGCTGTTTATTATCAGCAAATGAAGCCAAAAGCTAAGTTGAAAATGAATGCTAAATTAAAAATTATATAAAATGGAGTGAAATGATTTAATTAGCAGATTACAAGTGACATGCTTTACTATTAGAACTAGCTTGGGAGGAATTGAGGGAAGGGAGAAGATAAAAAAAAGCCACAACAACCAACCAAACCCTTGAGTAGACACAGACGGGTGGAAAACCATTTCTTTTTCCTCTGTCTGCGGAGTTACAAAAACACAGTAACATATTGTCCTGGTGTTTATAATCACAAACTCCGCTGCCGTCACAGTACTTGTTTAATGAGGCAGCCAGTCAGAAATAATGAGACTTTGAAACAAATTGTTCTCACTTCTAAAAAGGGAAAAGAGAAGAGATGCCTGGTGCTCTAATACACCGCACTAAGAGTGCTTTGGCAGCGTCTCTGTGCTTGACTCCTCATACTGCGTCCCTCCAAAGGGATTTCTGAGCAGAGGAACGTGTTATGGCTTCCTATAAAAGCAAGACAAAAAAAAGCTCAGAACTCTATTTATTCCCAGGTTTCACCACTAACTTGTTGCATGACTTCATTAAAAAAGCATTGCTTGCTAAATTAATTAACATATGTGAAACGCTTTGAACATTTTTGCTTGGCCTCTACCTTTAAAAAGGGAATATTTCACTCCTATAATGATCTTCTATTAAAACTGTCAATATTCTTTGCCAGCAGGAATTGATTTAGCTTTCCAGAGCTTACAAGAGCACAGCTAGAGAGCAACCCACTGCCCCTCCTGCTAAACATCATACAAGAGGGGGGGATCTGAAGGAGGCAAAACCACTCCTCAAGCCTACACAGGGCGGCTAAATGTTTGCACAGCTCCCTGGCACAACAGGCAGTGCAATAAGGTAGATTTACAGACTCCTTCGCCATCGTTTCCCTGGATGCCCCATCTTGTCCCAGCACTAGTCTCCTCCACACAGACTTTTTCATCAGCATATGGAGCTCAGCCCTGCTCACTCTGTCCCCAGTGTGTGGATCCCAGGGGCTGCCTTTCAAACTCCTACTCCCCTGCTTCCAGAGAGCAGAAGCATCCAAGTCTGCTGCACCCTGAGAATGCTCAATGTTCAATACAGCCGTAATAAACTCATAACCACAGACATACGCACCTCTCTGATAGAGGAATATAGAACCTAGAAAAAGACTGCAACCCCAGAAAGCCTTTAAAGAAACAGCCTTTAACTTATTTTGATCTTCAAATAACTGAAGAGTAAAAATGTGAATAAATTCTGTACACACAGACATCAACCAAGTCACCTGCAGCTGCCCTGGGGTGCTCAGCAATACCTCTACTGCAACCTAGCAAAGAAAAGGGGCTTCAGGCTCTGCTCCTGCAAAGACTTAGCTCAGCCCAAGTACCACTGACAGGTTCAAGTGCAGGAGCAGCCTGACCTGGACAAACACAGCAGCAAGACACAGGCAAGAGGTACATAATGACCATGAAGCGGAAGCAAGAATCTAGTCAGGATGAATCCGATGCAAAAATTCACTCTGCTGAGTTACAGAGCTGAGATGCCAAATCCCCACTCTGGCCCAGCAACAGGGAAGGAGGGTTGAGGCTGCCAGAGGGAAGCACACCCAGCCTAAGCTTCTTCAAACAGCCGAGCAGATGCTGGGTGTTTAGACAGCCATACGGCTGCCTGCTCCATCTACCATACTGCACCAAACGCTCAACAGCAACTGCAGAAAACAACAGAAGGGGAATAATAAGGTCTATATATTATGTGTAGATTAAGAACAAAAAAAAAAGTAGTTCTCTAATTCAGTACGTTTGTACCTTTTAGCTATTCCCTGGTAGTTAGATCCAGGAACAGGAGATGGGACTCAAACAACCCACTCCTTTCTCTCAAAAGCCAGAAAGGCCACAGAACCTGAAGTCTGTTGTTACACCATGATCCGTATCACTTTCTGGACATCCATTGTTCATTGAGAAGCCTCTGATCAATTTGCTTTCTGTGTCCTGATGTGCTGTTTAGAAAAAACCAATATAAATAAGTTCAGAAGAGGGAGAGTGAACTTAACAGAAACCACTTCAGATGTGTTTGTTTATGGAAGAAATGGAAGGCTGGAATGGGGGGGTGGGAGGATTTTTTTTCCTAGTCTCCCACGTATTCCTAAAACGGTCTGTGCATTGCCTGGGAGTAAATCAATACTAAGCACAGTCCAGGCGAGACTGCCATCTTACATGAAGCACTGACTGTAAAATAGACACAAAAGACACATGATACTCTCTAAGGTCCCCAGCAGCTATAATATCCATCCTTGGCAGCTCGCTTGACATTTCCTTGCCCTGCTTCCCAGTCCTCTTTCTTCCTCCCTCCCCCTCTCCTTCTCCCTCTCTCTCTCTCTCACACAGCCATGCTCTGCCTCTCAGGGGCTCGCCGACCGGGTGAACAGATAACAAACCTGTCAAGAAGGGTTTAGCTGGGGAATAAATCCTGCGTTCGCCAGGAAATGATGTGTACAATGGGAAAATACAAGGGATGACATGAGCCTTCCCTTCGGAGAGAGTGGCCAAGAGATGCTTAAAATGTTACAGCGTGTGCTAAACGGACGCTGGGACGACTGATCAGATCCGATCTCAGACACTGTGAGGGGCTCCCTTCCTCCCCACTTCTCACTGCTACCGAACACACACAAAGAAAGCAGACAAAGCCCATTCCTACATCTGCTTTTTGAAAAATACCTATTTTTAGAGGCTTGACCACGAGGAAGGTAGAACTGGCATGCACTAAGCTTAAGGCCACAGCTAAATTCTTTTTGAGTGGCTGGAAAGGTTGTGTGAAATCCACCGTGGTTTATTTGTATTTTTAACAGATGATATATATGCAATCTATGAAATTCAAGTTTATACATACTTTTAAAATAAACTATATGATAATAAATACTACAACAGTAAATACATTTACTATGTTAAATTTCCATTTCTAAAAGGACAATAGAAAACCCACCACCTGATAAGGTGACTTAGTCCACATCTCTATTACTGTTTTCACAGGGTCTTTTGCACAAATCCAATTTGCACTGGTGCAATAAAGATTCATTACCCTTCCACCCAGCAGACTTGGCATTTCTGCACAAGATCTAATTATGAAAAACAGGAAACATCCCATAAACAGATGCTAATTGCAGTAAGAAAGTTACTTTCATTTGAGTAACAAGGTGGCTCAGAAAGTTAGTCAAAAAGATTGCTGTATCAGTGACAGGAGTTATTGGGGAGGGGAAAAACTGCGACAGTGCTCTTCACAGCCAGCATGAACAAGCTGAGATTCTGGGGAGCTAGGGTTTGTTAGAAACAAGAAAAGCAATTACTCATGTCAGTAGGTCTCCTCTCTAACATGCACATGCCATCAGGAACTCATCTCTAAAAGCTTTGAGATTCCAACACTGGTTGGCTGAAGTCAAAACTTTGGCCTGACCTCAAGTCTTGGAAAACTCAGAGAATCAGATGAAATCACTGCGTTTGGTTTTGAGCAGAGCAAAACACACTGTTGCTGTGTTTGCATGTGAGGACTCCCTCGGAGGGGAATCAGAAGTGGGGTGGTTAGCAGATCGAGAGAGGTCCTTCTCCTCCTCTACTCTGCACTAGTGAGACCGCATCTGGAGTATTGTGTCCAGTTCTGGGCCCCTCAGTTCAAGAAGGACACAGAGCTGCTGGAGGGTGTCTGGCATAGAGCAACGACAATAATGAAGGATGTAGAACAGCTCCCTTATGAAGAAAGGCTGAGGGAGCTGGATCTCTTTAGCTTGGGGAAGAGGAGGCTGAGAGGTGACCTCATTAATGTCTATAAATACATGAGGGGTGGGTGTCAGGAGGATGGAGCCAGGCTCTTCTTTAAGTCATCTGGTGCTAGGACAAGGGGCAATGGGTGCAAGCTGGAACAGAGGAGGTTCCATATAAATATCAGTAGGAACTTCTTCATAGGGAGGGTAATGGAGCATTGGATCAGAATGCCTAGGGGAGTTGTGGAGTCTCCTTCTCTGGAGACATTCAAGACCCACCTGGATGTGTTCCTGTGCGACTTGGTCTAGGTGAACCTGCTGTGGCAGGGGGACTAAACTAGATGATCTTTGATCCCTAATGAAACTATGATTCCTAACCTCCAAACACACACACCATGGCTCTGATGTGGATGTTTTAAAGCAGTGTCACCCACCACAGCGATGTTTTACATCTATTCCAAATGCAATTGTCGCCAATGCATTTTTCAGCTCTCTAAACCAAGGACAGTATGTTTCACTCACTGAAATGATTTTTCTAAATACTACCTTTATGGTGTAAAATGTGACTCCAGACAATGATTTTTACAGAAAAACATGTCCCCTACACATACATGGAACAACCTGGGGTAAATCCTCCAGTGAGACAAACTGTGAATAACACAACAGTGATTTGTGCTGGGAGTGTCACCCATGGAGCAAACATGAAACTCTTTGGCTGTCACAGAGAAGTCATGTAATGGTTCCTTAACACGTGATTTGTTCTCTTTCATCAGCAGGAAAATCAGGATTTTCTGAAAACTTGCAAAAAAGACTGAAATATACACTATGAAGATAAATCCACAGCGCAGTAAGCAAGGAGCCAAACCGGACTGCTTGTAGTATTTCTCAGTAGATTATGGGAGCACTAATTTATTTAGAGCAATGACAGCAAGTGTCTTCCAAGAGAAGCTACAGCGAAGTGCCCACATATGGGTGACACCACTATCTAAATTTATACAATAGAATCATAGACTGGCTCAGATTGGAAGGGACCCCAGAGATCATCTACTCCACCCCTCTACCATGGGAAATGATACTTCTCAACCTCACTTGGTTGCTCAAGACCTCATCCAACCTGGCCTTGAACACATCAGATGGCAACTTGCTTCTTGCTCTAATAAAGGGCAGTCTGAGTTCAGACAGCTCTGTTTATGCACCTTTAAATTTCTATATAACATCTGGCTATGGGAAAACTACAGTGACTTAACACAATGCAATAAACCTTGTTTGCAATATCTTGAAGGAACAAAGACTTCACTAATGATATTTTAATGAGGAAATGCATACACTAATTAGAGCTGTCTTCTAGCTGGCCTGAAAGCCTCGTGCACCAAGGAAATGCAATCTTGAACCACGTTTGTCCGTAAGTTTTGTTTTCTCTGGGTTGGGGATTTTCGTTCTCATTCTTGGTGGAGCAGACAAGACTCGGAGGAATGGCACATAAATAGCTTAATCTAAGAGCATCAAACAATGTCAGTTGAATAAGATATCTTCCATTTTTATTCTGCGTAAGAGTTATATTAATTTGCAACTGACACTTTAAGGAAGAGATGCAGAGTACTTAGCTATTATTAGAGGAATTGGGCAATATAATATGATCCTGTTTATGCACTAATAGTACTGAGCGATGCACTGCTTTGCCACAGACAGCATTTTATTACTGCAGGGCCACGTATGCTGGGAGTTGCGGTGACCTTACTCTCAGAGGTTCACATCTTATTTTCTACTGCTAAGTGTTGCTTTTTTTCCATTTCTGGAGGGGGAAGAAGGTCACTTTGCACTATTACTGTTCCATTAACTTACGCTACAGCATACACATTCTTAATCCAATAGCATCTTACATTGTACCTTTTAACTCAATAATGCATTATTTTCTGAAGTCTTGCCCACACTGGCCAAATTAATACCTGAGGTTCTGCAGCTATCAAGAGCAGCACAGAGAAAACATTTAGCTGAGTGTTGAGGGGCTCAGGCATTGTTACAACAAATCTATTTTTCTTTTCACCTTGGTGATTGTTAATGCTACGAGTGATGGGCTCTCACACATCTACAGATCCTCAAGCACTAGAGGCTGATTCTCATTCACACTCAGCATCAATGAGAACCAGACCTGACATGTAACTGCATAGCTTACATGTGCTGAATAACGCTGACGCCTCACAACATTTCTTAACACACACCAGACAAGTCAGAACTTGCGTTTAGCAACGTTGGGTCTCCTAAACATCGCTGTTTGGTCAAGGTGCTGGTTGGAGTATCAGGGAATGTACTTGCCAACCACAGTGATGAGAGCAAGGGGGCTCAGCTTGGGACAAATTTTACCAGATCAAACAGTGGCTTCGCTCACCTGAAAGCAGTGGCACAGCCATGGCTTGTGATTCATGTCTGCACTGAAGCCTTTTCCAGTAACATTGCAACATAATTTTATCTGGCAATGGTTCTGGGTGTAAAAAAGTTGGTTTACTTCAACTTGTCCTGCCATTTCTAATTTATCTTCTTTAATAAATAAATAAGAAAACAAATAAGCAGGAATGTTTTATTTAAGAATGTGATTCTAGACATTTCAATGCATTAACACACATCCCTACAGATTCAGCCTTTTCTGATTGAATTCTGGATCATTTTTATTCAGTGACTGCAACAGGAAAAGTCCAGGATGCCAAGAGAATAATATACTACAAGCTGGTGTTATGATGACATGCTCCGAATACTCCCCTGCCAAGAAGAAATTTAATTACAGCCATTGTTTGTATTATTCAAACAACTATTGACAGTAAATCTATCCAGCATGATGTTTCCTCTTTGTATTCATTGCAGCCTTTAGACTGGAAGAAATAAAATAAATAAAAAAAGGAAGAAAAAGGAAACGTTTTCCCCCCTTACTCCTTCCCCAGTATCAGGCTACACGAGGCCACTGAAGCCCAGTTGATTTCCCAAGTCCAATTATTCTGCAGTACACAATCCTCCAGAATAGCTCTCCTCACCTGGGGACTCTGGCTGCCTAAACACACTGCACTTAATGGAGTCCCTGAAGTTGTCTCCATTTCATTGCTTCTAACTAATAGGCTGTGATATTTCCTACCCCTACGCCCCCCTCAAATAGACCACAGCTCTTCTCACTCCCCTCACCCCATCCTCCATCTAGAATCAAAGTGGCTAACGAGGCATTAGGAGACTGCCTGCCCATCTCCCATTGCTGTGTCTTCACTACCACCTACTGACTGCAGGTCTTAAAGCCACAACCACCTCATCACCAGCATCTCAGAGGTCTCCTCCCAGCTTCGTGGTTCTCATTTCTTATAAACAATGAAACAGAAAAAACAGTCCTGTGGCTGGTGCCTACTGGCATGAACGCCACGAGAGCCCTTCAGGTATGAGGCTTAATAAAAAATTGCTCTCTCAAGATACCATCAATTTTAATTTAATCTGCTCTGGTTTTACTTTCCTTTCGATCCCAAGCTGTTGTTTGTATTCCTGCGCAACAGGCTGGATCGCCAGCAATGGAAAGAAAGCTGCAACGTCAGCAGAGTGAGTGATGTGAAGCATTCATCAAAACCTGACCTCCTGCCTCCATCTCTTTCTAAACCCCATTCCTTGTGTTTTTCTTTACCATCTCACTGTCTGCAATAGCATCAGGCAGCCAATGTCCAGTTACACAGTGCCTGTTCCCCACATACCATCCTAGAGGAAAACCATGAACCAAAATACTAAAACTACCAAAGTTTGCAAGTGTTGAGGTTCAAATCCTGTCAGGATTTTGAGGAGGAAATGGAGAGGAGTATTACTGTCATATCTAAAAGGCCCAGCACAGCTGTTAGGGGTATTGCGCACCAAGGAGTCCAGGCAGTGCTGAATTTGAGCTGCCTCGTTCACAGAATCACAGAAAAATCACAGTTGGAAAGGACCTGCTAGATGATAGAGCCCAACCATATCCATACCAACAAAAAACCTTCATTAGTCCCTGGCAGGCAGGATGCAGCAGAAGGTCTTTAACACAGTCATGCACAAGATGCAAAGCACAATCAAAACAGCCTCCTTAACTTTTCCCATCTTAAAGAAATTATTCTGTAGTTATCTGGAAGACAAAAACATTAGCTGAAGGCCAAGAGCTCCCTATGGCTTCAGAGAGAAGCAATAACCCTTTGCGAGGCTAAAGCCTGGGGACAGCTCTGCAGAAGAGACTCTGGGGAACACTAGCTGACCGGACACTGACCAGCAGAAGGGAACTGCAGTCTGGCCTATGCCAATGAGGAAATATTGGGGAGCAATGATTTTTAAGCCCTGACAGGGTGAAGCCCTGAGAAGCCCAGTCAAGCAGTCACATCTGACCAGTTCAACCTGAACTGTTTTATGGTTCCACAATTCATTAAAGCAGCAGACTAGAACTGCCTAGATCATACCTAACAACAACTAACTGCACTTCAAGGCTGCCTCAGAGGAGCTGGCAGGGACATATGGGCACGAAAGGCTAAAAAGGGCTTGGACTTCGCACAATCAGCTCCCAGGCATCTCTCTAAAATCTTGAGGTCTGTGGGGAAATGAAAGGCCAAAGTCTGATCCTCCTCTGCCCTGCAGTTTTCAGGGTCACCATGCTAGAAAGACATGTCAAGGTAGTGTCCTGCTCCCTCTGAAAGCAAGGACAGCAGCTCCAGTGACTTTGAGAATCTCACTCATCATTTGCTGCTTCCTGACAGCTGCCTCCATGCTCTGCTGCGCTGCAATAGTGGAAGACAAAACCAAACACTTCAGAAATAAGGAATATTATTATGCTTGGATGTTTGGATTTTCCAAGTCCAATAAATATCGCTGCCAAATGTTTGTTACAGATCAGAAACTTCAGTCTTAATGTTGGCATTGAGGGCATTTTTCTTATAACTGGGACACTCTGTATCAGCAAACCCATCAGAAAATCTCTGCAAGATGCTCAGGATGCACTAGGAATGCCCAAAGGTCCACATGTAAACAACAGTGTGATCAACAAGGAGTTTGAAAGCAGCAAATACTTGTCACTCTGTGTGGCCCTGGAGAAGTGGTTAGTGCTTCTCTCCTCCTGCAAGGTCCTGGTAACTTGGCACATCTATTCTCTTGTGTTTCACATGCTGTACTTCACCATGGGGCTAATGGGCTAGGATACCCATCACTGGGTTTCTCCAAGTAACTCTTGCAAGGCAGGTAAAAGCCTTGAATGACAGATGGATACTACTACAAGCAAGAACAGTGCTATAGTCGTGCTAAAGGCAGCACGTGCTGGGTTTGTTGGCTAGAGGGTTTTTTTCTTTTAAGGTTTTTCCATAGAGGACCTGACAGAACTGCCTTCAGCCTGCATCCCTTCTCCCCCAGATATGGTTCTTTTTCCTCGGGAAGAACTGCGCTCTCCTGGAGCAATAGCGCTACATACAGACTGATTCAGACAATTAAAACAGAGCCTAAGAGCTCACAATCACTCTTAAATTCCCATCTTGAGTTACTTAGAACAAGACAGGGCAGTAATGTTTAATCACAGTGACATTTGGCTTGAGGTACAGTAAGTACATCTAAATCAACTTTCTGGCCAAAACTGGCTTTGATGTTCCCACAGGAGAGAGTTATTGTTGTCTTCAAAGGTTAAACCCTGACTAACTCCAGTAGGTAAAATGACAGGAGCTCAGGGATGAAGCGTGAAAGACTCCACAGCAATCACCCACATGAACTTCATTTCTTCTACCCAACTTATCATGACTGTAATATGCAACTCTGTTTGAGGAGATATCCTGAAGAAGGGAGAGCTTCCCTCTTGCGCAGACACTGGTGTTACAGTGTTGTTGCAGAGTACATATTAAAATGCATTAAGACATAACTAGGGTTGTCTCCATGTTATGCCGCTATTCTTAAGCTGTTATGTTACTAAGCCACATTGGCTTTTTTCGACTTCCCTTTGATGTTCCCTCTATTATCTTTTTATAGCATAATCACACATTTTGGTATGTCGAAGATCAAAGGGAAGCTGGAGCTTCTAAGGCTAAGCCTGGATATGGGGCCTGTAACTAACTGAATTCATTATATTTAATAATATTCTCAGAGGAATGGCAGGGGAAAGTCATACGAAATAATAAACATGGAGGTAAACAGTGAAAGACTACTGAAAGGAGTTTAACAGCAGTTTTGTTTTATGCTTCTCTTAAGCTCCTGCACTAAATCTGTCACCTTCCTCTACATGACTGATCAGGACTTGCTCACATTTACATCCAAGGGACTGTGACAGGTCTTAACACACCAACTTCTTCCTTTGCTTGGGCTCCTCGATAACATCTTTCCCAACTTATAAAATATATTCTATACTGAGACAGAATGGACTGTCCAGGGCAGTGGTGGAGTCCCTGGAGGTGTTTAAGGACAGACTGGCTGTGGCCCTTAGTGCCCTGGTCTGGCCAATGTGGTGATGTCAGGTCCTGGACTGGGCTGGATGAGCTCAGAGGCCTTTTCCACCCTGAATAATTCTGTGAGATACTCTCACACGGACTGTTTTGAGTGATGTTTAATTGAACAACACTGTGTGTTTTGTAAGCAAATGAAGGCACTTAAAAATATTCTCAAAGCAGACAGGGACACATAAGAAAACAGGTCTTGAAAAAGAACCTAACTCCTTTAGACTCCTTGGAACTCCTGCATCAAAACACCCATCTTCTGGCAGACTTGGCGAGATTAAAATTAGTTCTAGCTGGCATCACCAGAAAGCTATAACACACAGCTGAATGACAGTCAAAAAGGTGTAAAATTCTCTTCTGCTTTAGGAAGCACAAAGCAGAGTATTCTAACCTGATCCTTGTAGCTGAATGCTTACTGATGAGTGAAAGTGCAACCGGATCAATTACCTAAGAACTGTCTTTAAGCAAATAGCCGCTGAATTGCGCAGCCAAATGGCACGAAGGGCTCAATTTTCACACCTGTAGATGGAGAAGTTAACCTGAACAAACTTGCAAAGTGGGTTAATTGCACAGCACAGGCAAAACCACTAAGAACCTTCCTCTGGTTACTTCTGAAGTGTAATTCAAGCAGTGCAGGAAGTTGCTTGCTCTTGCGGCTGAAGCACAGTGAGCAATCCACTGCAACTGCTTCAACTGGACTGTTCCAGTGGGAAATAATACAGGTCAGCACTAACCACCTTGGGCAGCAGTTTAAAGTAACTGGTTGCACTTCACATGCGGTTAGGAGACCCTCTGCTGTCAAATCCTGCAATTCAGTAACAGGCTGAACTGGGCCAAGCACAGGAAAGGTAGGCAGAACAGCCCTTCCAGGTCACATCAGGGAAAAAAGGGTGTAGAGAAATCAGGAAAGCACTGTTCTGCTTCTCTGTGTTCCTGGACTGCAGCATCACAGGAAGTATCAGCATAGGGAGGGACCAGGCATGAAGATGGAGCAGAAATGGTTTGCTCTTGAAACAGGAATCAATCTTTAGCTGCTGCCCATAATGTTAACACTCTAAACTGGAAGTGCTGGGAAATCAAAGTGAAATTTAACCAGGACCAAGTAGCTAACTATTGGTTGCTAAGCTTCTAACGACCCATTTTGACTCATTACCTGAATTATTGTTGATAGTTTATGATTTGTGGTCATGTCTACCTCTGCATAACTGAAATTCATAGAATCATAAAATCATTAATGAAAAACTCATCTCACCTCACATATGCTGCTGTCTTTTGCTCAGTTGTTGAAACAGTCTATCTAGAGAGGTGCTGAGATACATGATTTAGAGGGCAGGGTGGGGTTGGGATGATTGTTGGTCCTGATGATCTTAGAGGTCTCTTTCAACCTGTGATTCTATGAAAATGATCAGATGATCACATAAGAAATTGCACACGGAGCGGTAAAGCCAGCCTCACTGAATCCTAAATGTTTGCATGCTTAGAAATCACTATAAATTCATGTGGAGAATGAACTGAGGACTCAAACCTGCCTGGGACTGATGCAGAACATCTCTATTCCGTCTCTCAGTTTCTGTTTATCGAAATCCAAACAATGGAACCAGGGAGATTTTATTTTTAGAGTATTGCTCAATTAAGCTTAGTTCTCTTGATAGACAACAGAGCACTAGTATTGCAGCTCTGTATTAAGCATGCTCATTTTTTATCTCTATTTATTGTACAATAATTTAACTTTATTGAAGTGAGGGTTTAAGTCCCCAAGGCAGATTGAAGCACTGAGCCTGGGTATTCCAGTGTAACAACAGTCCTTGGGCCTGTTTTAGTGTCTAACATCCTTGAAATGTTGACTTGCAAACTAGAAGCTCTTTTGCTAGCTGATTTAATTCAGTGTCTCTGAATTAAAACTCTACTTTCTGGAACACACAAAACATCTGCAATTTCCCATAGAATACCTGTTTATCTAAATAGAGTCACCCTTGTTTCAGTGAAACTTCTTCACAGTGAGGGTAAAGGAGCATTGGAACAGGCTGGAGACATGCAAGACCTGCCTCGATGTGCTCCTGTGTGACTTGGTCTGTGATCCTTGGACTTGTGATCCTGCTGTAGCAGGGGGATTGGACTAGATGATCTTTTGTGGTCCCTTTTGATCCCTGATGATTCTATGATCTCTCTGTACGCTAAAACCAGCTTGATAAAGCTCTCAGATGGTACAAAGTTTATCATCGTAGGCAATATTGCAAGCTGCCATTATACTTCACCTATGACCTAGTCAAGAGAGAATTTAACTACAGTTATCCAGAAAGGAATAAGAAAGAAACACCTGCAAAGCCCAAATGCAAAGGGTAGTGTTTGAAGATCATTAGCTCAGTACTAAAAATCACTGTTTCTCCAAAAAGCAGTGATGTAGAACACGACCTTCCCTGAAGGTTTTAAACTCTACATACTGGATGTGGAACAAGACGGGATATTTTATTCTAAGGCTTTGACAAACTAATTAGATTTACACCCTTGCTCAAAAGGAAGGATGTTTTTCCTGGTTTTTAAACAGTATTACCAAAGACTGCAAGTTGCACATGCTCTTGGCAACAAGGTCTGCCCAGGAACACGAGGAATAAGACAGTAATAATACAACCTTCTTGTTGTACATACAATGTGATTAAAAAAAATTGTATTTTGTGTGGCATGTTCAGATCGATTAAGTCCCACAGCGAGATATGGAAAATGTTAATATGATGCACAAATAATAACTCTATTTGATTAGAAGTTCTCTACCATTAGTGAAGCAGGCAGTCACATTACCGTACACAGGTAACACATAAAGTGTTACAGGACATCTTTGTTATCATGCCTGATGGAAAAAAGAAGGCACAGTAAGGCAAAGAGCATGTTGTCCTCAAAAGCAATAGAAAATGCTCCTAACAGAAGAGTATTGCTTTGTTTGTTCTTGTGCTACAAACATCGCTCAGGCACCCCTGGAACTTGCTGGAAATCAACCAAAGAATAAAACTGATTATTTTTTAGTGGCGGGTTTTTCCTTTTCCTTTTTGTGAGGGTTTAGAAGTCACCTCTCCTGTCATGTCAGTCCAAGCACTGCAATTCAATCCCAGCAGATTATTATAAATCCAGAGGGTTATATTTTCAAAGCTGCCAATGGGATTTAGATGCACAACCCTAATTTATTTGAAAGGAGCCTGGACTCTGAACACAGTTATCTACACACTTCTATGTCTAACGACACAACCAAAGGTGAGGGAGGGTTGTTTTGACAAATAAACAGTGAAGACAAGAACAACAAACCCATGGGGAACTATAAATGTAATGGCTTACTGATAATGTCAGAAAGTGGATGTCTCCAGCTAGAGCCCTACTACAGTTGTTTACAGTGGAACACAGCGCTACATAATACATTGTACATTTGGGTTTTGCCGTTTGCAGCAGAAGCTCACACCACTCTGAGTTTTATTCCATGTCATAGTATCACTGGAGGTAACTATTAAGCTCATTTTACTTGTGAGTAGGTTGAGACATAAATCCAAGGTTACAGACCAAATCTCCGATTCAGCAAAGCACTTAAGCACATGCTTAGCTGTAAACACATGTACCATCCCATAAAAGTAAAGATAATCATGTGCTTAAGTGCTTTGCTGAATCAGGGCCAAAGACAATAGACGAGCCAGGAAGAGAAGCCAGGCATCACTAAACCAACTAGACAACTTTCCCTGCAACGTAAACGTTATAAAAAGGAATAGATCATAAAGGGGGTGGTTATGACTTGGTAGGAGAGTTAAGAACAGCTGTCACAAGGTGGGGGGTAAGGACTGAGAACAAACAGGCATTTTAATACTGGTTTTCACAGCACCCTTAAGAAAGCAGAAGGTAATTTGCTTCCTATTTCATCTCATGCCCCTCTTTCAAGCCTCAAACCGGCTTCCTCACTCCATGAAAATTATGGTGCATTACCCAGCAGTTCTGCTAATTCAATTTAAAATGGATCGCCATTTATGACTGTACCTTTGACTATACAAAAAAAGAGGCAATACAAGAAAGAATAGACAGGTGGAGGGTGCAGGAACTAGGTGCCAAGAAGGAAGGAGCAACATTTTTCTCCTTGTGAATTTTTATTAGGTAGAAAGTCCCCATTTCACTAGGCAGAAATGTGTGTTAGAAGTAATCAATATAACACAGAGGATACAGCCTGTGTTTTCAGCACATTAGACACCTGTCACAGAAAATGCAACCGTTGCTCACGTGGGGAACGTTCCAATTCATAACCCGGCCCCTGTCGGACCGCCTGATCTTTTCTTGAGAACACACATCTGTCTGAAGGAGCCTCACACAAAGGGGCACTGTGCACCCAGACAGGCTCCATGCAAGCGCTCAAGTCTTGAGTGACGAAACTTGAGGCGAAACAAGCTCTTGAGGAAAGCCCCGGTTTGTTCAAAGAGCCTGCTGCACGGTTTTAATAACTTTTCCAAGTACGTTTCAGAAACCTTACAGGATTTTTAGGGGTCACGTATCTGCTCTGCATCTCTTTGTGAGTGGAGAGTGTCTTAAACGATCCGACTCAATGTTTCTCCTACATAGCCTTGAGTTGAAATTACTTTCTCCTTTCTGTGGAGCCAAAAGCCTTGTTATCTAGATTCCCCGAGAGGAGCAGCAGGTATCATGGTACTAACCGCACATTTGGTTCAGATTAACTTATCTCCCCCTTGTGCAGGATCATAAAAAAGTTAATTGGAATATGCAGCTCCAACGCACACCACAACGTGAGCTGGACCAGCGAATGCTGGAATCTAACCGTGTGGCAGCTCTCTGCTTGGAAACAAGCTAAACCCTGTCACGTTCCATTTAGGCAAAATAAGTAATTTAAGTAAGATCTGGTTTCTTCTGGCACAACCTCACTACTTCCTACAGGACACACCACATCAGCACATGAACCAGACTCTCCTTTGTAGGTAGAGGTGGCTGCTGCCATTTTCCTAGATAAAACCTTATAACACGCAGCTAGGAGGAGATTAAAAAGGTAGATCAGGGCTGCCAAAGCTAGTCAGGAACATCCAGGCAGACTAGAACTGACCAAAGGGATGCTGCTTCTGTCCTTCACCAGGGGTCTTCCCCAGCAACAGAGCCCCTAACCAGGAGCACCAAAAAAACAGGCAGTTTGGAACTGCCTTCTTCAGTCATCACTATCATTAAAGCAGTCATCTGGATTTACAGGATGTCTTGTGAACCAGTTTACACAGTCATTTCCTTTCCAGTGTCCTAATGAATGGCTTCCACTCTCCAAAATTATTATAAATTAGCTTTGATTAAAGAATAAATTAATAATTGATCCCCCATCAGTGATAATGCAATTTACTCTGCTCATGAATCCCACAGCTTGGTACTCAGAGCCCAAGCACACCTTGATAAATCCATTCATCCTCCTACAGTAACATCTCTTACTATTCCTACCACTAAGCTTGAGGCATTCACTGAGTCAGGCTGAAAGCCTCAGGAAGCTCCATTTCCTTCTACACTCCCCATACCAGAAAGCCCTTTGGAGTGAATCAATGTTGAAGCAGTGACACAGCATCACAAATCAGGAAGAAAGGTGATTCCAGAAGATCCCTTCCCCAACTTGTGATACAGGAAGAGAATTCAGACCTTCACAAATCAAAGTGTAGGGTTTCAATTTTGTTGTTTGGTTGGCTTTTTATTTTAAGAGACTCAAAATCTGTTTTCCAAGCCTTGGAGCAACATAGCTCCTTAGGCACACTGAGTTAAGTCATGGCACGTATCTCCACCTCTGTGAGCACACTGAGTTGAGGCATGTCATGTATCTCTACCTCCACAGTGTCTTTGTGAAGGTAGAACAGCAACAGGCCCTTTCCCTGGCTGTGTCTGGGAGATGTGAAGGTCTTCAGAACAGCATCTCACTCTGCTCAGGAGATATACAGCACCTTACATGATAAAGCAGTCAGCATTTGTAGTGCTACTGAAATATAAACAGGTTGTACTAAACATAATTCAGCAAGAGGCAGTTCAGTGATCTTAGAGTAGGATGAAGACACAGTAAATAGGAAACATCCTGACAGGAAAAGAACCGACAGTGCAAAATAGACAGCTCGTCATCATTGCTTTATAGCCTGGATATTGAATATTTGGGAACAAGCAGATAAAGAAAGCGCATTCCCTCCCTCAGACACATGTTAGCTACTGTAATGAAAAAAGCCAGCATCGCAGAGAGGTTTAGCTACGCACTGTGCACACAAAGAGATGCTGATTTGCCTAGAAGGAAAGATGTGCTTATAAAGTTACTGTTTGTTTTTCTAACAACTTCCAAAGGCATTTCCTCAAACTCAGCTGTTCTCTCTGAACACACAAGTGCCAAAGCTTCGTTCAACACTCCCCCCCCCACCCCCCCAAGAGAGGGAGTGTGGTAGAAATGGAAAAGGCCATTAACAGCCATGACTACACCAAGTGTGAATAATCTCACACCACCAGGTAAGCAGCCCACAAGGGCAAGATCATTAGACAGCCCTACCCTGACATTTGTTTTAAGTCACACTACCATTCACTCCTTAGGTGGAGGATGGTTTGCACTCATTTCCCTTTTATTGAGTCAAAAATAAGCCAGTAATTGGATTGAGGCTTTCAGGGGAGAAGGGAGGGGAAAAGGATCTTCCTAGACTGCCTAATACCAATCTTCATGACCTGTCTGATCTCTCTCAGTAAATGCCACATATAGGTTAATCCTCACAAATCCTCGCTACAACCTTGTCAAATCAAAGTGTTCATCAGTTTGTTCAGAGGCTACTAGATAAGAATAAACAAATGAACTCTTGCTGCACATCTTCCAGCTGTCATTTACCAGTGCTCACAGACAAGGTCTCTTCAGCAGGTGCTTTGCTGCAAAACACCCTCTGATCAGAAAAAAGGTCTACCTGCTTAACTAACACACCTCTAAGTACCTGCCATGTAAAAGACACACAAGCACTTAGACAGTTTATTCTGTGCCCTAAGCAGTCCATTTTCATAGATTCTCCTGGATTTTAATCTTTTTAAATATTTTGTTTTCAAACCTAAACAAATCCATATTAAGAAGGGTCATAATGCTGGGAAGTGTGTTACACAGACTTGCCTTGGACACAGAATTGCTCCTCTCACATACAAAACAAGAGGCAGCAGTACCACAGCTCCCTCTCATGCACTTGCTGCTCACACACTGAGCAATCTTTTGGGGCATGGTGGGTCACTTACTCCCTTTAACCTCCAGGCCATCAGAAGAAGTCCTAATGTGTGATAATACCTTTGCTGCTGTCTGTGCCTGGATTGATGCCATTCATTTATTCCATGTTGGCCTGCAGCCACCCAACAGATGGCAATGACTTTTAGATGAAGCAGGGTAATTTTGAACTAGTGACCCAAAAGGTGAAAGGTTTTGTAGCCCACTGCATGCCCTCTGGCCCTAACATCTGTGAACTTGCCCTTTTCAAACACACTCAGAACAGTGCTTCAGGCACTGACAGATACACATGCAGTTATTACAGTTTTCTCCCACTTCTCCTAACCTTCAAAATACAGTACTGTGGTGCCCCATTCCAACTGCTCATCTAAGCAGAGCTTGCAATTAGGGCTACACCCAAAGACAACAATGTGCACCATCTACTCGTCACCTTGCCTCACAAAGGCATTCACAATTTCTGACACACTCCCTCTTCACAAAGTGAGGACAGTCCAGTTAAAATCTATTCCCTTTTCCTCATGGCTCACCACAATGCATACAACACTCCAGCCTAAAGCTTGGATTTGGTCTCTCCTCTCTAACTTCATTTCATCTATTGTTTCCACCCTTATTCAGACAGCTATTTTAATGAGTATTTTAAAGGCCAAAATTTGTGCCTACAAGTAGAGAGCAAAGCCCATGAAGAACTCAAAAGCCTGTATTTCCACACGATGTATGATACCCTAACTTCATCCCAAAAACACACACATCATCCGCCTGGCATGGCCCACGTTCTGTGGCACTCTGTGCTTTGGGTTGAGTTTTTCTTCTATCTCAAGATATGTCATATTTCAAAGGTCTCTTCTTTCATGTGCTTCATCCTCAAGACCATGTATCACAGCAGTTGGTCCCAAGGCCAAAAAGCAAAAGAAGTTGTGCTCTTTGCTGTGGCACAGAGATCTCTCTCAGGAGTCAGATGAAGATCCACTCTTTTCAGGAGCAGAACAAAGAAAAGCAACTCATCTGGTCCTAGAGAAACCATCAACTGAATTCATAAATTACATCAGGTTTTCACAACCCTGCTCAAAAAGCTGTTCAGAGAGATACAGCATGAATCAAACGAATAGAGTAACAGGACTACAGTGCTTCCGTTGCAGTGAGGGGCAAAACCCTGAGCGTGCCAGGAGAATGAGAGCAAAGGAAAGGAGAACAAGAAAAAAAAAACAAACTAAAAAAAGCCCAATGAACCACTAAAACAAACTCCAACAAACCAAACGCATTTGTCATCGTGTTTTGTGAAGCAGCAAAACAGATCTGTGGAAAAGGCTGCAGATTCTGCATAACTATCCCATCTGTAGACATTTTCAACGCCACCATTAATCAACGCATCTCTCCCTCGCAGTACTCACAACAAACCACAGCTGCTAAATCCCAGGGAAAATCCTGCTATCGGTCTCGGAGTGCGAAACAGACAGTTGACTTTAGGATTCTCTTCTTTATGTTCAGAAACATGAATAAATCACACGCCATCAAGTTTATCATTTGTTCTCCTCAGAGAAATAGGAACTATTATAGATCATCTTCAGTACATCAGTTTCTTCACACTCCATTAGCAAGCAAGGTCTATTTTTCCTACCATTTACCCAACCACTGGCCTAATTTCTCTTATTTCTTTTGGAGCAGGAAACATAGAAAAAGCATGTTCTCCTGTTACACGTCACCCACAACCAACCTTCCTGCCTTTCATTCCAGGGTTACGAAAGGATGTTGGAGTTGGCTAGCAGCTTGGGTGAGCCAACCATAGGCTTATTTACAGAGATATTATGAAAGAACCTGACTCTCAGAAATAAGAACTATCATTAGATAATCAAACTGACAGTATTTCAGTCTGGTTCCTCAGAAAACAGTAAGAGGTTTAACAGGGCCAAGTGCAGGGACCTACACTGTGTCCACAATAACCTCCAGCAGTGCTACAAACTGGGACATGAGTGGCTGGAGTGGCCTGGCAGAGAGGGACCTGGCAGTACTGGTCAACAACCAGCTAAATATGAGCCAGCAGGCTGCCCAGGTGGCACAAAAGGCTAATGGCATCTTGGCTTGGATCAGCAATAGTGTGGCCAGCAGGATTAGGGATGCATTCTCCCTGTACTGGGCACCAGGTGAGGCATCATCTTGAGTACTGGGGGCAGTTCTGGGCCCCTCACTTCAAGAAAGAAGGGGAGGCTTGGGGGGGCCAGGACCTTATCATGTTCTGTAACTACGTGAAGGGAAGTTGTAGACAGGTGGAGGTCAGACTCTTCTCCCAGACAACCAGCACTAGGATGAGAGAGCAGGGTCTGAAGCTGCCAGGGAAAGGTTAGGTTGGATGTTAGGAAGCCCTTTGTCATGGAAAGGGTGATCAGACACTGGAATATCAGACACTGCTCAGTGCAGTGGTGTAGTCCCCATCCCTGGAGGTGTTTGCTGTGGCACTTAGTGCCCTGGTCTGGCTGATGTGGTAATGTCAGGTCCTGGGCTGGGCTGAATGAGCTCAGAGGTCTTTTCCAGCCTCAATAATTCTGCAATTCTGTAACTCTGTGAGGACAGATTCCCATACACCAGGCAGGGCTTGAGGTGTTTAACTGTAGAAAGGTTACCAGTGGATCTCTGAAACCATGCTGTGCCCTCATGACCTCACAGATCTCTCACACCAATATCCTGCAAAAATACCCCAAACCCACCACCACCAAAACTCCAAGACCAAAAAAGTACTCAAAACCCTCAAGATATTCTGTTTCAAAAAATCCCCAGTAGTCAGTTCCCTCAACTGACAGACCGAGGGTACAATGGGAACATACTAGGACACCGCAGTGCCTTTGAGGCTGTCCCTCCATGTCCAACAGAATTCAGGCCACAGAAGAGACCATTTTCCATTGTCATGCTAGAACTGCTCTGAGGACACAAAAAAGGACTTCAGGCTCCACCAATCTCTTTTCTTTCCCCCCCAAGACCTTTAGAAGACCTGCTACCAGAAAAAAATGGGAATGGAAGTTCAGGTGAAGATGGTACAGTCTTCCCTTACAACAAAATCTCTCAAGTGCTCTGTGCCAAAAGTGGGAGTGACACCCCCTGCTTGAGAAGGACAGGAGTAGGTGAGCCAACAGGCAAAATAATAGGAGTCAGGAGACACAGGACTCATCTCTTCTCCTTGCAACTCTGTAAAGGGAATAAATTACAAAAACCAGCAGTCTGTTAACCTCCTCCCCCTTTTTTCACCCCCTAAAAATTTCAATTTCCCTGGAGAAGTAAGTAGAAGAGAGGCTGACAGGATTTCACACTGAACCACCGCAATAATTACCACAATCCCTTCCCTACCAACTGAAGGCTCAAAGGTGTGAGCCCATATCTGGGCAAGGGGAAGGAGGTGACATTCACTTTATCAGTACTTGTGTGTTGCCTGCAGGACAGGCAGGAGAGAAAAGCACGGAAAGATCTGCAGATGGAAAGAACTCTCTCAGCCCCTCAGGGGCTGGGTTTAGATGCTGAAAAACCAAATGCCCATGCAAAACACAAAGTCCCAAAACGTCAGAATTATCTCCTTCCTAAAGCCAAAGTGAGGGCAGCTCCAAATGCAGACAAAGGAGACTCTAAGGTAAGCTGCAGTGGTAAACTGGGAATAGTTTTGCCGCTTCTTGTGCAGAGGCCAGAAAAATCAAGTTGGCAGCTTCCAGCTCCTGGAGGAACTGATGTGCTCTTGCTGGTGAAACCTTGCATCAGCTACAACAGCAAAGAGCTATTGTTTTTCTTTATGGCCTCTACTGCTAATAAACTGCAAATCTCCTATTTCTTTCCTCCTCCAGCCCGACCGAAGTCCAAAGGCAGTTCCACAGGTGGATCCTGATGGCCTTAAAACTGCCCCCCCCAGTCACGCGTGCTCCAGTCCGCAGAAACAGCATTGGTGGTTTCTAACCCCTAAACGTGACCAGTCACGCTGGATCTGGAACAAGGGGTTCCTCTGTAGATTTAATTCGCTTCAACAGAATGTGCCAAAGCAGCAGAGCACCACAGGAAAATAAAATACACGAGGGCAGTGCCCTGCTGTAAAACATTACTGGTCCAACAACCGTGCAGAGTTGGCGGGGGCTGGGTTGAGGCAACCCGAGTTATTTCTTGGGATTTCTTCAGCCATAATTTCCAATTCCCCTGAACAGGCAACTCTCAAAAGTGCTTAGCAGCACAACTCTTCTGCTTCTCCTTTGCACAGGAACAACCAGACTATAACATAAAACATTTATTCTGGAGCCAAACACGTATTCAAAACATTAGCTCCAGCAAAAGAAACAATCAGACACAAGAGCTTTCAGTTCCATTCCCCACAGAACACTCGGTAAGAAGAGAATGACTTTATCAACAAGCAGTAAAAACCTTCGTTTCTCATGTCTGAAAGAGATTTCATTAAATGCCTCCCTTCGCTGGGTGCAGATCATTATATTTCTCATGGAGCGTAAGCAACATGAGCCTGTGTCTGCACACCGAGGCCCGAGTCCTGACTGACAGCTCTAGGAATTACAATAAGTACTGCAGGAACACAAGCAACGCTTTCGGAGAACACCACTGGCAAATGCAGTGCTTTCTTACACGAGGAAAAAGAAACCATCATAAAAATCTTTGGAACACATGCAAAAAATATAAATCACAACCCAAAGAACAACCCTGGTAAAGCTCCATTTAATGCTAAGAGAAAGGAAAAGAAAACACTCAGCTAGCTGTCTCGTTCCCCAGGACATGCTCCCCACCACCAGCCACTCATCCTCAGGCCAGCAAGGATGCAGCAACTGGAGGTTCCTGTCTGCCGCGGCCAAGCCCGAGAGCCCATTGCTTCCCCCGCCAGCTAGCCCAGCCTCATCCTCTCCCCACAAATTCATGTATTTCAGTACCTGCCAAGCTCCTCCTTGCACAGGCGATGGGAAGCTGCCTGAAATTTCTCACAGGGTTCAGCTCAATTATTCATGCACTGGCAGACTCCTTGGCACTGATAAAGGCCACGGTGATGGTGAAAAAAGCTTATGCGCAGCCTAGGAAGGATTAATCTTGCTACTGTAAAATGTCTTGGCTACAGCAAGAATCAGCCACTTGTGGGACAGGCGTAAGCCAGAATTAAACCCAGTACAAGCAGCAAATTAGGCTTTTCTTGCAAAGACAGGAGAGGACAAATAATTACTAGGCAGTCTGTTGAACTACATTCTTTTTTCACTTTTTATTTAGAGATCAGTGATAACCCCAAAGGGCATGAGGGTCACACTTGACTCTTTCTGCTCCATCACCTTCCACACTCAGAGCTGCTCAGAGCAACAACCGCGATCCTGACTGAGGCAATGCAACAGGCCTGTTCAGGGTAAGGAGGAAAACCTGCCTCCCAACTCCAGTACTCATGAAAATTGACACAAAACATAAGATGCAGTCTTTCCCAAGCTGTTTGTATTTCTCATTTGGACATGAATTAGTCACCAATAGATGAGACCATTTTCTGCTATACCTGCCACATAGATGTGTCAAAACAGCTCCTCCCGGACTCCAAGCCACCATCATACCTAGTAGATCAGGGAACATCAACCAGCACGGGAAAACAGCTCAAACACAGTCTATCACTATTCCCACCAAGAGACCACATTCACACAGCACTCAGGGGAGCTTCCATGCTTAACCACTGGCACTCAGTTTAAAAAAAAAGGGATGTAAACCAGCAAAAAGCATCTTGCAAGCCTATGTTCAATTCTTAAGCTGTCCACAGTCCTTGCCCTTGGCTTCAGGAAGGAACATGGACAGAAGAGGTATGCCGCAAGACTGGCAGAGCCAAGACCAGCAGGACATCTGCATGAGGAGGCTGAGATCTACCAGCAGAGATTTTTAAGCTCCCAGAGGCACAGGAACAGAAGGAAATGCAGGCACACAAATGGAACTGCAATACTTTGTACTGCAGCTGTTAGAGTGGGTCCAGAGCTGGTCAAGATGACCAGAGGGCTGGAGCACCTCTGTTAAGGGAACAAGCTGAGTTGGGCCTGTTCAGCCTAAAGAGGATGTTCCAGGGAGACCTTACAGCTGCCTTCCAGTACCCACAATGGGCTATAAGAAACCTGGGGATGGGCTTTTCAAGAGAGTTTGTAGTGATAAGAAGAAAGGAAATTAAGGCTTTAACCTACAAGATGGTAGATTTAGATTAGATATTAGAAGGAAATTCCTTACTCTGGGGTGCTGAGTCCCTGGCACCAGTTGCCCAGGGATGTTGTGGCTGCCCTGGAACTGTTCAAGGCCAGGCTGGATGGGACTTTGGGCAACCTGGACCGGTGAGAGGTATCCCTGCCCATGGCAGGAACTAGATGAGCTCTAAACAGTCCCTTCCAATCCAAACCACCCTATGATTTCTACGATTCTATGATTAGTATTTTAGCTTAATTTTTTCATTCCTTCCGATGTGTTTAAACACCATCTCTGAATAAACACCAGTAAAAGTTGTGTGTGTGTGTGTGTCTGCATGAAGGAAAAGCTGCAGCCCTTTGACTGATGCCAGCCAGCACCATTAGAACACTCCACTACCACCCACATCTTGAGAGAAAGGAAAGCAAATGGAAAAACAGTTCCACACTGAAACACCCAGCAACCTATCGAGAGGCTCTTAGCACTACTGCTCTGATTGCCCTTCCACACTAGTTGAGACAAAGGAATGCAATTTGATTGTGCATTTTTAAAAGGAAATTATATCCCCCTCTTTCTATCTTCCTTAAGCATTCTCAGTTGTTCAGGAAAATGCCATCAACAGTATAAATCTCCTGGGCCTAATACAATGGACAAAGTCAGAGTAATCAATTCTTATTTATTAATCAGCCTCTCTCATGATGTTCCATAATCATTATACGACAGTTTAGACACAGCAATAATGAAGCTAACAGAACTAATGCAATTTGCGGTGAGTAAGATGTTGGCAGGCAATGGCAATAACATTTCTTGATAATAATAGAGGAAAGCAACAGGGATTGGTCAGGAGAGGAGATATTAAAATAGGCCAAAACACAGGAGGGAAAGCAGGCTATAGATGGCACCTACTTTCTAGTTATTAATTTTATTTTTTAAAAGAATACAATATTAGAGAACTAATCCGCATCATTAGGAATGAAGGGGGTTAGGGTTACTTCCAATCACTTTTACTCTCAGGAAGGCACATTTGAACATCCTTGCCGAACTAAAAGCAGAGTGAGGTTAGAATTGTCGGATGCAGGAAAAAAAGGGAACATTTCTCTTGGAAAAAAATTCTTTAATTACAGACTAGCCTGGCTGGGTCGGTGCTACAGAAAGCCTGCAAATCCTGGCTGTTTGCACACACTAAAAAACAAGCAGCACCCCCCCCTAAAACTCGTTTCTCCTTGGCTCTTCCTGCCTGTGCAAATAGAAGGGCTTAACAAATGTGTAAGGGAAGGAAGCACAAAGCAAGGAATGGTACTTAGATCCTTGGGAGCAAAGTCTACTGCAAACGACACATTGCTGGGGGTGCTTTTAGTTCTCAAAAACATCCTTGTTCCAATGATCAGAGGGATTTCTGGGTGAGTGGGATCACTACACCGCAGAAGAAACAGTTCAAAGGGACAGCAAGCCACACAGAATAATTCTGTGGCAATATGACCCCTTGAAATGCTCAGAGGAGCATAGACCTGCACCTTAAAAATCTCAACTACTAAAAAAGACAGGGTGGAAAAAAAAGAAGAGAGGAAAAAGAAAGAAAAAACCTTGTTTATAATAAAGACTACATTCTGTAGCAATTTCCTAGATTCCTGGGGTTAGAAATCTAGATTGCCAATGGATAAGTGAGCCTTAAAATCACATCCCTGCTGACAAAAATTCATTTCTTATAACCGTCTCCATTTACCGGAATGTTGAATCTTTCCCATGGGGAAGGAACAAATGAAAATGTTATTTCTCTGCTCATGAACTCATACCTTTCTGTCTGCTTTTCACTGTTGGCAATTTCATTCTCTTCCAAATTTGACTAAAGCCCGTGACCTGGGGGAAATAATGTCTATATAATAATCTTCTGAAACTCTAATTCTGAGTCATGTTTTTTTGGATGTTGCCTCGCACTTTATGAAAATTGCACTGAGCTATGAAATGTAAGGGATGTGATGTCTCAGCCTTAACATAATCATTTTGTCTGGTGAACATGTTGCAAATAATAATAATAATAATAAAAAAAAAGGGAGTCTCCTTTGAAAGCAACAACAACAACAACAACGAAATTAGAAAAATAGAAAGAATCCCTGCCTAATGGCAGGAGTGAGGCTGCGGCACCCTGTTCCATAGGTTTATTTTCACCGCCCCATGGAAACAACCCTTCACAACTGGTAGCAAATTAATGGTGTGAGAGAGGCAAGCAGAAATGTCATGGCACCATGGCTGAGCAGCTTAATAGCCCTAAAGCTCCCCTGACTGTGCACTTCAGGGGACCTCACTAAATCCTGGCACAAAGTGTCACATCAGCACTTTGCTCCCAGTGCCGTGGCCTGGCTGAAACCCCACATTTGCATACGGGGAAAAATCAGAAGCAAGTTCATAAAACACCAAATGCCTGGAAAGCATAATTATTGGCTGGGGTCTCTTGAGCAGCTTGCTGAGCAAACTCAGCAGTGGGGATGTTCGCAGTTGATCAACTTTCCCCCCAAAAGCAGAAATACCCACAGTATGTGTTTATAGGAGCCACAGCCACACAGTGGCCACAGCACTCCCCAGCTCTGTAAATCTACACAAACAAAGCCGTAAGTTACCAGATGCTTATTTTATTTATTTTATCCACACTGACCCACGAATCCATGATAAAGTAGATCAAATGGTGGAGATAATTAAAACACTTGCTCTGAACAATATTGGTGCTGCCATATGTTTAGGGATTTTTTTTCTATGTGAAGCTCTACAAGCGTAAATCTAGAATAACCTCGTTTAGATCAACAACTATTTCACATCTGCAGAGATGCAGCACGCGGGTGCTGGAATTTGGTCTCTGATGTTTCCAGGATGAATAAAATATTGTTTTCTTTAATGCATCCAACAGGGAAATGCAAACCAAGCAGGGAATGTTTTACTGCTTGCAAAAGAAAAGCCTGGCAAAGACTACCTGAGAAATTTTCAACTCGAGCGCTGGATTTGCAGCGGATTGAGGCTCAGGGCAATGCATGTTTGCTGCCAGGCAAATATCCCGTAAGTAAGACTTTTACAGCGAGTCCTAAATCTGAAGATTGGTAGCTATAAAGCACATCTTAAATTGTGAAAAACAGGGGGAACTTCCAGCTCCAACCTCAGCCAGCAAACAGCAGCCCTCGGTGTCATGTGAAAATTCATTTTGTCATTCTGACGCCATCCGATAAGAAATAAATCTCTGAGGTGCAGCCTACACAACCCTTGGACAGACTGATCTTAACTGAAGCAGAATTTGGGGTGTCCAGGCCAGAATGTCCTACTTCTCTAGGACTATCTCATTATGAATTACAGTGATTTATGTACCTGCACTTCTGTGAGCAGCCCCAAACTCTCAGCATGGAGGGTGTGTGCATGGGGCAGGAGCAAGAAGGATGTCTGTATATGAAAAAGGAAGAGAGCAGCATGATGGATGGGTATCACTTGGGACTTACAAAGTGATGGTAGACGATATCTGTGATGGAAGATATAAAAGTGATGGTAGAAATGAAGGTAGGACCTTCATCTCTAGTCCACTGTGTGAGCTTCAAATCTAAGGACTGAACTCAAGGACCAGGTCACTGAACTCCTGCTAGGAAACCACTTCAAATCTAAAACTAATCTGGGCAGCAGTAGATCTTAGCCAAATACAGAATAAGGCAAACCCTGTATATCTCCTAAAGTGCCCAAGCAGAGGGTGACCACTGCACTGGGTGCCTCCAGATACATGAATCCACTTCAAAACCTAATCCCAGAGCCACTGCTGAAGTACAACTCCAGTGACTGAGGTAAAGCTGGGAACAGCAGATCTGAGCCAAAGCAAGTTACATTAATCAGTTTTACTCTTGGCATCCGCAGTTTTCAGTCAGGCGTAGCATAATTAACAGTTTCTCAGTTTCACACTCATCATCATTCACTTCCACACACCAAAGTTTAACTGTGTTTTTTCTTTCCTAAAGCACCTTTAGATTCTTGGCTAAAACCCACTGAGAATTGCACACGCTGAATTGGTTGTTGCTGTTAACAGCACTGCTGCATTGTATTCCTTCAAAAAAACCCCAAACGTACAACTTTCTTACATGACACTGGGAAAAGGTTCATTTTAAATAATCAAGAAAGAAATAATTTCCATTAGATAAAGCAGTCAATAGCATCAGAAATGTGGCTGCAATTACTTGTTACACTCTACAATGAAATCCTTGTAGTATAATAACCACAAGATGATGAAACACATTTTGTCTCCATTTCACATGACTGACCCCAATTTTGCCAAGGACATCTGAACACATTTAACATACTGAAATCTTCCATTAGGATAATGAAAATACACATTATTGAATCCTGTGTTTGCTGCCTAGTGCTACAAATAGCAAATTCAATCTTTCTTACTTTTGGTGGAGACTACACCTGCATAATTGTTCACATTTCTCAGAGGCTGAAATAAGCTACAAAATGAAGAAGGAAGAAGATGTTGACCCCACAATCCATTCTGCAGCACTCAGGTGATTTTATTTGCACTATGTTTTTAGTGAGAGGATTTCGTATAACCTAGCAACCTGCAAAAGATAGACAACTACCTTCTACAATCTGCACTACAACAAACAGACTGTGATGGGCTGTGCGTGGGTATCAAAAAGGGATGGAGACCTCCCTTGGACAGGAGCATTTACAGCCATAGAGGGAATCACAGAATGGCCCAGATTGGAAGACACCTCCAAAAGTCATCCAGTCCAACCCCCCTGCAGTGAATATGGACATCCTCAACTAGATCAGTTTACCCAGAACCTTGTACAGCTTCCCCTTGAATATCTCCAGGGATGGGGCCTCAACTACCTCCCTGGGCAACCTGTTCCAGTGTTCAACCCCGCTCTTGCTAAAGAACTTCTTCCTAACATTTTGATCTGTCTTTCTCTAATGTGAAACCACGGCTCCTCATTCCATCACTAAAGACCTTCATGAACACCCCTCTCTTGTAGCCCTGTTCAAGCAGTATAACCTAGTAGAAGGCTGCTAATAGGTCCCCCTGGTGCCTTGGAAATTGAGTTTTGCTTTGAGCTATGAGTATCCTAATTAAAAATCACTGTCACCCACAAGCCTAGTATGGAAACATGTGGTCAGTCCTTTTGCTACACTTTTTAAAAGGGAAAACTCCAGGCCTGGCAAACTCCTATCAGAGTTGGTAGCGGCTTTTACCTGCTATGTGACACCTGCCTTGTATCTGGTCTCAGATCTCTCTCTGCTTTGCACGCAGCAATTGGCTTTAGTGCAGACTTTGGGAAATACTTCTAATCTTTTTCCTCCTTACCCATAGATCTCAAAACTCTGCAACTGAAGCCCCACAACTGATACACCCAAGGCAACAGTGAGAACTGATGTGTGTCAGAGAAAAAAAACAAATCCAGTCCTTTGGGCTTCCCGTTGGATGCAGTAAAGATGAGGCCTTTAGACTAGTAGATATGATAAATATTTCTGCCTCTTTCTTAAAGCTATTGGATCAGTATTTTCTTTTCATTAGCTTAAAACTTTGCTGCAGCAGTAGGATCATGAGTCAAGCTTGCGGAGTCCCTCACGTTTCATGTGACCTCTATTTTAGCTACTGGTACTCAGGTATCAGGAGAAATCGAATAAAATTGGCAGTCACCACCCTACTCCTCTCCAGAAGCAATGCTTGAGATGCAGCCATTTTTTCTTACTCAAAAATGAGAATCCCATCGTGGATCACAACTTTCATCTGTTAAACTCTGTTCAATATAATCTTCCGAGACATTGACATGTTATCTATTCCATAGGCATCACTCAAAACAATATATTAAGTCTGGATGGCAATGAAATTTGGATCATTAATGTCAAGTCCCCTCAGCAAACGTGTCTCTGTCCCTGTGTCTCCCCACTGCAATGTCAGAATCTCAAACAATGGCTCACATTGCTCTGCAAATACAAGGCACTTAATCTCAGACAATTTTAAAAGTCTGTTCTCACACGCAGAAAGCTTTGATGTTGAGAATTACAACACAAGTCAACAGGAAAGATACTCAGTGCCCTCAGTGCAATCCCGGCATCTTCCTGCTGTACGTCACTGCAAGATGGGTATGAACAGGCACCAACTTTCCCAGTCCACAGATGAAGTCAGAAATAACCATTCTGTGAATGATCTGGTAAAAATACTCCAAAGTAACCAAGAAGGAGAGATGGCAGAAGTTGCAAGCATTGGATTCAAGATGCACCCATACTAGCCAAACTTCTAGATCAGCTGATTTGAGTACATCCCAACAACGCAAAAGGATCGATACAGAATAATGAGATCAGCAGCGTGCACAGAAGTTCTAACAGAAGCCACATCTCTTCTCATGGAAACTGGCGGCACAGCATGGTGCATACAGTAATAATTCATCACACTCCTACGACAACATGTCCTAGGTGCTGCTCTAATTTATAGTAATTTTTTCTGTATGCAGTGATAGAAGTGATGGCGTGGACAAGGATGACCTGCAGCTTCTCCTACAGATAGTGGATGTCATTGCTGTTTATCAGAACTAAGTGACTAAGACTTTGTGCAACCACACAGCACTATTCCAGAAACACTGAGGCAGTAACAACAAAGAACTTCCTCACAGAGCCCAACATTTTATAGTCATCACAGACAAATACGTAATTGCAATCATCTAAACACAAAGCAATGCAGATCATGGAAAGAAAACTGCCCGTATTTGTGGTTATGCCTGAAACTATCTGATCTCTCACATTACAGCTGAATAATCACATTAATGAAAACCTGTTACTGCATCTAACATTCTAGAGAACCCACTAGAATTTCACTCTGTTTTTCCAGCTTTCAAGGTGCCAAATTGACCTCCACTTCTTTACTTCTTCTGAACTAGAACTTACCTCTACTGCTTCTGAAGGAAGCAGAGTTACAACGGTGATATGTGTGGAGAAGATTCTCTCAAGCAAAAGCTCTCTTGTATAAAACACAGAATCTGAGCTGGGAATTAAATGCTGTTTAGATTTCTCAAACCATTTCAGTTAGATGGGGTGAATAAAGAATAACTTCCACTATGAAAATCATGTTGAAGTGTCTGCTACATAACCAGTCCAAGTGATAGGGGTTGTATCCTCCATGCCATTACACTACTTTTACGCCAGTGTAGTTTTATCTGTCTCACTGTTTACTAGTTCCAGAGTGAGCTGAAGATGATCAAAATTACAGTCAATGGAGTCTGATATAAAGAAGTCCTTAGATTTCTCTACTTCATTAACATCAATTTTCTGCTCTCCATTAGCACCAGTTTTATTCTGGTTTCAAACTAGCTATACCATCCCAATGCTAATGTTAAAGGAACAGAGAACCAGAGCCTATTACATTATTAATTTTATCTGGAAAACACTGTTTTCCCCCAGACAATTAATGCAAAAGTGATAGAATAAGGAATGCAAAAATAGACCTGCAAAATGTAATAGCTGAACAGCCTAGCAGATAAGAACCATGTTTAGGTTTTGACCCAAAGCCCACTGAAGTCACTGACTCTTACATCAGACCTTTCACTCTCCCTTTCACCAAAGGTAATACACCCAGCAACAAGGATGCTGCAAGTTGCCAACAGCAGCATCACCCAGCAGTGCTGAACGGATTGACCGCTGAACTCTGCTTGCTGAAAAATAATTGAATTGAGAAAGACACGTCAGTTACTGCCACTGTTGTCCATTTTACACTAAGCGAGTAGTTCCCACATAAATTGGATTCAAAGACGCGGAACTCCATTGTACAATGCTCTATGGCAGTATGCAAGATGTTATGTAAGCACGTGCCTGGGCTCATGCTCGTGCAGACACATAAATATCAACTCCGTGTATCACAGAAGATGATCTGCTCTATTAACTTCAAGTCACTGAGAATTATATGCATTGAGATCAAACAAAGAATGTGCGTTGACTTCAATACGCTTTAAATCAGGACTAAAATAAAGAGAGCGCTAGGGCTGAAGTACAGTAGCCTCTTAAATATTTCAAATGTTGGAGTTGAACAGAATGAAAATATGCCAGAGTAGTGCTATTCCTAGAAAACACACACACACACACCAGTCTATGTGCACAGGGCTGTGAATAAACAGTTGACACTCTCTCTGAAGCAATTGCTTAAATAAAAAATTTGTCTGTGACATAAATAATCCAGTAGAGTAAATTCCCCAAAGCATCAGCTTTTCTATTATTGATGCCTAATATTTTAAAATAAAATCAAGTACGATTAATCTTCTTGTATAACTATAACGAGGGGCAAGAAATTACTGGCAGGATGTGTTAGTGGTTATCAAAAAACAATCAACTGCAGGCTGCACATTAAAAAAAATATGGGTGGGGGACACTAAGATTAAATGAAAACTGATCAGAAGACACAGAAATGTCCCTCTATTTTTAATGGGATAGATATGAAAATATCTTTGTAACTACACAGCTAAACATGCCATACTGATGCTGCTAAACACAATATGTTGGTATTGAAATGCCCAGCAAAACCAACACTTTTGAAAGGGTTTGATGTTTTGAGCTCTACTTCTACCAAATCTTGAAAGAAAGAAATCAGCTAACAGAATATTCTGATTCCATCCATTCCCATGGGGCCTCATACTCCATGCTAAAGCAAACGAACCTGCCTGCAGGACTGACTTGTGACCCATTTGCTTTCTGTTGTTGTGGCTGTGTTTTAAGAAATTTCTCAGAGACACATAACCCTCCAGAAGAATGCAAGAAAGGACAGCTGCTGAGGATATCACCCAGCAGCTGACCAATGGCCACAAGGTCATCACCTGTCAGCCATTAGGAAAAGAATCAGTGGTAATGAAGCTCATCTGGAGGAGGACATTCAGGTGACTGTGAATAAATAACTGCCGAGTCACTTGAGCCTGCTAGGTGGCTTGAGTAGCTTAAATTCCCAACCAGGCAGGAATACAAACCAGTTGAAGTGACACACAATAACTGGCTCTGTGGAATTGTTACCAGGTTTGTGTATAAACGTACAGGTCTTCCAAGACTGTGAAAACACTCAAAACCCCCACATTCTCCTTTTAAGTAAGTTTTAAACCAAAATAAATGCTTAATTCACCTAGTAATGTAAAATCCGGGGGATTAGATGCAGCAGTATTACATCAAGGATGCAAAAGTTGTGTTTCACTATTGATTAATGGCAGCAAAGGCTTGAATTTGCATGTAGTTTATGATCATGTCCTTCAACAAATGTCTTCATGTAGTATTATTATGAGTTTGGCATGACAAGATTATTATAGATCACTCTCTATCAGGGAGAATCAGTAAGAAACCCAGCATTTATTTGGAAATGCTGCAAGAGAGACGACTGGGTGAGGAGGAATAAACAGGGTTTATGTGCAGAGCGCAGTACATCACTCACGTGTCACATGCAGATTAGGAAAATGGTTAGTTGTGTTCTGATCACATTCACAATATGCTGTACCCACAGACATGGAAGATGTTGTCCCTCCTCTCAAGGAGGTTAAAGTCTAAATTGCTTCTCTTGTACTGGGTAAGTGGTACAGCCAGAGAGCACTGGGCAGCACTAAAGGGAGGTCAGGTAGCAGCATCTGAGACAGCCAGTTTGTGAACACTAGTAAGCTTCACAAACCAGGCTGTCCAGAAAGGGGCTAAGAGCTCTGATTTGCATGCAGTGACAGATTAAACTCTGACAGGCAAAGTAGTTACCATCCCCTACACCATCTACTCCATTCCCCTGATGGCAGTTGTCATCCTGCCACAGCAGAGACAACTGAATGGCTCATGAAACAGCTTCTGGAGTGCTCAAGTTTTCAGCCTGGAGTATTATCTCTCCAATTGGAGTTTAACTTAATATGCTTTAGAAGCCATTCATCCGCCTTGCAGAGGAGGTAATCTCCATCACAAGGGCAGGACAGACAGCTTGAGGGCCATAACCTCTTCAGCTGTTTTTCGCCTTTAATTTGCCACAGCTTGCAAGTCAGGGACCTCAGGCAGGACCTAAGTCATATTGCTGGATTTCAACAAAGCACTTAGGACCGATGAAATCTGTGGAACAACTGGTGATTAAAGTCAAGCAGGTGCCTAAACTCTTAGTCGGATTGAGATCATTTAACCTAGACCAAGATGTTGGTCTAGCTTTATAGCTCAGTTGGTGAAATACATCCCTCAGATGAAAATGATGCTGCCTGTACCAGCCTGTAGAGTCTCTGTTAGTCTTCACTTGAGCAATTTTAGATTTTCATAGAGCAGTGTTCTTTTGAATGAGAAGCTGTAACAGCAAACATTGCAAAGATCACACACAACCACTAAACAGGCAAGGGCTATAGACACAATATAAATCAGAAGCCAACACACAATTCTTCCAGCTCTTACCAGCAAATATGCAAACTGCAGATCATGGCAGATACCAAAAGGTTTTATCATTTTGAAAGAAGCCCACGTAAGTACCACATGCTGTGAGATATTATCTTAAGGGACTTTTTTTGATAAAAACAAATGGCCAATCCTAAAGATTAATGCTCTGTATGACGTATTTGGGTTATTAATCCCACCTTCTTCTTTCCACTGGCCCCGATAGTGAATGTATTCTGGAAAACTGCATGGAGCCAGATGGTTAACTATTGGAAATCTATACTAAAAAGATTAATGTTACCCCATGACAGGGATCAGTCATTTGTAGAGATTTCCTAATACGAGCAGTGACATTTGTTTATTCAGACTGGCTGCATGAGCCGTTCTCTGAGGAGAGCCTAATTAGTTCTGAAAGATTTTTCAAATCATTGGGACCCAGCTGCTGAACTCAAGTTCAACATCTGAAAGAAAATTAGAGGCATAAACTGAGACACAAGCGACAGACACCCAGACAGACAGATATGAATCACTGCTCTTCAAGCTGCTCTGGAGTGGCCAATTCTAACAGAATGTGTGGAAAGGTGTTGGTACCCTGGGCGAATTAAGTTACTGCAAGTGGCACTGGAAAGCCTCCAGTGCTAGTCGCAGTGATTAAACGTTGCAGTCCTGGGTGCTGTTACCCTTTAGACAGAAGAACTGAGTGTAGCCCTAGTCTGAACACCTGCCTCCACCTAATGCCAGCCCGCTCCAATGCACAGCAACGAATCCACCCCCCTTCATATCATGCTTTTATGTGTAAACTAAACATCCTGCAAGGAAGACAAATAGGAAACAACTGCATTTTACAGAAAAGTTTCCAAGTGTGAACAGCACTTACTGACTTTCACAGCAGCCCCTTTTCCAGATGGATAAAAGAACCAATATCTCCAAGGCCACTGTAATTTCCAAACCACTTATATTAAACCCCTCCCTGCATTCAGGAAAGCAGTGAAGCACATGCTTTACAGTGAAGCACACACTTAAATCCCATTGACTTCAGTTCTGCATGTGTGCTTACACGCTCTCCTGGATAAAATGGATGTAAGCGTGTGTTTAAACTTGAACCTGTGCTTTGTTGAGATTAGACTGTGAAGAGAGGAGAGTGAAATTTAAACCAATGTGAGAAACACTGCTTTTATCACCAAGCAACGAGGCCTTTCCCTCAGCAGAGAACAGAGCTGTGTGTTTGGGGGAAATAAAAGATTAACATCTTCATACTAGTGGCTCTTCTTTTCCTTCGAGAGGACAGAAGAAGCAAAGGCAAAACAAAATTCATTAAAGCAGAATGTTTGAATATAAATTATACAAACGCTCAGTGCATCAATATGAAAACACTGACAATCTTGAGACTGAGGCTAGGACAGATGTTAACTTCATAAACAGCTGCTGCGGCTGAAGTCATTGCGACTCCCCTACTGCTTATGATTGCTCCCCCATTGGAAGGTACCACATGGAACATGGTGCCTGCAGAAGGGATCGTATGAGAGCATCTTCATCCACCACACAGCAAATCAGCAATATCAGCTAGCAACTGAATAACCCTGCAGTGGTTAAACCTGTTCAGTGTGGACTGGCAGAGGAGGTACAAGAGAACTCATGGTATAGGCAGGAGACTTCAGATAGTGAGAGAAACTACAGTTGACACAGCCAAAGGACATGTCCTCAAGGTTCATGGCCATGCTCCACATTTTAGAGTAATTGGTCAGGATTCCTTTCAAAACTCAGACCTAACAAATTGGTATCAGTTCAAAAGTGAACAACATTGTTTAGCAGTGGGCTTGGGACCACTGAGTTAGTGGTTGTACTCAATAATCTTAAAGGTCTTTTCCAACTGAAATAGTTCTATAATTCTAAGAATTACAATTGTTTGGGTCATCTTTTGATGTAAAGAAAGGTCAGATTCAATGGTTTAAGCTAAGAAACAAAAGAACATGTGAAAACATCACTTTTCCTGTATATAAACTCCTAGAAGAAAACAAGCAGAAAACAAACTGCCACCAAGAACAAAAGAGAAATACTTGTCCTAATAAGTTACACAGGAAAACATGACTTGTGAAGTATTATTACAGTTCCTACCCGTCCAATGATGCAATCAATACTTGTTAAATAAGACAGACCAGGTCATCAGCTGGATTAACCTGGCACAGTTCTGGTGAACCCAATGGAATTAGAGTGATCAACAAAAACTTGAACTTCTGGTACTAGACTTGTACAGGTTTTAACCCCATGCCTTTCCACACCCATCAAAACACTAATGACTGTGTCCATCCTTTCGTCTTCAGTGGTGTAATTTCTTTTTTCAAAACTCAAAGTTAACTTCAGATTTATGAGCTTTTTGAGACAAGGACTGTGAATGTACATATTTAGAAACTTAATGAAAGGAACTCTCAGCCTCTTACTGAGATCCTGCCGTAGTACCAAAATAGAAATCATTCTGGTACGATACAAAAATTAAAGCCAATATGCTTTACACATCATCCCAGAATCACCTCCCCTTTGATCCTGTATCAGCTACACCATATGCAGATTTACGATGCAGGAAAAACATGTTCTGCCAATGTAGATGCAAAAGCCTCATGCAACAAAGTGCTATTAACTAAAGTTAATTCAAGTCACCTTAATTTGGAAAAGTCTGAGCTTCAAAAATAGGTATTTATTAAGAAATTGAATTTCTAAGTAGCATCCCTCTTGGTGGTATAAATATCCGACATAGACTTAATCAAGAGCACATCTTGGAGAAAATACTGAAGCAGCATACAGTTTGATATCACTGCAAAAAAAGCAATCAAAGCAGAGCCTGGCAATAAATTAATAGGAAAAAAAGTTACATATCCAAACCAGACTACAAGTAATTTAGTAAGTCAGCAGTAAAAAGTTAAATAAACACTCATTTAACCCATTTTAGATGCAGCAGTCAACAGATGAAATACTTTACTGTTCTCTAGCCACATCACCACAGTCAGCCGACACAAGCACTGAAAAAAGAAAATAGGAAAAGGCACATCCCTATTCAGGATTCCCTGAGCACTGTGGAATTCTTGAGCACAGAAACAGGGGAGAGAAACAGATCTCCTGGGTCAGAAAAGCCACTTTTCAAGGGAAAATGGCAAAAGAGAGTTTTGATAATGGTTGTGACTTATTTTTACCTTGCTGCCTCCCCATGCACTTTTAGGCAGCACAATCATCATTTTATAGGGAACGAGCATTTCACATTCCTCTGGGATATGTATAGAAAGGAAAAGATTAGTTCCTCCAAAAAGCTATCCTGTATCAGAAGCACCGCATGTCCTGGCAATGTGGAATCAGGAAGAGAAAGGCAGCAGAAATAGAGCGGGGTGTCAGTGGAATTTCTAGGGATTATCAGTACACTCAAACCCCATTGTGCTTCAGTTGATCACATACATATTCATCATTACCATCAGGTGGAGGACTCCTGTCATGTAGATCCCTAGAGAGGACCTGGAGAAGTTTTATAAATCAAGGCTACCAAGAGCAAAAGAATACTATAATTAACTTTGTATCTGCAATTATATATGGAGGTGTGTGACAGCCCAGGTATCTCACACACTGCCTGGAGCTTGCTTTAGCACTTGGAAACAAGTTGCAGCAAGGTTGCCTTCAGATAAATACTCTAGTCAGTGTTTTGGAGAAACGCTACAGGACTTAGTTATGATTGTTCGGAGCTTTTGTAGTGCAGATAGGCAAGAAACTTTATAATGACTGAGCCAAGAAATGAATGAAGAGCAAATTCATAGCAGGTTAAGGAAAATCAGACTATGAGAGCAAAGCAAAGAAGAAACACTGGCGACTGCTTTGCAACTGATGATGACAAAATGAAACATAGATTTTGACTCAGAAATGTACCTAAGCAAGTGCCTGCCATATGAGATGTCACACTGAGTCCCCTATTTCTAAAGCCAGGCACAACCTTACTGCAAGTGTTGGCAGGTCTACTCAACAACATTGTTCATCAGATCCACTCTTCAAATAACTGAATGTAGACGTTTGGACATAATGATTCTCTAGTTCAGTACAACAAAACTTCTACTAATTCAATCAGCACAAAGTCTTCTGAACTAACAAAGCCCTCTGTGAGAAAGAATAGGGTGATCAGAGGGCTGCTAAGTGGCCTTGTGCTATGAATCCATAATGATGTTGTCCTTTCATTTACTGTTTCTAAGTAAGCAATATCTACTCCATAGAATCATAAGGGATCAGAAGGGACCTCCAAAGATCATCTAGTGCAATCCCCCTGCCACAGCAGGATCACCTAGACCAAGTCGCACAGCATAAACCACAACCATAAAATTATCTGAAAAGTGCCGGGAAACACTGGGCAAACAAATGATGCTGGGGATGCCTGAGGAAGGCTATTGAGAAACAGAGTGGGAATCACACAGAAGGGGATTTCACAGAATCACAGAATCATCTGAGTCAGAAGGGATCTCAGGAGATCATAAAGTCCAATTCCCCCCACCTTGTCGTTTCCTTTTCCTTCCATTTCCTACTTGAGGTGAAGTAGACACTCAGCATCATTTTATGTTGCTGCATTAATACATCATAGAGCCTTCAAGGGAGAGTTGCTGCTCTTGCTACCATTAGCAGAACTTCTTTCTTAAGCAAAAATAAATGAATTGTGGATGGGGGGAAATACTGCCTATAAAAGCAGAGAGGGCGGAACTAATGTTTGTAAGCAACATGCTGGAAGAAGGCAGAAAGTGGGACTGGAGAGAGCTTGAAGCAGGAAAGGAGAGACAGCCACTAGTACCAGAGACCTCCTGCAAAACTCACTCTGCCCTTAAGCAAGAACTGCAATGTCTCTTTCGCATCCAGACTAAATAACACCCCGAACTGAACAGCTTTTGGATTCTCCACTCCAGGGCACTCTGGGGAGGAAACTGTTTTGGCTGAAGTTGGGCAGGAGCAGGTGGCATTCAGCAGCTGCAAGTCATTTTGCTCTTGTTGGCACTGCAGCAGTTCTTGGACTTCTCACAGTTTGTGTTCAGTCGGGAGGGGGGGGGGCGGGGGAATGGGGAGGGAGCAAACAAGTCCTTGGTGGTGTTTAACAGCATCTCAGGCTTCACGGCTGCCTCTTTCAAGCTGGCAACGCTAAGCACACAGCAGAAGACATAGTGCTTTGGGAAGATGCCTGAACGGCTTTTCAGCACGGGGGTCAGGCTTGCTTGTGTTTCCGTTCTCTGCGGTGAGAGCACATTGCCTCTGCCACAGCTGCCACTTCAAGGTGGAAACAATCCTGCGAGGCAGATGTGAATATTGCAGAGGAGGCAGGAAGAGGAGTAAGGCTTATCAGCAGGTGGAAGTGATCTCTCTGCAGATGGACTCACTGACATGGGAGCCTTTCAGAGAGCCCCAAAACACATTCCTTCCTCCTGGCATCTGCCAATTCTCCAACATCAGTGTGTGTGTGTGTATGTGCATGCCTATGTGCTGGTCTACAGAAACAAGGGCTGCTGCTACTACCATGCAAAAGGCCAGTGATACAAGTACTTCCATTATTACCTTCAATGTCGTATTTCATCAAAGACAAGCAAGTGGCATCTGGCTACCGTGTGGCTACTCCACTGAACTGTTTGTCTGACCTGAGTTATTCTCATCTTCAGAAGTCATCTGAGAAATCAAAAGGTAAGCATGGGAGCAGGAGAAGAGACAGCAGCTGTCTTCCCTTCTCCATTTCTAATCACAGCAGAGAGAACTCAAAATTGTTAAAGCATCTCTTGTAGGAGAGGTCTGAAAACTCTTAAATCCCTTTTTCTATCCACCTTTTCTTTCAACTGTGCACCATGAAAACCCTTTGATCTGGCATCCAAAATCATTCCTTGAAACTAGAACACGTTCCTCTTGCAGTGAGTGATAGACCCAACAGCCTAGCCCTTCGTTTGAAAGGGTCTTTTCATTTCCAAATGGCACAAGTGTCACCATGTGCTATAGTGATGTCCCTCCACATCTGAACTTCCCTCGCTGACCTGGCCTCACACATGCACTTTCACAGGGTAGAACAATTTTTTCTTCCCCTTGGAGCTCAACTTTCCCCACCACTCCCGACAGACTCATTGTTTTGCAAGGATTAACACTTTGCTAATGAACTTCCCTTATGATTTTATAGCCAGAGCATCTTCTGCCATATTCTTTTCACCTGCTGAGGTGGAGCAGTTAGTCAATGCTATTAATATTAAGAAGTTTTATTAGAGAATAGCTAAGAAACGTATTTACCCAATGAACAGCAAACATGGTCAGGTAGACACGGTCTCCGTGCTGCAGAGGACTGTTGTATAGGGCACTAAATAAAATGAAGAGCTAAAACATTCATCATGAATGCTCACAGAAATTACTTTTCATTTTCACAAATGATTTCCACAGATTTTTCCTTGAAACTCCTTTACAGTGATGCTACGTGATACGGCCAGCTTCACTGATACCGTACATGAACCTTGAAAGCCTACCACTCTCATCTGATTGTACACGGCAAAGGACTCCTTGCCGTGCAAGTTGCAAGATGCAACGATGCAAGATGGCCTGAAACAATAGCATTTGCTGGAGTGAATGGTGGATGTGGCTAGCATCCACGGTCTCTCAGTGGGAGGGAGAGTTCAGAACATCAAGGGAGATGAGATTTCGGGAGGTGAATAAGCTACTTCAGTTGAATGCACATTAACCCTCAGGTGTAGCAAAGAAGAAAACATTTGCCCTGATTTTGTTTCTCAGCCAGATTTCCCACTGCTAATGGGAAAAATATCAAAAAACCCTTCCTTTCCTAATGGTCTGAGAACAGCAATAACCTCATGTTTTTCTTCTGCACAAAGTACCAACAAATATTTATAACAAACCGCATGCATCACAACTTTACAAGCCTTCATGTAATTACTTCCACCGAAGCAAACACACCAATCTTGCAGCTCCACGCTGCCACACACACACACACACACACAGAGAGAGAGAGACAGAGACAGAGAGACAGAGAGAGACTCTGAGAGCACCAAGCCTTCAGCAGCCTTCCTCTGATGGACACTTTTTTTTCAGGAAATGACACAGAGACATAGGTAAAAGGTGATTTAGATAGACCGCTGTGTCACAAATTGTCAGGATCTGATTTAAAGACCTTGCCTTTGTCAAGAAAGACAGTTGGGTGTCTGCTTTAAAGAAGTACTGGGAATATTTTCATCAAAGGTTCGAATTGAAAAACAGTAGGAGGTAAATATCTGAGATGTTGCCAAGAAAGACCGCTATATCCGTGCAATTACCATTAACAGGGGACAGCAGTGGTTCAATGAAGTAATTCAATCTGGTGTCCTACATTTTATCAGACAGCAATTTTGAGTTCTGACATAAAAGACTGAGAAAGAGGATTGGACTCTTTTCTGTGAAATTCAGCTTGAAATTCTTGCAATCAGGAGATGTGTTCTGTGCTTCAGGTACAAACCTACTATCCCTCCAAGCGAGGCAAAAAGAAGAATATACTAACATTCACCACAACACTAAGCATTCACATAGGAAGAAGTCAGATTTTGGTTTAAGTTTTGGAACTGAGCACCTGCAGTACTATAGGAGAGGTTTCCCTACTTAACTATACGGCATTTCCTCACTGGTCAAGTTGTGCCAGAAGAAAAAGGTCTACTGTTTAAAAGATTAAACAAGATGACCTAGCCTAAACTATCAAATGCATTCTCCCACAACAGGAGAAAGCAAGGGAGAGAGAGTATTTCTTCACAAAATTACAAACTGAAATACCTATGGAAGCTCACACCAAGACAATACCATCACGTCTTCTCGCCATTAACTCATCCATACTGCTTGGTCCTCTCTTCCTTGAGGAGAGGACAGTGTTTTCGCACTGTCTTTCTCTAGAGTTCCTACCAGTTAGTCAAATGACAGTACTGGTGAATAGCAATGTCCCCATGCTTGCAACGTGGCAATGATAGACCTGAATGGTCTGAGCTCCTGTGCTTCATAGCAGAGGGAACTTCCACACCAGCTCAGCATAACACTCAATGTTTTGGTGTCTCCAGCACAGCAGCAACTCAAGTGATCACCACAGTTAACCCTATTTACCAGGGAACTGAGATTTTAGCCTTTTAAGTCCTTTCACCGTAATGTGTTTTGCCATAACCCTTCCCTTTGGCACAAGTTGTGCTGTTCTACAAATCCTCAGGTCACAGAATGCAGAAGTCTTGCAGGGTTTTCACTTATTTTAAATGCACATAGCACTGCTCTCCTGTTCCGTGCAAAGCATAGTCAACACCTTTAAATATGATACAGCACCAGGACTATCGATGAAGAACTGTACTCAGGGACTGCAAATTCCCTTCCATGAAATGCTACAGAACCTCCTCTAGAGAAGCAACACTCTCTCTCCTCCAAAATATTAAATCTACAATAAATGCATTCAATGCTACTGAGCATTCTCTTTTAATGCTATGAAACTGAGACCCTTGGAAGATGAAGGCTTTGTATATGACAACTTAACTGCTTGCAATCAAACTAATTTGCAGTACGATGACCTGAAATGAGTTTAAAAGCACCATAATGCATGTTTAGCAATCAGTGAAGCAATTCTTTATTATTCAGGTTCACATTGCAATTTGTGTCACATGTTATGGGAAAGAGAAAAAGAGGGGCAAGAGGCAAAGAAAATAATCTCTTTGCTTTGCAAGAGCTGATGAGCAAAACATGAGCTATGTGGGGCATTAGAGACCAAATTTAGACTGACAGCAAATCTTAAGTCTTTCTGCTACTTCTATAAATCTGATAATCACCAGAAGAACAAATTATAAAATTAAAATGAATGTTCATGACTTCTAAAGAGTACTAAGGAAGTTCACCTGAAGCAAGTAGAAACAAAAAAGCAGCTATCATGCTTTACTGAGCACTGCTCAGGTCACAACTGGACCACTGTGCTCAGTTCTGGTCCCTGCTGTACATAAAAGCTGGAGAAGGTCCAGACAAGGGCCACCATGATCCACTGGGAACTCACCATGTGAGGAAAGTCTGGGAGAACTGGATTTGCTCAGCCTTGAGAAAAATTGGTTTAGGGCAGACCTTACCTCCATGTTCCATATTTAAAGGGTGGCTACAAAGTGCATAGAGACTCCCTATTTATAAGGAGACATGTGGATAAAATGAGTACTGGATGCAAGTTGCTCCTGTGGAGAGCATGACTGGACACCATTTTTTCACAACAAGAACAATCAGCCATTGTAATAATCTCCACTGGACACTTTGAATATTCAGCTGAACAGGGTACTGGACCAGCTTGTTAGACCAGGCTTTTGCCAAGGAAGGTTAGACCAGATGATCCTTGATGTCCCCCAACCTGGGATTCTATGCTTTCTCCCTTTCTTTGTTCCTCCTTTCTTTCTTTATGCCATCTCTATCACATTTGTTACCCTTGGATGAAAGATGGCTCCAGCGAAGTAAGTGGAGAGCCATACACGGAAGTGGAATGAAAAGAAACCAGTAAGATCAAGGCATTTGGGGAAGTACAAGAGCAATAAATGCAATACCCTGCCAGACAATAAACCTCACAGGAAACACATGAAAAGGCAAAACCGAGGCAAGGATATTACCCAGACAGCACAGAACTGCTTGGTTCTAACAAGAAAAGGAGGAGTGACACCAGGCAAGGAGAGTGAAGGCCTCCCAAGGTAGCCAAGAAGTAAACTAGCTCAGCACTGCTCAGTCACAGGTGGTAACTCCTTGGAACATCAACTCCTGGATCACCAAACGTAACTAGGTCCTGTCTTGAAGAAATTAATCATTGTACTGTTCAGACTGAGGATTAAAATCTCAGTTTCAGCAATGAGGGGGTACACCCCAAACACCTGACATTCTGGAATGCGATTTCAGTTCTGCTTAGCTAGGTAAGAACCTGCTGCTGTGCCCTGGTTTCCTTGTTTAGGAAACAACATTGCTTCACCCAATTGAAAGGGGAACTGTATGGATCAGTATTTCAAATTCAAACCAGTATTAAAAACGCACAAGTGTTTCTACAGTATAAGATGAAAGACCACCCAGCACAGCTGAAGACCCATCTTCACCAATTTCCAGCCCAAGGAATTGTCTCTGTTTGCCTAAACATTTCTCAAATATTGACTTCATAACGTGTGCTTTTCTTAACCTCTAGAAATACACAGTTTTGTTGTCCAAAACCAGTTGTTTTGCTCCAGCTGTTCTCATTCTGATTAGTACGATGCTGGATATACATTACAGCTGCTTTTGCTGCTCTTCTTGCTTTGATGGCCACGTTGTTAGCAAACTCTTTAATAAGTCTCCGTTCTCCCTAGGAACTGCACTGCAGTTTATAAATGTTAGAATTAATAGACTTGGGGTAGATTTTATTACACCTAATGCATTTAGTTGGCAATGATGATGCCTCCCTTACAGCAGCTGTTACAATAAACTGCATTTTCAATGGCTCCTGGAAAAAAAAGACAACACCTAAAAGACTTCAGATAAAGAAACACCAGGGTTTCCAGGTCTCACTGCTCCACACCAGGTCTGCAACACCAAGGTCTGCAAATACTAATAGGTAATTACAACCCGCAGAGGTTTCCACTGGGTACCTTGTCCACTTTTCTTGAGCCTGAATTTACTACCAGAAGATTCATAACCTCTGTTGTCAGCTTCATGTCTGCAAAGAATGGGCACACAGAGATTTTAAAGTGGAGCTAAAATGGATTTCACTATACCCTTCACAATAATAGTTGGTAAAACTAATTACAGTGAGAAAATTGGAGATAATTCATTACTCTACTAAGCAAATTAGGATTTGTTAACCATGATTTATAGAGCCAAACACAGGATAACAAGGATTGTCTCTTCTACTGTATTCAGAGGGGACATGACAGTTTATTAAGTGTGGTGTCATCTCAACAGCCACTGCTGGAGCGCTTTTAGAGACTTCATAGTAATCCATTTAAACATTTGGCTTCTAAACTCAGGCACTAAAACTAAGAGAGCACTTTACTCTTCTTGCAAGAAGAGTAATTTATTCTTAATTTACTCAACCACAGTTCCTAACATACCAACATCACCCTGGACATGATGTGAAGTATGACTCCCCCTCAGTAACATTAACTGGTTCAACGTGTTAAAACTCTTTCAGCCTGGTCTAATCTGTTCCCTGTGAAACAAATGGGTCCTATGGCACTGTGCTAGGATGGAGCCTCCTAACACACTCCCACCTGAACAGAGTCAACAGCATGACAAATCTGACCACCTCAAAGAACAGAACATGGGCTAGGGCCACTAAAATGGGCAGTGGGCTGGAGCAGCTCTCCTGCAAGGACAGGCTGAAAGAGTTGGGGTTGTTCAACCTGGAGAAAAGAAGGTTCTGGGGGGACCTTTCAGTGGTCTTTAGTACCTGACGGGAGCTACAGGAAAGTTGGGGAGGGACTGTTCACATGGCTGTGCAATGATAGGACGAGGGGCAGTGGTTTTAAACTGGAGCAGGGGAGATTTAGATTGGATGTTAGAAAAAAGTTCTTTACAATAAGAGTGGTGAAACACTGGAACAGGTTGCCCAGAGAGGTGGTAGAATTTCCATCCCTGAAGACATCAAAGGTCAGGTTCAATAGGCTTCTGAGCAACCTGACCTCATCAAAGATGTTCCTGTTCACTGCTGAAGGGGTAGAATACATGACCTTTAGATGTCCCTTCCAGCCCAACTCATTCTATGATTCTACTTAGGATCACTGTCATTGCATATAGAACAGGAATTGCAGGAAAATCTACTGGTTTCAAGGGCCCTATCTGAGAACATGAGCTCAGAGAATGTGCTGATATAACTCATTCCACGTTTCTTCTGTAAGGTAACATCTCGAGATGGAAATCAGTCCTATCTCAGAGTGAAATCGACGGCCTTATCTAGGCCAAATACCGGTTTTCCATCATCTCTATTCTAATACCACTGGTGCTCCAGTTATTCTCCCTGGGATGGGTTTTTAGAGCTCTGAGTAATGCAATGCAACATTGCACAACACAGGGTCCCAGTGGCATGCTGTAACCGCACAAACATCTGCTGAACTGAACCCACTCAGGGCCAAATTGGATAGCACAACTGATTAGCTGGAGCCTTTGGGAATATGCTCACGATTTATGTTTGTCTGAGTCACCAGCCCATGTGCAAATCACATTTTTTTGGTTTTCTTCCTTTTTTTTTTAAGGTGGACCAAGAACCCTGCTTGGAAACAAAGTCACAGGAATCTCTTTCTATGTTCCCAATATTATTTCCATCACCACACTTGACCCAGCTCTGATAAAAATTTCACAATCTCTCCAGTTTGGGGAAAAAATGTCTGCTGTTTAAAATAAGCATCATAAAAAAAGGAATAGAAAGCCCTCTGAAGTTGCCACAAAGGCTTGCAAACCAGACCAATGCAAGAAAAGGAAATGAGTTGCCACACATGGAAAAACTGTACAACTGCCAAAGAACCTGCCAGATTCCTGATGCTGGGAATTGAGTTTGTCATTTAAAAATAAAACACTCTTTTACTTAGGTTTTGATTCTCACTCTGTGTCGCAAACCAATGACCCACCTATATCCTGTAACATGAATGTGGGTGGGTGCGAGGTACACAGAGCAAACTAACAAAAAGAATTCCTTGTAGCCAGACAGGAGAAAAAGCTTTTGCTGTTATTCAAATTCCAATCTTACTCTGAAACATATCAATCTCCTGAAAGCCCAGACAGCTGGACACCTTCAAAAACCTCACATAATTCAAACTGGACAAACTATTCAAAGCTGAAAAGGTGAGGTTTTCCCCTAAAATTCTAACGACTTCCCAATGATCCAATCCCACTTCTCGATGAGACGTAATCTGCCTTATAACCTGTCTTTGCTGAGCCACAATGACCATGTGCAATGCCAAAAGTACCAAAGACAAGCAGGAGATTTTCCAGGAATTGCGTAGCTAGGATTTCTGAGGGTGCAGAGATACTAACAGCATATCCAAATCTTCTTTCACTTGCACCAATCACAGGCTGGACCGATCCCACAGAAAACAACAGTCAGGCCAGTACCAAACACTTACAGGAGAATTGAAATGGTTTTATCTCTGTCTCTCTTTCCCTGATTCTTGATTTAATAATATATAACAAGGACAGGGAAGCGTCCATCTGACAGGGAGTGCCAAGACAGCTGAAACAGATTCCAGCAACAAGAAAAATTGCTTTTCAGCAAAATCTGTGGAACTCTAGCACTTCTGGAAGAAGGAGAAAATAAGTTTTTCCCAACTGAAAAGATCTTGCAGGGGTACTTAGAACTGCTCAACTTTGCCCCATTAACACTCATTCGCTGGTTACTAACACATGTCCCACTTTGCTGGTGGCAGCTCATTAGGACGTCTGTTTAAGCAATGTCAGCCCTGATCATTCCTGTTAGGTATGAGATTGGCTGAATCACCTAGTGGAGATTCCCAGTCCCCTCCATGAGCTCCATAGCCAGTGGGCAGTCCAGATAGGTGGTATGAATCCTACCCCAGGGCATGTGCATTCTTCCTTTCCCTACTGCTTTTCAAGAAGCATTACTGTAGAGACAGCAAGAACACAAAGAACTTGTCTCCAACTTTGCCATTCAGAAATTTACTCAGTTACAGCATAAAACTGGGAAGGATTTCAGCCATCACTACTACTAATGAGCCTAACGAACCAGTAAGATGCCTCAGATTTGAGAAAATACAGATATTAGAAAAAATAGTTTGTATTACTGGGAAGTGTTCAGTTTCACAAACGTTTTGTTTAAACACTCAGTGACCTCAGGGCACTCTCTATGGAATAAAAGGATCCAAATGTTCGCTTTCATGCAGCATGCCCAGCATCCACTAAAACTGGAGATGCATGACCCACCACCCATCAAGCCCCAGAGCCAGGCAGAATGGTTCTCAAAGAAGATACCAAGTCCATCAAGCATCACTTCCATTACATCCATGCCAGGTAACACAGTTTAAAGACACAAAGTTGCATTCAAAATGGGATTAAAACAGCAAATATAAACTACTTAATCCATGTCAGTGTCACTCAATTCTGAACGAAACCTGTGTTTCTGCTTTCAGTAGATGTGCTGGGAGCGTGAATCTTCCACACAGTCTATTGTAACTTACCTGGTGGCCTGTGTTTCCTCTGGTGTGCTGCAGTATGCAGTATTTCATGGTCCAAAGTACAACACGCATTCATCAATCATTTCCATAGTCAAAGGCTTCGTTACTACCTCTTAAACTAAAACTGATTCTGGGTTTATTTGAGACCAATGACCTGCTGTTTTTGATGTTCTGGGTTAAGACTAAACACAAAAACTAACAGCTTTTTCTTGTTAAAAGCTTTGGAAAAAGAAGTCAATTCAAGTGCCTATTCTTCTGCACTTTGATAATGCAATGATGATATTTATCAGAAACACATGCTAATTAGATCATTCTGGAGCATTTTTCTCATTGTCTGGTACCGCAAAACACATCTGGGTTTTATTTGCCGTGTGTAAGTTAATAAGGGGACAGACTTTTGGAAAACAATAAGCAAGATAATCTAAAAACAATTTTCCAAAGTGAAAAGAAAGGAAAAACCCCTCCACGGTCTGTCCAAGACTCTGTCAGTGTCAAAACATCTCTAAGGTAGAACCTGGAGGACATTTTCTATCTACTCAACTATTAGTAAAGCAAGAAAAGTTGAAGAAATCTCATTGCTCTGACTGTACAGAAGAAACAGTGCAGTTAAATACATTAATGGAACATCCAGAGATCCATGGATCTCAGTTCAGATGATTTTAAGTGCCAATACATTGGCGCTAGAAGATGTCAGGCTTCTTCTCGCTACTAAATCCCTAACTCAGGAGAACTGGAAACTTTCAAGCTTTTTTGCTGGAGCACAGGGGATGTTGACACCTTCCAGATTTTCATTTGACTGGACCAGCCCACAGACAGTATGGTGCAAGGGAACAGCAGATGGCTTCTCTTCTGTTACCTCTGCTTCCTAAAGCTGAAGCTGAACATTGTTCTGAACCCATGCATATTCAGCTCGCGCTATAAGGAGAACAAGGCTCATTTATATACGCTGAAGCCTTCCATCGCATATTATATTTATCCCATTCCACATCACGTCTGTACATGTTGATATGATTTGAATTTGAAGTGTCCAGACAAAGGAGAGTAATTTGCTCTGAGTGATGGGAAGATGTTAGCGTCTCAATGCAAAATACAACCAGAGCCATTTGATACTGGTTTTCCCTTCACCCTCTTCAAAACCCACGTGACACAAAACAAGGCAAGTGCTGAAAGAAAAGGAAACCAGTCCGTTCTTGTATCACAACTTACCTTACATTGACTTAGACTTTGGTATAATGAGGAAAACCACCACAAAACTCTGTCAAGACCTTGACAGATGTCCAGTGTCAATCCCACAGGACACGGCATTTCTCCAGGTATTGAGCCATTTATATGCTTGCGTTTTGCACTTTACATGTGAGCTCACACGTACACAGTTCAATCCCATAATTTTCTTACAGAATCACAGACCTTTATGAAAAAAAGACTGTTTCGCCATGTACTAGTGGAAGAAAATAATTCTTTGGGATTCTGACAGGAAAGTAACAAAGTTTTTCCATCGTGTAATGGAATATTATATAGTTTTCTCCAGAGTTTGCTGGAAAAAAAAAAGAAATAGGCTCTGATGATCCTATTAACTGTAAAGAGTAATGCTATAGAAGAAGTCTCAGTGCATTTTATCCACCTGTTTTTAGACAGACATAATGCTCTGTTTCTCCTACAGATATCACAGAGGCCAAAAAGACATGCTTGGAGGCTACAGCATTAAGTCATAAGTTATGAACAGGTTACATACAAATCTTGGGCAGAATATAGGTCATTGGGTTAACTGGAAAACATTTCTTTCCTTGCAAACTTATTTGTGGAGGTAAAAAGCATATGGATGACACGGAAGTGAACATATAGAAAGGTAGACTGTTAAATCAATTGAGGAGCATGCAGATAAATAACAAAGACATCAGTTATCAAACCAGTGGGGCTTGATCCTCTTCTCATGACATAAAGTGATTTCAGCTTCAACACAATGGCATGGGGCTTCCTAATCAACAGGTAGAACTCACTGTGCCAAGCTCTCTGGGCTGTGGCACGCAGGGGATGAGACAAGCCTGCAGCAGCGGGGTCTTTAAAGTCTATGAATCAATGACAAGTGGTACCAGGGAAATCAAGTCTCAGATTAGAGAGCTGGTCAGCCCATGGTTCACTTTATCTGCTATACTTGTGTAAATTAAATACTGTTGGACTTTATGTAGTCATTAACAAGGCACCTGATTAGTTCAGGAAAGCACTGACCACCGTGTCTGCAATATCACTTAATGCATTTGTGGAGGAAGAAATAGAAAAAGATAAGCTATGGGGCAGACTGGGATTGGTTATCTATCCTTGTTCCCACATAACGGAGTGGTTCAGTTTCATGAACACTGCTAAGGTTGTTCGGAGGCACCCGTGTGAAAGTTGAGGTACACTTACAAAGTAGCCTGTTCCCAAGCTGGAAGGAGCTGAGCTCTGCAATGAAACACAAAGACAAAGTGGAAAGTCAGTGATGGTTTTTAACACGTTCCAACCCACATAGCTCATTACCAGCCCTTTCCAAGCTTTTCATCACTACATCACAGCACCAATGTGCTGCCCCTTGTCATCTGCTACTGAAACAAACACTGTGTTGCTTAATTTTTCCCTTTACATCTCTCAACGACTCTGAGATGGTAACGTGCTATTTACTGAATTCCAAGCTTCTGCAGTGGACGTAATTGCCAATTTATTTGACAGGCAGCTGGGTAATGAATTAATGATGGCATTTCGCCCTGCACTGAGACTAAACAGACACTCATCAACCAGCCTCCCTGACATGCTGACATTCAATGCCCTGGACTCCAGCTACTCAGCTTTGTGGCCACAAAGGGGCAGGCAGGAGAGGGAAAAGAAAAAAAAAAACCTGTAGACTGACTTCAAAACAAAAAGCCCGGTGGGTTTGGATGACTTTTTCAGTGTATGACCTGTTTGCCAATTTAGTCCCGAAAGGCACCGGTTAGTACACACATAGTGCTTTTCTAAAATGAGACATTTTGTAAACATAATTAGTAGTCTGAAATGTAAAGAAGGCGTGGGCTTCACTCAGCATAGTATTTCCTGCAGACTGCAGGCACTAACTGTTATCCATTTGGATGGACATCCACATTGTTTGACAAACCCAACGAATGCCTATGGTGTGAAACAGATTTCGAAACTCAAACCCATAAATGTAATTAAAACTAATATTGCTACCATGGAAAATAATCAAAAGGTTTAATTGCTTTTTAAAAAAATAAATCATGATGAAATTCAGTTTAAGTGGGCCACAATCACAACCTCTGCGTTCAGGGGAATTAAGGAGATAAAGGGTTTTGTTTCATTAGTTTTTCATCAAAGCAATGGGGATTACACAGCAGGTTCTCTTGGAGACATGGTGAGAGACCTAAACATCTCCGTCCTAATCCAGGTCACTGGCTGTTACATGAAAGGGTGAAGTATTCCCAATGCTACAGCCCTATCAATCACCTGAACCACTTGAGGCCAAGCTAGTCAATGCATGAGGAAGCAATACACAGATGATAATTCCCCAGCGAGCAGCGGGTAGTCCAGGTGACCAGTCTTTAATGCCTATAGCTCAATTCCCATTTCTGTTCCCCAGCACAACCTCATCTCCAGTAATGACACCACTCAGCGATTACCAGGATCTGCACAGGGGCCCCAGCAAATGGCTGGATACACGGACAATTTGTACCACTCATCCTTGTTCTGAGACACTGCTACAGAGAACCCTAACTGCAAACCCTCCCCATTTCTGATCATGGGCTGCAGCACCCCCCTCAAGGGGCTCATGGTGTCTCTTTACTGAACTTGGAGTGGCAGAAATAGACTGTGATACAGAACGCTAAATTAACAACAAAATTCATCACAAACAGACAGAATATTACTGTGTGTTCAACAAAGCCTTGCTACAAGGACAGCTTCAGAAAGGTTATTTACAAATAGGGGAAAAGCTCCACCTTAAAGACATCAGAAGGACTCAGAAAGAGGATATCATTCTAGTAGTCCTAAGGGTAGCAATACCATACAATAAACAAATTGTGTTGGGACATCTTATATGAACACACAAAACTGCTACGGACATGTGGAAGGTAGATGGCTCCTGTCCTTTGATACTCTCTATCTTCTATGTTGTGGTAGCTGAAGGATTTGAGACCTGCAGTCTGCAGATGGCTGCAAGGGGAGTTCCACAGAAGTAAATAAATTTCTAAGTCCTTCTGGCCCCGTTCTTGCAGCTCAGGGGTCTCAAGCTCCCTCTCCATCATCCAAAGACCCATGTGGTCCCAGTGAAAACGTCCCTGACACAGCAGTGCAGATTTGGGAACATGTGGCCATGGGACCCCTGGGCTCAGCTCAATTGTTCTAATTCCATCTTCATCTCTCTACATCTGCTTGACCGTGCAACTAGGAATAACCCAGCAACTACCACAGAACCAGCCATTGCACAGCCTTTCCAGTGAGAAAGGCCCCTGCATAAGCCACACATAACAGCTTTGTTAGCCACTAAGGTCGCTACCTGGCAGAGTGCATGTTTCAGCACTCTCTGTTTTCCTGGTACTGGTAAAGCACATCAGACTCTGCCTCTCACTTTACTCACTCTGCTTCCTGCTTCATGTCATTTAAATTCTTTCCATTTAAGCCAGCCATCTCCCCATGAATTACAGCACGTGCAGGCATTGGAGCCAATGCAGTTTAAGCAACGTCCAGATGCCAAGCGAGTCCCACTCCTTCCTTCACAACGTTTAAAACTTACTTTACAGGCTGAAAGCTCCCAAGTTTGCATTCTGCATCTGTGTGCAATTTTTGTCTGCTTTTTATCCTGTGGTTTGGAGGGCTCGAGTATCAAAACAAAACAAGAGGAAGAAAAAAATAGAATAAGCAAGCGAAATATTTCCCACTGAATATTTCCATTCCTTCAAAAGCAATGCTGTGATGGCTATGGGAGGACAGTTGAAACACAGCAGTCAAATGACTTTCACCAAAAAGAAACAACTGCGAGTTCTCAGGGAATCACTTTGCTGGATGGAAATAGAGCCCTGCACACACTGCATGCTGCAATATGGACAGTGCAGGCTGCAAACTCTTTGTAACTGAAGGAAGAAGGACCGTATCGCACATGCATGGATGACGACGTCAGCTGTTGTGGACTGTGTGTTGACAGAGCGCACAGGCTGAAGCAAGGGCTATACAAGAAGACAGCTGCTCACCTTTTCTGATCACTCCCAATAGCGAAAGGATCCCACTACCCAGTGCCCAGCCTTGGTACCAAGTGATGAATGTGATACTGTGTATGCAGCAGCTTTACAAGCCCATGCTGAGTCGTGATCCTGCACTGGGTGGTTCTACAGCTCTTATATAAAGTGTGCCTATAACAGAGGTAACGGTTTCACTCTCCAGAACCCTTTGCAAAATTCGACAGCAGATAACGGTTTGATATTCACACAATCAGCAGCACAACCGGCATGAGGTGCCCCATCAGCAAAATGCAAGACACTTGCTTGAAATTAACAGAGCTCTGGGTTTGTTATTTCCCTTCTGCTTTGTTATTATTTTCCCCCCACTTTTTTCTATTTTTTTCTCCTTTTCCTTGTTAAAGGGAAAAACTTTTGGCCCAGGAGCAAAAATGTAGTAACCCTCGTGTAAGTGTTAGTTTATTGTGCACCAAAGAAAATTACATCCTTGAGGTCTTGGAAGGCATAGTTATACCCGTTTTGCATATAGATTGTACATTACTTGGGGAGCTGGGTGGGGAGAGAGACTGTGTTGTACATATTTGTTCTGGCTATTGTTTATGTAGGTCTGCCTGAATGAAGGAACAGTGGGTATCATTTCAATTTCTGATGTCAACATCAAATTACTTATTTAATTTCATGCCTGGCGAAGCATTGTATAGCTACACGCAGAATCATTTCACTTCATTTGTTATGCTGTGTTTTCTTGGCGATTGGCTTGCCTTCCAACTGACAGCTTTAATTACGACATGAATTTGATTGCACTGCCGAGGAATTAACATAATGCAACAAAGCATTTAAGCACCCAACCTTAGACACACAAACACACACAGACACCCCCTCGCGCACACACACACACACACACACACATACACGCACAGAGCAACAGCTCCTGCAGCCCCTCGGCTCCTGGCAGATACAGAGCTTTGCTGGTGTTACTCCACTTTAGACACAGCCAAGATTACGGGGCACATTCTGGAGAAGGAAAAGCACTGAGGATTTCAGGGCACAGCACTCAAAGACTGTCCCTAAATCTGTCCTTCCATGGGCTGAGTACATGGAGCAGGGAGACAGAGAATTAAAAACAACCTGTATCCAAGGCTAGAACCAGGAGGTGTGCACAGCACCACACTGCAGGAGGCTAGACACCCCTACTCCCAACACAAACAGCGACAGACCTGATGGGTAGGGCACGCAAGACTTACTGATGCCTGCTCTCAAGCTCAATGTACACAACAGAGCGGGGCACAGAGCTACAAAACCCTAGGCAAAGGGGAGCACTGGTGAAAGAGGGCATCAGCTTCAATGTTTGCTCAATGCAGAGCCCATTATCTGTTAATGTAGGAAACAAATGGAAAGATTCTTGTCCTGCTCCCTATTCAAGAAGCGGGACAGACAGAAAGGGACCAACAGTTTCTCCTGGCTTGTGATTCCTTGCTCAGCAAAGGCAACCAGAGGCCAGGCAGTCCAGGCTCCAGTGGAAACCCTGGGTTGCCTTCCAGTCGATGGCCAGATCTGAGTGGCTTTTACTGCCCATCCCCTTGCTGGAAGCCAGCGGTGAACACTAGGAGCAGTAGCAGGGCTGGGAAGTGTCCAAAGCATCTTGTCAGCCTCTCCCATCAGCGCAAGCTTGTGCTGCTTCTGCATCACCATTACTGAAATCAGAGGCAGGGTTTCCTTTGCAGACATCAGGTTTTTATCAGGACTAGCAATAGCTGAAGGAGCACGTCAGTGCCATGTGAGGACAGCAATTTAGGAGAAGTATTTGTATTTCATTAGCAAAAAGGTGGCTGAACCCCTCAATACTGGCCGTGTTTACCATCCAGGTTAGCTGTAATTCTCACTTTTTCCTCAAGTGATCTCCTGGCTGCTTTGTAAAACATGGCTACGCAGAACCCCAGGTATTCCAGAGAAGGAAGACTCAATTAAATACACACTGAAATATAGGGAAAACAAGTTGACTGAGCTCCAAGCTGAAGAGAAAGCGCTGCCATCTTGTCTCCAAGCAAAATCTCAACAAAATGAATTCTACTACTGGCAAGATTTTGATGAGATTAAACTGACTACAGCACCCTATATATACAGGGGGAGCAGCTCTCCAATTTCTCTCTTAGACCCCTGGAGCTACCTCTGCCCATAAAGGAAAAAAACAAGTTGTCATTCCAAAAAAAATACTTTCTAGGGGAAAAAGGCAGAGAGAAATGGGTTTATGAAATTCAGATGGGGAGATGTATGAGGGCACTGTCAAATGCTCGCAATGGAGCATTCAAGCGATTATTATCCCTAATCTAGCAGGGGTCGAGTCCTCTGCTAATTATGATCTCTCACAGAGGGGTTTGTGTGTGTGTACATATGTGTGAGATGAGGACAAAGAGTGGAGTTGATGGAAATCAGTCTCACTGCATTGCATCTGACAAGAGCATAGGATATTCCTCTTCCTGCTGTCTGATGCTATTTCAAGCCTCATTATGAGGAAAGTTTCCTGTTTAACATGGTCTTTTCATTACATTATCTTCTTCTCATTTTTGATCACCTCTCTCAAAATGCTGTGAATTACCTGCGTGGATCTCATTAGCCTGGAAAGAATTCATCCCTGGTAAACACACTTTGCATCAGTCTGCGTGATCCAAGGGCTGTAGGTACATTTACAATATGCAGAGTTGAAAGATATCTGACAGGAGAGGGAATGAAGCCACTGACATGTCAGTTTGCAACTGGATATTCATTATTCTATCTCCCTCATTCTGCATCTGTCACTGAGCTATCACTTAGGCTCCGCATTAAAGCTCATGAAGCTAACATTTCTGTTCCAAGAGCTTACTTACAACTGGGGATTTGAAAATTGATCATCCACCTAGAGTATGTGCACTTCATTCATTATACATAGCTCCACACCATAGCCACGTTTAATCTCACAGTGCTGTCGGGCGACATCAGTGCAGATCCATTATATTTCACGTCCAAAATTTGTTTCCTGACCTCAAGGTTCATCAACCTGCAAGATCTTGTGGGTTTGTTCTCCCTTCTGCTGAGTACACAACTTTTTGCCCTTTTTTTTTTTCTTTTCTCTGAGAAAACAGTTGTTAAAGAAAAAAAAGGATCTTCAGGCAGAAGTCACGCATTTGCCTGTAGTTTTTTTATGGACTGTAACTGGGTTTTATCGTTAGACAGCTCACGCCTTCATAAGTTATTATGTAAAATAACCCTATGGAGCTCTTGGCACGTCTTTGTATGTCGGAGGACAGCTTAAGGCAGGCTCGCCCATAGCTGAAAGCATCACCAGCAGTTTGGAATGTCCTGCCATTTAAAAATGCAGAGTATTTGTCTCAGGGAGAGAGGAAAATGCAGAATTGTATTTACTTCTCTGAACTGAAAGAGTCTGAGAAAGGGCAAGATGGGAGTTACCTCGTGCATGTTTTCTCAGCTGACTGGCAACACCAGACCATGGAGAGAGACATGCTTATACTGCAGTGAATCACCAAAGCACAAAGGAACTTAATTATTAAGCAAAACATTAATTGTGTAATATGTTTAAGGTACACTTTTGCACGTCTTTATATAAAATTCCTTTGAAGCAACCTGTGTATCTTCATGTCCTTGCTCAGGTGCACTACAGAAGATGTATTGCTCTCCACATCTTCTTAATTCGCCATCACAGCAAGACAAAGAGACTGTATTGTGAAAGCATCAGAGAAAAACAAGTGTTTGGACAGCGGAAGAACCGGGACTGTGCTCCTGCTGCCAGGTCTGGCACTGTAACACTAGGAGTGCTGGGAAGCTCAAATAAACCTCCAAGCTCCACTCTCAGAACATTGCAAGGGAGTGACAAGGCTAAATTAAAACCATGTTTGTAAGGAGCTGTGAGGGTTTTTTGCTGGAAGGTGCTGCATAATTGTGAAGTTCTCAGCAGTGACTTCTCAGCTGCCATCAGGCTCAGAACAAGCTAACACACAACAATGACAAGCTGATGGTCAGCTGCCACCCGCTGCTACCTGCACAGAGCATTTACTTGCTACCTCCTCTGGTTTCACGATCCTCTTCCAAAGATATCTTACAGCCCTGAGACTGACCTCACTGATAGCTCTGTAGCTGAATGTACCTGTCACGGTTGGCTCTGGGGGAGAAGTGGACCTCTACAACAACATGACAAAGGAATGACCAGAGTGCTACAGATTTCCCTCCTTCACAATAAAAACCATCATCCGGCAGCTGTTCCAGCCACTTACACAACTGCTAAAAAGGAATTGCTGTCGGTGTGCCATCCTGCTTCAACTTGCACAACAAAACACATCCTTTACAAAGGTATTTCTTCTAATGCCTGCTCAGTTCTGTTTTATTGGACTGGCCTATAGGGGCCAGCATCTGGTATCTGTCATCCCAATCTGCATGGACTCGCTATCTATAACACTCCCCATTTCCACACTGTGAGTTAGTTAAAAGCGGAGTCAGATTGCTGGCTGATCCAAATTGGTCTGACTGATGTAGCTGCCCAGGCTTTTCCCAGTACAGAATCTGACCTACCAAACCCCCATACTCTGTTGGGACAGGGCTGGCTTTATGGTCTGTGTTATAAAGCTCATAGCAGAGAAGATCCAGAGCACTGAATAAAACACTCAAGGATTGTGATGGCACACATAATAAATAACAATCTAATCGTAATCTAATTGCAACAACAGAAAGATTTCTGTAGTCATTCCTACGTCGGAATCACTCGTGCGTGCCGCTCGGGGAATGGCCAGCATTCTCCCACAGAGACCAACAGTCTCCCCAGAGCTGCCATCTCAGGACCTTCCACAGCAGTTGAGGTAGAGCAATAACAGCAGAGCTATGCTATTGTTGGCCATGCTCATTACGCAGAAGTCAGCTGACACTGACATTATTTTTTCTTCCCTACTTGGGGGGAGAAGAGGCCACCTCACTTCTCACCTATGCAAAGCATTTTAACTTGTTGAGTGGCCTTCAACTATTTCCAAGTGAATGAGTGTTTCACACAAATAGATATTGTACAAACCATTAAGATGTTTACTGAGCAGGGGCAGGACACCTAAGCCCTCTCCCAACCTCCCAAAGCAAGGGGACTTCAGCAACATAGCATCCCTGTTATGACTTACACCTCTCAGAAAACCACAACAGAGTTTAATCAGAGCAGTATTGGGCTGTGGGAGTTTTACTTACATCACTGAGTCTTTCCCGAGAGCTACTTCGATGGAAACCTTTTGATTCTCCGCTGGCACTTTCACTGTCACTGTCTCGGCAACTGTTCTGACCTGGCTTGAGCTGCAGGGAAGAGATAAAAAAAAAAGAAAGACAGAAGAGTTTAGCCTGGTTTGCAGGTAAATCACCTTGCTCCCTTCTTTAACCCAACCCCAAAAGCAGTCTTTACATGGTGGTCCTGCAGTACTGCCACCAGCACAGTGCAGCCCTCAAAAGGACCATGGATGCAGACAGCACACAAGCTCCTGTGAGCAAGGCAGTCCTCGTGTGGGACAAGACCCTGCAGGCAGAGGGAGGCAACGTTCACGTCTAAAGAAATCAGTTTAAGACCCCAATTTTGGGCACTTTCAGACCTCTCAAGTAATTGATGCAGTTTTTAAAGTTACCATCACATCAAAGGACATGCAGGATCAATCCTCCCCTCATTATGGCATCAGAGTATCGAGGATCCAAGATCAATGGAAACCTCCCCAGCAAAAAGAGCAACCATAACTCCAGGAGGCTTTTTGCTGGGCTAGTCCCTCACTGCATTGCCCAGTACTATAAACAATTCGTGTCTAACCTCAATGTTCATAAAACAACATGATCTACTTAATAGGTATCAGATTGCTTTTTGCCTTTCAAACCAGCTTTAATGAACTTCACTGGTATTGTAATAAATAAAACATAAAAAAAATTACAAACTATGTTTTCAATACAATGGAGAACACATCTGCTTTCCCTTATGCCGTGGCTCGTGCAGGTCGAGCAGCGTTACGAGGGCAGCGTACTGAAATGCACATTTACCACATACAAGCGCTGCACACAACCCCACAGGCACTCACACATCTGTGCAGCAAGGGGAAGGCATGAACTGCATCTACCGCAATGCTGAAAATGCACAGATTAGTCCACCTTTCCCTATGTTTTGTTTGAACGCATTACAATTTTTAGTCCTGTTGACGCTCGGTTTGAATTACCTCCCTGTGAAGGCTGCTTACTCCTGAGGTTGACAGTGGGGAATTCAAAAACACTACATCTAAAAATCACAGAAATATTGGCAGCAGAGGAAATACTCTGTGAGGCACGTGATGAAGATACCTACAACACTCACCAACAGTACAGTGACAAATACCAAAACCTTCTCCTAACTTACTCTAGTTATTAACACGTTCCTAGTAGTTTCTCTCCAGACTGTACAGAACACATAATCACATTCAGCTCCATTTTACAACTGGAGACCTAAATTTCCTTCTCCATGAACTCTCTCCAACAGCTTTTCCCCCTCCTTCTTCTAGCTCTCATTTTTTTCCCAAGTTCTGCCAGAAACAGGCTGCAGAAGCACAAACAAAAATTCAGACATCACCGAATCATCAAGGTTGGAAAAGACCTTAAAAATCATCAAGTCCAACTGTTTGCCTTACAACCCCCAACCACTAACCCTTCTCAACTGTCTGCCCTACAACCCCCAACCCCTAACCCTTCTCCTCTGTTTGCTGAACCCCTCCAGGGATAATGCCTCCATCCCCTCCCTGGGCAGCCTGTTCCAAGGCCTCTCCACTCTTGCTGGGAAGAAGTTTTTCCTAAGATTCAGTCAGAACCTCCCCTGGCACAACCTGACTCCATTTCCTCTGGCTCTATCACCAGTCATTAGGGAGAACAGGCCACCCCCTGCCTCACTCCAAACTCCAAGTAGTTATAGAAAGCAGTGAGGTCTCTCCTCAGCTTCCTCTTCTCCAGGCTGAATAGCCCTAGCTCCCTCAGTCTCTCCTCATCAGTCCTGATCTCCAGACCTGTGATGAGCCAAGTTGTCTTTTTCTGCCCCCTCCCCAGCATCTCCATCCTGCAGTGCCCAAAACTGCCCCCAGTACTAGAGCTGCAGCCTCACCCAGGCCCTACCTTCTTCTACTACAGAAGAATGCAAAGACCCACACTTCTGCTCTGGTTCCCAACTCACCCAAGTGGCAGTCTTCTCCCAGGATCCCTGGAGTGAACTAACCATCTGACTAACCATTGTTCACTAAAGGAATGAATGAACTGCACTCACTCTCATGGTCACCCACCCATTTCCCCCTTCCACTACCAGAGCAAATCATGTCAACTCATTTGTCACATGTGTGCTGCTTCACCTTCATCCCTAATTCCCCTCATTAGTCAAAAGCAGCTCTGGGTGTTCTCTATCAGCCAAAAGAAAACATAAACCTACAGGCTCGGGCACACCATTGAGCTGCAATGCACGAGCACGACTGCAACAAATGGCCCAGGTGCACTCTCAGCTCAAAGGAAACATAACAGGAGAGCCTGAGCTATCTATCAAACCCTTACAATTTAATAAACAACTGAAATATTCCACGGCTCAGCCAGAAAATCACAAGTGAAAATATTTTTACTTCAAGTGGAATGGTTTATCAGTCAGATCTAATAGATCGAGGTAGCATTTTTTGGAGGCAGAAGGGAGGATAATGAATACAAGAAGTCTTATACCTCATATATAACCCACAGATCTTATCTAAGGCCACTATGTACTGTAATTTTACGGTCCCAGGTTTAACATTTAACTACCCAAAGGAAAATGGATCAAGTTTCCCTGACTCAGTCTTTTGTCAACATCCACTCCAAGATGGAAACCCATTATTGTAATTGGGCTGTGAGCAATTTTTTTCCAGTCTCAGGTTTTATTTTTAGAACATCAGTTTATTTTGTACGCAATTTTCACACATTATTTACTCGCTAACAAATCCTAACGGCTCATTTTATACTTTGTCTACATTGCAAATCCCAGCCATCTACAGAGAAGAGAAGAAAAAACCCAGCAGGTGTCATTTTTCTAGAGACGATTTACAAGCAACAAGAGAATATGACCAAGATATCTGAGCCTGAAACTCTGTAGGAACAAAGTGAGCTGCATAAACTAGACAGCAAACTCAGAAGTCAGTCCAAGTTAAGATTTATAAGCTTTCCATATTTTCCTTTCTTTTTTCCATGTTGAGTTGCTCCATGTGCCAAACTGTTGAGGGTTTGCAGTTTCTTCCAAAACCCATCAATCTGTGTTAAATTAGAAAAAATAAAGGATGGAAATGTGCCCATTGTCTTCTTTTAAGTACTCAAAGTTACACATAAGCGCACATGAGAACATTTAGCGTGGAGAGGCCATGATTCATTGCTGAGGTTATTTAGCCTGGGGAAAAGGAGACTCACAGGAGACCTTCTCCCTCTCTACAACTACCTGAAAGGAGGTTGTAGTCAGGTGGGGATCAGGCTCTTCTCCCAGTCATCCGGCACCAGGATGAGAGGGCAGTGCCTGAAGCTGCCAGGGAAAGGTTAGGTTGGATGTTAGGAAGTCCTTCCTCACGGAAAGGGTGCTCAGAGCCTGGAATGGACTGCCCAGAGCAGTGGTGGAGTCCCCATCCCTGGAGGTGTTGAAGGACAGCCTGGCTGTGGCCATTAGTGCCCTGGTCTGGCCGAAGGGGTAATGTTAGGTCCTGGGCTGGGCTGGGCTGGGCTGGATGAGCCCAGAGGGCTTTTCCAGCCTCAATAATTCTGTCATTCTGTCATTTCTATCTACAAACATGGATTCAACCAGTTTGGATTAAAATGACATTGAAGGAACATAGTGCTGCTAAAAACAGTCCGCAATTAAGACTGGATCTCTAGTTAGTTGTGTTTGATGAGTTACTCTGAGGCACATGGGAAGCCCAAAATCAGTCTTCCTTCTAAAATGCAATTGTGCTCCTTGGAAAACACTACAAGTGCCCCACTGACAACTCTTGTTCCCATAGCCTTCCCATCAGGTTACCTCATGTAACCAGCAAAGCCAGAATGGCAGTCCAACGAAATCTACTCAGGTGACCCTCTGAGGAGTCTCCTGCATGAACAGTCATTTCTCATTTTGGTTCAGGGGGGCACAGAGAAATGAAGGAGTGAAGCAGAGTTGGTTGCAGAGGGTGTTTTGATTTTTGTCTTGTTGTTCGCTATCCAAATCTATTCTAATCAGCAGTAAATTTAGTTTCCCCCAAGTTGAAATTATTTAGCCCATGATGGCAACTGCTGAAGTCTCTCTGTTTAACTCACAAACTTTTTCTTCTTATTCTCTCCCCCTGCCCCGTTAGAGGTGGGGAGATGTGGGAGAGCGGCTGGGAGGGAGCTTGGTCCTCAGCTGAGGTGAAGTGGCCACACCATGGTTTTGTGAAATGTAACAGCTGCTGCTTGTAAAGTGAGTGAGAAAACCTCAGACACATCACTGTGCTGCCCTGAACAATGATGCAAAACAGATACACAGCTGCATACAGCCATGAGGGACATGGAGAGTGAGAGGGTTACTGAGATACCAACGGGAGAGGACAAGGAGAGGTGTTGGATTTGCAACACTGAGAGTGACTGTTTGATGAAGCAAAAACCGAGAGAAAAAACGTCTGAAGCCTAGAGGTCAAAGAGAAACTGCCCAGAAATGGCTGTGATTGTGAATAAAGCAAAATAGATGCAAAAACATCAACATGAAACTGCTGTAATAGTAAGGACTGATAGTTGCTCTTCTTTCAGGGCACAGAATGATTTTAGGTGACTTGAAATCTAATGGACCTATTTCGGCACCACTGGGAAATATTTAGCCCTATTTTGTGGCAGTGAAAACGTAAACTGAATAATCAGGCGTTCCCAGGGCCAGCAACTCTCTGCTGTGATTCTTCTGTTATCCAAAGTCAAAGGGTAACACAGACTTCAGTATAGAGGTTCAGGAGTAGGGCAGATCTGCAGGAACACTGCTATCATTACTGCATTATTCAGATGTTCCTGTGAAAGGAAAGGAAGGGGGGCATCAGCCATAAAACACTCCTAAGGATAACCCAGAACAACGTGGCTCTCTGTTGCCTTTGGTCTCAGGAAGGGAAAGAATGAGGGACACAGAAAGTCAATTATGTCAAGAGGTGTAAGAGAGGCTGAAAGGGCAGCTGAGCCCCAGACTACAGGGAGCATCATCCCCTCAGGACTGCAGTTTGCCTCGTGGATCCCTAAACCACTTTAGATAATTCTGCAGTAGTGCTGCCTGGTTAGCACAGAACAAAAAGCAAAATAAATAAACCTACAGAGAATTTAGCAAGAGCTTGTTTTACAGAGCCAATATATCTTGTCAAAACCACCCCAATGTGGCTCTTCTGAGCGTTTGTGGGTTTTTTAAAATGTATTTTAATTTAAAACCCCATACCATTTGGCAGCAGTAAAGCTATGGTGTAGTTTTGAGGCGCCTGAGTTTCCACACCATATGGAATTAAAGGATTATTTCACTACATTATACTTTAAAGATACGAATACTAACACTTCTCCTTATTATAGCCCAGGCAGCAAGCTCAGCCTTCATCAGTCCTACAGGAAGAGGACACCTACTCCCCAAGGGACAGCATAGCCCTACCCCGAGGAGGGGATTTTTAGGCTTTCTGTTCTGCCTGCCAGTTTTTATTTATACAGCTCCTGCAAGGGCAAGACAGTCCTAAACTCTCTTGCTCCTGCTCTCACTCCTGCCTGGGTGAATATATTCTCCAGCTGGTGAATGGACTGATACCTGCCCCATCAGCAATGCTGCCTGACTCCAGACAGCCCAGACAAGTACAGGTCAGTCCTCCCATGACAGTGGCTCATCCTGACCAGGACAACAGCCCTACACAGTACGAAGACATTTCTGCCTGCTCCTTCACATACACTGAGCTTGCTGTGCTTACTCTTTGGGCTTTTCCCAGCAACACAGACCCAAGCCAGGCTCTGAAGATGGGAATTATTTCTGTTGTTGACAGTCAGGTACTTTTTCTAACACACACACACACGTGGACCTGAGCAGGAGCACCAGCAAATCAGCAGCTGCTAGTGACTGCAGGATGGCCAAAGACCAGGAGGCAACGGCCAGTTCTGCCTGTGAGGAAAAAGAAAACCCAACCTTAATGGGCATGGTGGAACTGGGTTGACATTCAGACTTGTAAGGTTCTCCCAACCCTAATGACCCTATGAGTCCTTTTCTGGACAGTCCAGCGTTCACACAAAAACCCCAAAGGAGCACTGCACCACAGTCTTCTCTGTGCAGCAGTAACCTCCAACCCGTAAATCCTGCACCAGTACAGCCCAGCGCAGCCAGTCCCTGCCCTGCCCAAGCAAACACACACAAATATCTTCCACCAGTCGTAAAAGAGCAACAGCAGATTTCATGTAGGACTGAGTATCTGATTGCAAAGAAAACATATTTTATCGATGAGCAAGAACAAATCTGGCTGTATGAAAACAAATAAGAGGAGAAGGGCACAACAAGGAAAAAACAACAGCAATGTAAACGAAGACATCTTGCTTACGATTGAAACCATGAGCTGCCATTTAAATACTTCCACTTAAACCTGTCTTGCTACTGCTGGAAGCTACTGTACTTGCTCTTGCTACCATGAGGTGTATAAATACTGCTGCTGGGTCTCTTGAGCTTGGAGAAGAGGAGGCTGAGGGGTGACCTCATTAATGTCTATAAATAAGTAAGGGGTGGGTGTCAGGAGGATGGAGCCAGGCTCTTCTCAAGGTCATCTGGTGATAGGACAAGGGGCAATGGGTGCAAGCTGGAACAGAGGAGGTTCCATATCAATATCAGCAGGAAATTCTGCACAGTGAGGGTAGCAGAGCATTGGAACAGGCTGTCCACTAGGGTTGTGGAGTCTCCTCCTCTGGAGACATTCCTGACCCACCTGGATGTGTTCCTGTGTGACTTGATCTAGGTGATCCTGCTGTAGCAGGAGGATTGGACTAGATGATCTTTTGAGGTCCCTTCCAATCCTTAATGATTCTATGACTCTACAGCAATATTAGTCACCCAGAGCTTTCAGATGGTTCAGCACAGTCTGGAGCAAGACCCCTCTGCTGCACCCTAGCAAAGCTGTGTACTCCTCCACCACATCTGCCCGACTGCCTAAAGAGAGGCAATGCCTGAAAAGCTGATCGGAGGTGAGATAATGAGGAGGAAGAATATTTACAATATACAAGTTTAGGCAATAAATATGAAAAAGACTTCCCGCTGTGTGCGGACTCTGAGCAGCATTAATGCAGAGACATTTTTCACACCAGGGAAGAAAAATCTTGTTACCTAAGAGACAGTGTAGGACACTGGGAAAGGTGCCTTGGTACATCATCTTACAGCTCACACACTCCAAGAAATCACCAGCTGCTGAAGATCAGGGCCTACATGTCATCATCCTGGCATCTGACATCCCTACGGAATATGAAGCTCTATTTCACATCCCTGTGAGGTACAAGTGAGGTGAGGCAACAACAACAAGATCTTATCTTTACTTTCTTTCCTGACTCTGTTCAGAAGAAAAAAAAAGTACTTCTCCTCTTCCAAAATTCTATGGAAAACCAGAAAAACTGCAAATATCTATTTTTTCCAATTTCCTGTTGACCAAGAAAATAAATTAACAGAAATTGAACAAGTAACTGTATGCAGTTACCTAATTAGCTCTATGATACAGTACAAGGGTGTCTTTAACTATCTCTAAACCACCGATGGTCATCATTTCCTGCTGCCCTTGAGCTGATTCAGCATCTGCTGCTGCACTTGCAGAAGAACTCACCATCTACTGCCTAGATGGGGCAGATCCTACTGGAAGAACCAGAGTTACACCCCTCTTCTGCTGGGGAGAACTGGGCTGTTTAGAACGACAAAATCATTGCACCATCAAGGTTGGAAAAGACCTTCAAGATCATCAAGTCCAACCATCCATCCTACAACCTCAAACCACTAGCCCATCCCCTGAAACACCCTGTCTGCCTGTTTGTTGAACCCTTCCAGGGATGGCGGCTCCACCCCCTCCCTGGGCAGCCTGTTTCGCATTGTTATTAGAGAAACACCAAGCTATCAGGTTCTGCTCACAGTGACAGCAGCAGAAGCCACACAGGCTAAGAATAAACAGCATCCATGCCAGAAGGGGGGTAGGGGATATAGGGAACGGGCATTTATTTCCAGATCCTCTTCTCCCTCATTACATGCTCAGGCCCCCTTAGCTGCACAGCTCACAGAAGGTACTCTGAAGCAGCTCTGTAACTCTATTTTATCTAAGTTACACAGAGAAGGCAGCCCATCTTCTTTTTTTCTCCGCGCTGTTTATACAGAAATCAAAGATAAATTTGGCATAAACTCCTCACACCCCAGAATCATACATACATTATACACCATCCCGAGCGTAACAGACTCGCTCCGCTCCCCAGCTCCTGTTAAAAGCAATATGAAACAGCAAGCTGTCGGCAATCGCAACAAACGCAGCGTAGTTCTGCACACTGTAAAAGCTGAATTGCAAAAAAATATAGGCTTCCTCTGACCCTTTGCATTTTGATGGCTGCACAGTGAGAAACACGGCCTTCAAAATTACACCTTGCAAAGCACTCCATTGTACCAATCAATCTCTCCAAGCAGCTTCCTCAGCACAGCCCGCTGCAGCAGACAGGACTAAGGAGTGGGGGTCTGGCCACTCTGCTCAGAGGCAGCTGGAGTGGTAGCAATCAGGGTGGAATCAATCTGCCCCTCCCCATATATATCTAGTCCTGCTGCCGAGCTTGTAAGTATCCCACCCTGGATTTCCAGGGCTTTTCCTGGGCTCTGTGATGGGAGAGTCAGCCAATGTACTGCTGAAACCTTCCTTAAGCAGCAGCTTTAGTGCTTGCTCCTGCCTGGTACCAGTGCAACATCCTTGTCCTCATGGATAGGCATTCCTTCACATTCTGGTCCAGGTATTGTCCACATTACAGGTTTTAACCTCTATGGGCACAGACATCATCATTACTGCAGTCGTGTATCCCTCCCAAGTTCTTGGAACACCCTAGGAGGAGCCATGTGTCTCCCCTGTCCCTTGAGGTGCTCAGAAAACACATAGATGTGGCCCTGCAGAACAGGGTTTAGTGGGCAGGGTAGGGCTAAGTTGATGACTGGGTTGGACTTTATGATCTCGGAGGTCCCTCCCAACCTTTATGGTTCTATATGCATGCATATTCTCTGCATGCATGTCCACCAGGGACTGGGTTCTGCGGTTTCATTTAGGCCTGTTGTTTCACAAAAATGGAGAACCAAGCCATAGCTTTACCCAACATTCTGCACCACAATAGCACAGGGCTGCAAGGCCTTTCCAAATCCTTCTTGCTAGACCATTCCCAGCTCTCACTTCAGTGGTGACAGGCACAGGGACCAGCCTTGGGGACTCTGTCCCAGTCTCAGACCTGAACCACTGAAGAAGAGGTATTGTTTTTGTAGCACAGGAAAGGTCAGGTGAGGTAGGAAAGTGGAGACACACACCACCTTTCCTCTGAATCTCCAGAAAGAGGAGAACAGAAACATTATCCCATTTAGCCTGGAGTATCCGACATCCAACCCCCCAAGGGCTCTGCCTGGCCTCTGGTTGACTCTGAAATGTAAAGCTCACTGGAAGAATACTTAAATGAGAAGGTAAAATGAATCACATGGTGGAACAAAAAGCAAACAAGCAAGGACAAAAAATCTTAACAGCCCTGCAGCTCTACAGCTCTCTGCTAGAGAGCTTCTGTCTGCTTTAATGAAGGGAAGCTTAAGCCCAAGGTGGTTCCTGCAGAATTTCACTCCTTTCAGGTTAACAGGATGGTTGCCCCTCGTGCACAAAGCAGATGCAAGATGGGATGAGATCTTTTGGAAACATCTGAAGGTGAACCAAGGCTGCAAAAGACCAGTGACAGTACTCACAGCTACCACCATCCTATCTTCCCCCAATGTAGACCACTAACCTGACACACAGTTAACATCAGAGAAGTAAATAAATGTCTCACTGGAGGAAATATCAGTATTCATGGATGGAACTCAAGATGCTTGCCACTGTTTACATAAAGAAGCCCTGTTATTTCATAGTTTGATATGAGCCCTGAATAAATATTTAATAACTCAGTTGCATAAATAATGATTTGAAGGTTGAGCTATTGGCTTAAAAATATAAGACTATTTTAAGCCGTTTAACTGGCCAGCCACATAAATTATTCAAGATTTAAAAGTCATCCTGTGGTCTCTGTACAAGGAGAAAACTAGGAAGTTATAACTATAATGACAAAAGCAGGGCAAGATCAATCAAACCACATGATCTCTAACACAAACAAGCAGCAATTAAGCAGCAATCAAGACCAATATGACTGTGGTTGATGTCCTTTTATGCCAATACTCCGTCCAGAGAGTAAAACTTAATAATGTTTTGCAATTTATCAAGGGAACCATAACTCTGCTCTCTGTGACTTGGCCAAGAGGCTATTATGATAGTATTTCTCTATAATTTAATAATGGAAAGGAAAGGAGAGGGGAGAGAGAGTAAAAGCATTTTGACATATAACTCACATCTATACATATTGTATTTTCCCCTCACTCGAATGATAGAAGCAAAAGTCACAATAATATACCTCAGCACTGATTTGTTAGCAGGAAAAGGGGAGCTGAAGTATCTGGCAAAGAAAATCTATTTGAAGAAGCACAGAAGGGAAGGGAATGAACCATCTGAATTCATTAGCAGCTGTCATTGATGTGGAGATGAGTTTAGAGATGAAGAGAAGCTACTCATCACAAATAACTCAGGAGGAAAGCAAAGGGAGGAACTCTTGTTTAAGTTGTTCCTGTCTGGATTAGCTTCTCATAGATGGCAAGATGCCACTTAGAGGAACCTTTATATTACACCTCCCACCCTCTCTGGTGAGAAGCGCTTTGAACAAAACAAGGTATTTCAGCATTTTGAGCTGAGGACCAGTTACCAGCAGCCCTGGGTGCTGCTCGGTATCACCAGCCTGTTTGGCACTAACTGGCCCCATTCCTCCTGTACCTAAGGCTGAAGTTTCACAGCATTACCTGCTCAGGGAGCCAGACCCTGCCATCACCCACTTGCTCTGGGTACCTTTTCCCCAGACCCCTGAGACTCCCCAGGTTACATGTCTGCAGCTCACATTGGGGCTTTGCAGGGAACTCAGACAGGTTAGAAACGACTAGGCTTTTAGTTTATCTTTTTTTCCTGACTCGCTTCTGACCCAGAGCTGTCCCTCAGTTTGGCACAAGGACGCAGGCGATGGTGGGAAGGGGTGGCAGGGACTGAGAAACTACCAGGAAAAGAAGCACTGAAGAATTACATCCTTAAACCACAGTTTGACTTCATGTCTTAAATCTTGTTGAATTTTTGCCCTGAACTAATAAAATATGAGCTGCAGCTGGTTTGAAAAATCCACAATGCCTTCAAACTCCTAACAATACCAGCTTGTTGGATTTTTGGCTCTGCCGTATGTGATATTTTGGTTTTTAAATTTTCTTTCCTTCTTTCTTCTTACCCCTCTCTCATCCTGATAAACAGTGTAAAATATATTGCAGCACTGTGCTTTCACCTTGGACTACTCTTGCCAATAGAAATAACAAGTCTTCCTATTTGCAAATGTCAGAAACATCTCCTGGTACCTCTTGGAGTCTGTCCCTTGTCAGCAGTGACCAAAGGTGATTTAATGTTTGATAGATTTGATGAGCTGGTCGCCTCAGTCCAAGTGCAAACCCAGCTTCATTTCCAGAAAATCAATCTGCCTACTAGTGTTATTTGCCCTTGTGTTGGCAGCCCCAACACAGAGGCAAGAAACTGGGGCAGGAGCCAGTACCCACTAAAATCCAGGGGAATGGAATCTGTTAAGGGATCAGGTTGGCCACAGTAATTACTTGACAAATTATTTCTGTACTTTACACTGATTGAACTCCCACCCCCATTTTAACTTCTTTATACTATGCTTTAGATTTACACTAAACTTACCCATCTTGAAAATACGGTCACACATTAGGTAACAGGGGTTTTAATACTGTTTTAAGCACAAAACAAACCCCCCTCTATCACACAATGACAATCAAATTCTGGTTCCTTGAAAAATAACCCTCATTCTGGCATTTAATAACTAGTAAAGTGCTTATTCAGGAGAAGATCAAAAAACACTTGGCGCTCTAAGTAATGTTTAGTCTTATTGAATATATTTTCACACTTAAGTCATGTACAACAAGCATTGTGAAATGTGTAATAGATGGTGCTCTTCACCAAGGAGAGCTGTGTGTACACACATGACCCAGCCTTCCCACAAGGCAGCACTTAAGCACTTAGTTAAACTCATCTCAGCTGAAGGGAAAACAGAAGCATGTCTTCAATGTTATGGTGGAAATATATTAGATGTATGTTCTCGCTAAAGAGGAGTATTTACCTGAATGGGCCTGGGAGAAGCCCATCTGCGTTCATCTCTGTGATAAAAAACATAACCCTTAAGAATAAGAGAAAACCCACAAATCACAGAATCACAGAGTGTCAGCAGTTGGAAGGGTCCTTGAAAGATCATCTAGTCCAACTCTCCCTGCCAGAAGAAAACCCTCAACAACTCCAAAACTCAATCCCAAAAAAATGAAAAATTGTTGTAAATAAGTGGAAGTGAAGGAAGACAAAGCCCTCTGCTGAAGGATCTGCGTGGAACCCTTTCCATGCCTTGAAATATTTGAGCTTTAAAATGACCCACAAGACTTAAAAATTAAGTATCAGCATGTGAAAATGTACCATATTACAGTTTAAATCAAGCATTATACAGGCTCAGCAAGCTTCAGCACACTCCTCCCATGCACTAAAAACCGTCAGCTCCTCCTTGGTGAATAATAATTTGTGAAATAAAGCAGGCGTGCAAAATATGGGTGGCAGGCAGCAAACACCGAGATTTAGGGCACCAAGGTGTTTTAAAATTGTTTTTCACTTGTGTCTCCAGCATCCATTGAAATCTCAACAGATCAAAGTTTTGCAGACAAGAGGAAAAAAAAAAGCCCACAAAATTAATAACTATTTAAGTATTCTGTTTCATCATGATAACAAACAGATGGTTTTAATATTCTAGAGGCTAATTTCTGAACAATTAAAAACACAGCAAGACATTAACATCTAATGAAACATTTTAACTACCAGTATATGCATCTGCCATTAATTTCCACACAGTAAGGTCTTGGTTCTCTTCAATCTGTTCTTTATTAAGGAAAGTTTTTCCACTCTAAATTTAGTGAAGTAGAGAATTAACAACTGTTTTCAATCAGCAATCAGCATGATATTTCGCCAGTGTGCATTGAAAGCGTCCACACTATCAGCCATAAATTTACTCCTACGATGGCTTTGATCTGCATGCTGAGTAGAGATGTTAGAAGGGGATTCATTTTCTAATTCCATTTTCATGTAGCCCATATGAATTAACCCCTCACAGATCTCACGTTCCTTTTTATCTACTCTCGATAAAGGACACCTACTCAAACTGGTACGGCTTACGTGTTACTTACAGCCCAGCCCCAAACAAATCCATTTTTGAAGCCAATGAAAGCTTTCACACACAAACCACAGTGAAATAAATTTCTTCAAAGGCAACGCGAACACTGTATTTATGAGCTTGTAATTTCTATTTCCTTTGCTCGGTTGTGATAAGAACACAGGGTAGTTAGCATTCATCAAAGCTCTACCCATGCTCCAACTAGTCACTACAAAGAAATCTTTACACCACAGCCACCAGACTATCTAATCCACGTGTTCCCTAATCGGATAGGCAGCTCAGAACTGCTGATGAATTTTCTGCACCAGTTTGGCAAGTTATGATTTAAATTAAGCTGTGGAGAGTCATTGTCCCTGCTCCAAGGGTGGGGCAAAAGGCTGCTGCTCCTATTCGTTGTCATCACCCAACTACTGTATGAAGGATCCCTCTAAATATTCCCTTGGGGAATAACCTCCAACAGGCTCTGGGATGAGTGTGAATAGTGGGTTTGCAGTTCATTACATGTGTAGGCAGCTCAGAAAGTGCCTTTTGTTTTCAAAAGGGTTAAGTTAGTGAGTAACTTGGAATGATTTTAACAGGAACCACATTCTGTCCAGGTTCCTGTTTTGCTTTTAATCATGTAATTTATGTAAACATGGAACTGCAAGGCTAAACTAATAAACATTGGAAAAGGGCTTGAGAAAACAGATTTAGGGAAGGAGTCAGCTGCAGGAGCCTGCCTCTTGGACTCATTTTGTGGTGTTCAGTGGGGATTTCACGGTGCACCAAAGGAATATCTGTTGCAGCTAGTTTGAATAAGGGAGACTCACATTCTAGTTACTGCTTAAGTCAGGAGAAGCAGGCTCATGAAGCCAGGTTTTCTACCTGCTAACTGATGCCCTACCAAAAACACTGTTCCAAGATATCTCTGTCATTCTAATTTGTGGCAGAAACAATTCGGTTCAATACACTTTGAATAACAGTTATGGGTTTCCACAGGTATTTCCACAGCTGACCACCTGCAACAGAAACCCATCCTGCACACCCTGCTCTAAGTGCCTGTAGCCATCTCAAAGGTTCTGCCTGAACAGAGTTTCTTTGCTCACAACTTGATCTTTATTACAGGTTGACGGCCCAGATCCAGAAAGTCTGAGAACACCCAGAAACCCTTTTGGTATTCAGGCTTCCAAAATCTGGAACCAGAACAGTAGTTGGGTACGAAAGGACATGAAAGATTAATCATTGGACTTGACGCTCTGTCATCGCTATGAATTTCAAGGATCGGGGTGGGGAGTTTCCGACGTGCCTCATGAGGCAGGAGCCTAACCCCACTGAAATACAGTGAGCTTTTGGCTAGCTTTAAATCCACTTCTGGTTCAGTGAAATATGGCTCAAGTGGGGTCTCTGGAGATGCCATATGGGATTTCAAGAGACCTTTCCAGCCAGTCATATCTGGCTCAGAGAAAAATACATACTAAAATGAACGTACTGGGAGCCTGCCATGTAACCATTAGCCATCTAAGCACCATTATTTTAGCTCAGAAGCACTGCCTTGTTTTTATATGTCAGGCAGCCTCAGCCTAGCACTGTACCGAGTGAGGATAGGACGATATTAAAATGTGACTTTCATACTTTTTATGCTCCAAGTGCCTGGATCTACTCTTGGCACACTACAAAAATCATACTTTTATGATTCAGTTTTTCCATGAAATATTTATAATACAACGATTGAGTGATGGAAGTGCCAGAATATTACTATCGCTCTACTTGAATTCCTGGAGATTGTAAGCTTTTGTTTGGTCTAGGAGCAAGAAGGAAAGGCGTCCTGCTAAACATCTGTCTCTCACTGCGGAACCACATGGGAAATAAAGACTTTGGGGTAGCATTGCCTGAAGTATTTGCCGAGTACTCGCCTCCTGCAGTCTGTGAGCGCCGAGAAGTGTCAGCATTATGAAATCACAGAAAAACAGAGAAACAGGCAGACTCCAGTGGTCCCATAGCACACCCCTCTGAGTCCAGGAAGGACCAACTGTACCAGCATGAGAAGCAGACAGCCAACTAACCCAGCCCACACTGTTGCTAAAGATACTCAGTGACCTATAAAACCTTCAGTGCAGGGGAATCATTGACACTAGAGTATCTCACTGTTCTACCTTAAAAAGGGTCTTTCCATCTAACTTCATCCCCTATCTGCAGCATGACCTTGTCCCATCTATCATGGATGTGCAGAACAGACTTCCTCTCTGCACCAGTCATCTTGTGTTTGAAGACTGTTACCAGTTATCTCCACTCCATTTTCTCATTTTAAAACTACGTTGCTTCAGTTGTTTCCAGCCTATCCCAGAGGCCAGGCTTTTAGACTTCCTCCCTGTTCTCCGCATACTTTTTTCACTGACTGTTTCGTGTTCTGAGGAAAGCACCTACAACATCTATTAGGAATTAAATAATCATGCAAATCACTCTGAGGTGAGATGTGATTTAAATTTAATATATAAGGACAATATGCACATTAAAAGCTGTAGCCTGACCGACTACCTTTCGGGTGCCAGCCTTAAGATACCTGAAAGTAGCTGATCACCTGAAGGGTTCACAACACAAACCTTTTGAAATTATGCCATTTATTCCCTCTTGGAAGTGCTGTCTGCTCATTGTATAAATGATATCAGATCTGTAAAACATATTTCCTGAACAAAAGAGAAGTAACTACAAGAAGGGACAAGCTGCTTATAGAAGAACTTCTCAGGAGAGCCTTTGTTAAGTCCACTGCAGTTAGATTTCGATCTCTCTTCATTGAAAACCTTACCTGAAGCAGGGCTTTTGCTAACCATTAGGACATTTCAATAGAAGCTGTGTTAATAGGGTTTTTCTGAGCTGGAGCTGCAAGGACAAAGTGTAACTCCTCACGATGTTTCTACAACTGGTACTCATTTTCTTTAAGAAGCTGTCATTGAAGCAAGCAGGAGAAACACTTCTCAAAGCCATGTCAAGAGTTTTCAAAGATGCCCAGCAACCCTGTTCTCCTTGCCAGGAGCTTCTTCCTCTCTACTGCATTTAGACACAGCAGGAGCTTTGGATCAATTTAAAACTTACTTTACTGCTAAGTGTCCTGCTTGGGCAAGCTGGAGCTGTGCAGGTTTTTCTGCTGTCCATAAATCCAAGCTACAACAACCAAGGGAATGAACTTCAAAAGGAGATGCTGACGTTCCTACAACCAGAGCTCGACTCAAAAACCAGAGGAAAGACCGAGGCACGGAAGGAGCCAGCGTGGTGGGTGAAAGGCACAGTCATAACCTTCTTCGTAAGGCCACAGAAATGCCAGGCTGTCAACCTCTGGCATCCCACAGCAAACCATGGCAACAGCTGCCTGGCTCTGTAGTAATAAACTGAACCAATTTAATAGCTTTTATTGTTCTGCTGTGATGTTTGAGTGCAACCACTTCTTTCCTCCCAGGACTCCTGGAGCCCACAAGGGCAGCAATGAGAGAAGATCTCATTTACCTAAAAGCGCTTATAAATTTTTAATTTGCTTTAACAAGTAAATTAACAAGTCCCTCATTCAGGCAAGTTTTATGGCCTCTTGCCACTTGGGGAGGGCCATAAAAGTTTTATAGATAATCCAGAGCTACTGAGATTGCTCATAATAAATTGTCTGTTTCCTGTTATTTTATCAAACCATTGGGCTTCTAATGACTTAAAGTCACAGCTTCCTTATATCTAGGCTTTTTATGAGCCCGTATTTATAAACTGTAAAGAATATCTTAAATTATACTGGGCCCCTGCTAATCATTACAAAGCTAGTATTTTATTGGAGCCAACCTTCTTGCTCACGCCCACCTAATAAATTCTAAGGGATTTAAGGGGAAAAAAAGACTCTTTTTTGAGATAGCACATTGATTCCACATTCTATTTAAAGACATTGCTTTAGCCAATGTTTCATTAACACATATTTGAATTGCCTGGAACTCCCTACTCTGATTTCTAACAGCTTTCAAAAAAATTCTCAGGATAGTAAGCGCTTTGGCCAACATGAGTGAGCCTGGCTCTGGGCTTTGGCCTTGGGAGAAGCCAGCACTTACTGGAAAAACAACCCTTAGAGAAAATGATCCTTCCAGTGAGTGCTCACTATCTATCCTGTGGAGCACATGATGACTGCTGACATGGAACAGCCCAACACATGCATTTGGTGTATGAGTAGTCGTGATGCAGTTAGTGAGGGTGCTCCTGGCAAGCATCTTTCGGTACAATATCATCACAGTCTCACCAGGTCCAGCAACACCTGAGCACTTTTTCCACTGAAGTTTAGATGATAAGGCAAGTTATCGCTTCAAAGTATCCACAGTGCCTAACCTTGGCCATCCACTTGAATATGATGGTCCCTCTATATAAGGGAAAATCATAGAATCATTGAGTTGCTTAGGTTGGAAGGCACTTTAGAGATCACCTACTACACCCTCCCTATCATAGATAAGGACATCTCCCAGCTAAACTTGGTTGCTCAAGGCCTTATCCAACCTGGCCTTGAACACCTCCACACTCTCTCCAGGCCACCTATTCCACAGCCTGTCCACCCTGAAGAAATTCTTCCTACGATCTAGTCTAAACCTACTCCCCTTCAGAAACCACTCCAGAAAGAAAATCACTGGGGTCATGTTACCGAATGTAATGTATTTGAGGTTGAAGAGAAAGGAGAAGTGATGGAGTAAAGCAGCTGCAGGCTCTGTGCAATGAAGATCACAGTATTGTGCCTGGATTAAAGCTTAAACTTGCTATGAAGTTTAGGTTGGTAAAAAGCTACAAGAGGGAACTGGGATACCGATACAGTGTAGGTGAAGATAACCAGTGTCTTCTGTAAACACACTGTAGTATCAAAAACCTAAAACGTCTTCAAGTAAAAAGGAGAAAACCCAGCGTTGCTAAAAAATTCTCCATTAGCTTTGTGTGAAAGACAGATGTGTGGAACTGGAAACTCCATTTCCCTCGAGGAGGAAAACACTGCAAGATGAGAGTATCAGCCTTTGCTCAGCAGAGTTTTCCTGCTAAATGGGAAAAATCCAACAGGATAGGCATGTTTTGAAAGCTCGGCATGCTATTTTTGAGAGAGACACAAGAGCTTTGCTAAATCCTGGAATATGTCCTTTACGTGAAGCATTGAGAGTGCTTGAAGTTTTATACATTGATTTTTCAATTGGAAAGAGCCATAGACTCACATTTCACAATATCATCCCAGATGAGGATCCATTCTGTAATTACAATTGTGCTCATGTACTTTCATTCTTTGATGTTATGGTTACCCCCGCTAACTACAAATAGGTTGCTATAGTAGATGAACTTGTTGTTCGGGTATCATTGTACATTAAATAAGAACTTGTTCAATTGAATCTGGCAATAACTGTAAGTACAGTGGAGATAAAACATGGGAAAACAAGCCACAAAGCCCTTAAGAAATGACAATTATCTTGTGTTTCCTCATAAATACACACACAGACAAGCAAATCCACAAGTACATGTGCCTACATGCCATAAATTCCAATTCTGCTCCTACAAGTTAAGAAATTCTTGAGATGGGGCAGAAACAACCATGAAACACCCCATGGTCATGTTTTCCCAATTCCTTGAAGTCCTTCTAGATGACTGAAAGTCTAATACCATCTAACTTACCAAAGGAGCAGACCTTTTGACTTAACTGTGCATGTACAAATCAGATTACAACATGGACACTTTTCTCCCTCCCACAGCAAACCCAATCTCCCACCCAAAAAGTCTCTCACCCGTTCATTAAAGATTCATGTCCCTGCATCAAGCATTAACCACTGTTTTCAGCTGGAAAATTGCCCTATGCCACAATTCATGGAATCATAGAATCATCCTGGCTGAAAAGGACCTCCAGGACCATCAAGTCCAACTTTCATCCCAACATCTCCTTAACCACTAGACCATAGCTACAAGTGGCTGTATCTACTTGTTTTTCAAGCACCTCCAGGGATGGTGATTACCCCACTTCCCTAGGCAGCCTGTTTCAGTGCCCAGCTACTCTCCCAGTAAAGAATTTCTTGCTAAAATTTCTTCCTAATTTCCAGTGGCCGCAAAATGGAAAGCAAGCAGGTCAATGTATAGCCAAGATGAAACTTTGCCAGGTTGGCATAAGCCTACATGGAAAAGCCTGAGCCCACCAGTACATCTGAATCTGAAGATAAAACCAAGGATATAAAAATAGTTTCTGCTGACAAAGAGCCACGTAGCTTGTCCTCACCAATATTTACTACAAATGGACAAGAAGTTCCCAGCTCAAAGGCAAGGGTTCAGGTTTTTTTCCCCTATAGCTCAATGAAAGGTGATAGCAGATGTTCTGCTCTGACTTTGAAATCTCCTCATGGAAATAAATGGAAGCAGAAGTGAGAAAGAAGAAACACACCAGAGGCACTCTTCCCAGAAATCTCTGGAAAAATAATGACCCCTCATGATTTCCAGACTTCCTGTGACAGCAGTTACAAGCCTTTCTGTGTCTGAGGAGCATCCAATGTGTCAAAAATTCATCTTGAGGGAATCACTGTGCTTTCAAGATTCACTTACCTTGAGCTCTGTCTGTGGCTTTTACTTCTGTATCAACACACACACACATCATTCTTCTAACCAAATCCTTGCAGAAACACTCGCCCACCTTTGTTACAAGGCCAGAGATATTTTCCTTAAAGTAAGCAAACTCGTCTCTGCTGTACCTAAGTCTTGCAGAGCTCCTAAGTTTCAGTTCACATTTCAGGTTAATCTTTTCCTTTCCTAAAGAACAGAACATCCTTTTTCCTGATCTCCCCGAGGGCTCAGCATTTGCAACATCAAACAGAACATACAAACCAGCGTGCCCCTTCCAAAAGCCTATTATACTGTCAACTGGCTTCCTAACTGCAACCAGGGGAGAAAGCTTATACATTGACTCCAGAGCTCTTTTACTGCTGGAAAGTGTCCATGATTTCTTCAAGCTACTGCTGCATTTCATTCCTCTAAAGAACTCATAATAAGATGGGCAAAGATCCAAGAGAGAGAAAAAAGAAAACCGACCAACTAACTGAACTAAGCATGCAGTTCCCCCCTCCTTAACTTTGAGTCACTAGAAGAGGCCAAAGCCACAAGACTCTCACACAACACTACCTGTGACCCTCCTTAATAAATCAGACTACAGGTACAGGAATTAGGCTAGAAAGGTAAAGTGGAGTATAGGTCTGCTATGACAGATATCAGTGGTGTAACACATATCCCCAAAGCATTGAGCGTAGACACAGACCAGGAAGAAAGTCTTTATGAGAGTTAGGGTTGGACTAGATGACCTTTGAAGGTCCCTTCCAAACCCAACACATTCCATGGTTCTATATAGGCCATCCTATATACAAAGTCCTTGTATATTTATTGATTTTGCAATCAGAGACTGAGTTGTTATTTACCAGGAGGAAAGCCCACATGACGGCTGTGACTGGGCTGGGAGCCGGGTCTCAGCTTCCATGTCTCAATAAATGAACATTTGCATGGCACAGAGCAAACCTCAGTAGGATGCTTTTGTTGGAGAGCAACACGCTTTACTCTAATTTAAAAAAAAAAAAAAGGAGCACTGTAACTCAAAACCAAGGGTGTCTGCACAGCTCTGCTGCATTTGAAAACAATGTTTTGATGGTGACAGGTTTTATCAGCTATTTACGTGTTTGCTTTCATTTTGTACAGGGTTCATACCTGTTTTGGCAGCCTATTTACTGGCTGCAACCCTGGGATAAGAGCACTGGCATCTCCTCTTTTGCTGAGCAAACCTTCAGGGATGTATCCTTGGAGAGGGACTGACTTCTTTCCCCATGGTCTGTCCCAACTCCTCCTCTCCTGCCACACAGCACAGCAGCTTCTCTCAATGACAGGACAAGAGGAAATGAATACAAGTTCAACAGGACAAGTTCAGATTGGAAATTAGGAAAAATGTCTTTAGTGAAAGAGCAGTGGAACACTGGACAGTGGTGGAGTCCCCATCCCTGGAGATGTTCAAAAGACGAGTGGAGGTGACACTTTGGGGCACGGTCTAGTGGTCACAGAGGTGTTGGGTTGAAGGTTGGACTTGATGATCCTAGAGGTCCTTTCCAACCTTAATGATTCTATAATTCTGTGACAAAGGCAGTCCCAGTACAATCGTGCAGTTTGTACTCGCACCCAGTACACCGAGCAGAATGTCAGTCAGAGCGGTGCTAAATATAAGTGTCAGACAGCCAGTACCACCCAAAACCCTCACCCCTAATTCTTGAGTTAATGACTTCTGGTAAAGCATAGCTGACAGTGGCCACAGGTCTAACGGGTGATATTTGCAGCTCCAGTTCTATAAGTCAAGAGGTTACACCAAGCAGCAGCATCTGAGCGACTGTAAACACAGCTCTGCACAGCGAGGAAATGGCTGGAAGTTGGTTACAGCCAAGAGTAATTGATCTGTCTGAAAATACGGCCCAGGAATCACAGGATTACTCTGCAGCTTCCAGCTGCCTTGCACTGCTCCCTTCCCTCCAGCTCTCCAACAACAAAGACAAGCCCCCTCCTCTGGAGACCAGAAAAGTTTTATTAAAATCTTCATACAACTGTTGCAGCAGAGGCCCTGTTAAAAGCATCATAGGAAAAAAATGCAGGATTCATAAAGAAACCGTCCTACAATTTCCTTTCGATCTGGCATTGATTTCCAAGTGGTTACCTTAGCCAAGTGGCTTTGGCCAGCTCTCCAAGCAGGGCAGGCGTGGGGCAGAGGCTGAGGAGCAGAGCCTGGCTGTGCGTGTGCACGTGCACGCCCAGCCGTGGCTGTGCAGAGACAGCAGGAGACAGAGCCAGAGCTGCAAAACTGAGAGAGGGGGAAAAAAAGCCCCACAAATTGGGATTGCTTCCAAAACTGCAGCTGTGCTGGCCCATTAAAAAGCTGAAACTCATTCTACTGTTCGACCTCATGCTTATCACCACATAACTATTCATCAAAGAAATTTCTGTGCAATTAATTAAATTATTCCCCTGTCTGTGGCACAGAGTCGTTATTCCAATATCAGCTTTCACTTGCACTCTCGTAGGCTGTGTCTGTATGCCAAGTGACATCTCTAGGGTTGTCCGGTCTCAATAAAGCTCTGCTCCTCACCACTCACAGAGGCTATCATTTCTCTTTTTTATTGCCATTTATTTTCCACTAGGATTTTGCTGCCAGTATATTGGCAGGACTTCCAGTATAGGGATGTAATGAAATCTACCACAGACACTTAACATTGGGTCAGGCTTCAGCTCAACTCATACGAAGCTGTAATATGATAAACAAATGCTTCCACGAGGAGGATTTTACCCGCTCAAAAACAGGACATGGGCTCCTCTGGTACCCAGACAAGAACTAGAGGGGAGTAATTTGAAAAGCCTTATGACAATTAGCTCTATAGCCACAATGTGCTCAACATGAGAAACCTTAGTGCCAACACAGGTTCTTCTGAGTCTGTCAGGACAGATTTCTCTTATAAAAAAAACCCCAGGGTTACAATTTGCATCTTCCTCACTTTTACAAATCTTTCCTTTTTTGTTTTCTTTAACAGCCATGTTAACACAATTCCAGAGTGGTCCATAACACAATTCCAGAGTGGTCCATATCACAGCTCCTGAATGATTTGGTGGCTACTCCATGGGTCCTGAACTGACCTACTGATAACACAATGTAAATGTCCTGACGTTAAATCTTCCTCAGCTCTTCAGGAAATGACAGAGGATGACACTCAGTGATAGAACTAGAGGCAGTGAGTGCAACTTGGAGCACAGGAGGTTCCATGTAAACATAAGGACAAACTTCTTCCCTGTAAGGGTGACAGAGCCCTGGAACAGACTGCTCAGAGAGGCTGTGGAGTCTCCTCTGGAGACTTTCAAAACCCACATGAACATTTTCCTGTGTTAACTGATCTAGGGGATCCTACTCTGGCAGGGGGATTGGTCTTTCAAGGTTGATTTTCATACCTGACATTGTGAATCTGTGAAATTATGCAGGACCTGGTGGCTCTGAACATGGTATGTCTGTATCTACTGCCACAGTAATTCATGTGATGGCACTGAAGCATCATATCTATGCATGGCCTACTGCCAGTGGGATTAGACTCTCAAAATATGAATTACACAGGACACTGACAGCCATGTCCCAGGCATTTCTAAGGGATTTGTGCCTTGAGATGAGAGACAAAAGAAACAAGGAAATCAAAATGTAGTTTTTAAAGGAAGGGAAAAAAATCAAACCTTACAAGAGCCTATATCTGGCCACAGTAAGTCTTCCTCTACCTGGAAGGTGTTAAATCAATAATGGAACCTTCTAACAGAGAAGCTTTATTTCAAATGCAAGTTAATGGACATAAATCTCCACAGGAAGCAAGTGTAAAATATGAGACTGAATGATCACAGATTGCTCAGTAAAAAGCAATCTTTTCCTTTCCTAAATAAATAAATGTTACCCCAGAGAAACAAAATTTTGCTGTTCCAGTGAGGCAGGAAAGTTTGGTGTTTGCACCAGTAACTGTCATGGAATAATAGTCATCCTGCTGTCCACTAGGACCTCCAGGTCCCTTTCTCCTGTACTGCTCTCCAACAGGTCAGTCCCCAACCTATACTGGTATCTGTCGCCTTGCTGGCTTTCCACCTAATACACAGTGACCTGCAGTATCTGCACAAGAGCAGCATGACCTAAGCATCTGTAGTAAAGCAAACTGAAACCTGGTCTAAACTGATGTTTATCTCTATTTGCAAAGTTTGCCTTCAATACACACTGAGCTGTATTCACTTTGCTTATCTGCTCTGAACAAAGGTGAGTAAAACCTGGCTCAAACCAGGTTTGAACCAAGTCTTGCACATTTTCTACCTCATCCTGCTACTATCCAACAGTTTAGGTGATCTCCAAACGTGCTACCTTTTCTTTTGCTGTTTTCTTGCTAAAACAGAAACCCCATTATAATTAATTTGCAAGATACCCATTTCTAAATGAATGTTACAGATGCTTGGTTCTCCCAAAGTACCTAAACGCTGATCCCCCTAAGGGCACCACAGCAGCACCTCATGACACCCAAGCTGAGGTCCATTAAAAAAATACATTGTAAGATCAGAATTTAATAGAGAGAAATATCAGAGACCACATATACAATCTCTCACTCACTTAACTAAGAGAGGAAGGGTGAAAGAAAGGACAATAACTCTTGAAGAAAGCAGAGCTCTGAACATATCCCTTCAAATGCTTCAGGTGCCAATTCAGGCACAACAAGAACTTCAAGGTGATGCCATGAACAGGCTCATTCCCGGATTGTCAGCTGCAGAAGGTACTCCATCTCAAACAGGTCCCTGTGTGCTTGTGTGCACCTCACCAACCCAAAGCAACTCAAATGAACCATCTACACATACTTCCTGAGGTATCAAGTAGTGTATAAAATAGATCAAAAAGCCATTACAATGGAGGCTGCTTGGAAAGAGGGTTGATAAAAAACACAGCGAACATGAAAGAATATCTGTCACCTATTCAATGAGAAGAAACGTGATGAAGCAGAATGAAAAACCAATAAACTAGCACAACGTCGCCCAGTACGAATTCCTGTCATTAAAGCTGATTAAAGCTCAGCAGGGTCAGTTAAATTATAACATTCAGCAGAGCTGCAGAGGAGACTCAATAATCAGGGGAAGTCTGTCTAAAGATATCTTCTCCTACTTGGGCATGGCCAAGGAGGCTGAATTTGCTCAGAAGCAGGTGCACATTTCCAGACAGTGGGGCTAAGCATACAGATGTCCCATTCATTAAACAGGAAATGGGACTGTTTCACACACTGCTAGCCAGCCACAGTGCCCTGCCTCATAGTTCCCCCTCCAGACCTCTACCTCTTCAAACAGATTCTGTGGTCACATGTGACCAGACAAGGAGCAGCTGTTATTTCCCACTGTCCACTCTACTACATCTGGGAAGATCACACAGAAAGGGCCTGGAGGGTCATTGTCCCAGAAATAGCAAGTGACTGGGGAAGAGCTCTGGAGTGCTGGTACTGACTGACTCAGTTGAGAGCCCAAGCCAATGATGAGTTTCATAAAAGGTCTAAAATTAGAAGGGGTCATACCTCGCATTCAAAACCTAAAGCCAAAACCAAAGCTCAGAAGCTAAGAACAGGCATTTTGGCACTTGGCAACACAAGACCTAAGTTTGGCCCCTCAAGCAAATACTTTCCAAATGACTGCAGCCTAGTCCTTGGAGCTGTCATTTCCTTGAATCCTTCATCACAACATTTCCATTCCTTTTCAAAACTGACTAAAAGCTTCTGGTCTGGTGCTATGGCACCTTACCCTACAAACCGTGAGCATCAGCAGAACAGTCTGGTCTACTAGACAATAACGTGAAAAATCCAAGGTCGACAACATCATCAAAGTAGCAGCACTGTGAAGCTTTCTGGCCCACATCCTGTACCGGTTATTTAGCTGTAAATACAGATTAACTATTGCATGAAAAAACAGAATAGGAGTAACATTTTCAATGTCACAGATATTAAAGGAGGTTTGAAAGGTACTTCACAAAAATCCTAACAGACACCCTTCAGATCAGTTTCTTTTAATTTTTGGAGACATTTAATTTCGTCCCGAAATCTATTATAACATTTTCTTACAGATTCAAGTCTTCTACTTCCATGTTTGTTATCTACCCTAATTTAAATATGGCAAATAGTCTGTATTTATTTAGCACATAACAATCCAGAGTAGGACTTAACCTGTGGCCTTCAATACGAAGCAACAAGCTTTCAAGCATTTTAATGTAAGAAATAGCCATATAACAAATATAAGTGTAGATAATTCTTAACTCCTGTGTAACAAGCTCATCTGAGTGCCTATAATTATGCAAGTTTAATATTGTTTTTACTTTTTAATAAGAAAAGCCTAAAATTACTATCTCATGTCAGCAAATCCAATTACCCACCTACACTGAATTATCTCTGTCTCCCGCAGTACACACGCCAGCCGAGCAGGGCTTCATAACAAGTTCCTTTGGACATGACTTGGGCCAAATGTGGGAGATGTGAGGAATGATGCCTTCAAGAAGCCACTCATGATTGCCACCATAGGGCAGTTCACATTTCCACAGCCATGGTAATTTCCTGTAATTCCTTACTAGCATTAAGTCCACTGTGCTGATCACCCTAACCCAAACATCAAACAGATGTCAGAGGCATCGGAACAAGATATTGTCCGAAATAGTAGTGATGGTGAAATGTGCCGATGGCTTTTCATCCTTCCTTCTGACAGCATGCAGCACTGCCCAAGTCTTTTCAGACTCAGCTCAGACCAAGCCCTCAACAGAGGCTTCCCCTGAAGTGTCCAGATCGAGGATCTGACCATTCTAGCTCGTGAGAAACGCAACCGCAGGTGATGCCAGTCACATAAACTATTTGAAAGACATAAGGAACTGCAGTGCCTGGATTATCCATGGAACATAAACTATCACCAGACCTCCTGCATAACAGGTCTTGCATCTTACCATAAAAACCGACTCTGATCTAACAGCCCATGCACAGTACCAGCAGAGAAGATGCCAAGCCCTGCATTGTGCCTGATGGGGAAAGCCCACAGCGCAGTCAGTTGACAAACAATTCTGCCAAGTGGCTCTCCTATAAGTTGCTCATGTCAACAAAATTAATGTGACATTTACAACTATTTTGAGGGTAAAATGAAGTTGCTTAAATTATTCGGTGGAAGCAGCATGAGACAGAATTATTCAGTTGACAAAATCTAATTAGGTGTAAATTATTTCAGGTTATATGAATTATAAAACCTTTCACAGAGAGCTCCAACTCAAGGCTCAATGTGATATGGCGAATTAATATGCTGGGCATCTGTTTTCCAGCACTAGATTTCAATTTGGGACAAAGTCACACAGGTAATTAATTTCTTCTCTCTGCCAGCTAGCCCTGGCTCAGGTAAGCACAGGAGGGCATGTCACACGCAATACACTTCCTACTGAAGTTGAAAGGCTCTTTTCTCTCACAGAAAGTAGGAAAAATTGGAGAATTGGTCAGTAGATGCAAATCCACTAAATCCTGAGACAGAGCTGAAGCTCTTGATGGCTGGGGATCATAGAATTGTTCAGCTTGGAAAAGACCCTAGGGATCATCAATTCCAACCATTAACCCCACTCTACAAAGTTCACTTCTAAACTGTATTCCCCAACACCACATCTAAACGACCTTTAAACACTCCCCAGCCCACTTCCCAGGCAGCCTGTTCCCATTCCTGACTGCTCATTCTGTGAAGAAACGGTTCTTACTGTCCAGCCTAACCCTCCCCTGCTGCAGCTTGAGGCTGGTCCCCCTTGTTCTGTCACTAATGAGCTGTGAGAAAAAAAACACCTCTCTACAATGTCCTTTTAGGCAGTTGTAGAGTGATGAGATCTCCCTTCAGCATCTTCTTCTTCAAACTAAACAGCCACAGCTCCTTCAATCACTCTTTGTAAGATTTATTCTCCATGACCAAAGATAGCAAGAAGGGAGACATTTTGGTGACAGAGCAATCCTTGATGCCTGGTGTCCAGCTTCATCCTTCTTACAGAAAGTTCGTGAGTAGTGACACTGAGAAGCATATTGGTGGTTTAAAATCACACTCACTTTTAAGACATGGGTTAAGCTCTGCTCAGCCTGGATCAGCATCTTCATAAACTAAACCTGCCTAATTACTACAGCATTTATTTCTCTGACATTTATTTCTGCTATGTTTTTGCTGCCCAGATGCACAAGTATCACAATTAACTTTGACATAGCATCTCTGAAACCAAACTATAAATGGCTTCACCGTCTGAAAGCAGGACACTGAGGAGCTCTGAGGATGCCATGGCACTCTGTGCTCTGCTATGGAGGAAGAAGGAATGCTGAGCAGCTGTGTGATTAGGTATTTTGGAGGGAGAAGACAAGTGCTTTATGAGCTGAGGATGAGCGGCGCCCACTCGCTGTCAGCCTGTTGCAGTTGGAGCACTGTGGGGAAAAAAGCCGTTTCAGTTCCCACAGAAGGTTCAGAAATACACCCTGGGTTTTGATATGGTCCTTATTCTGCATTTAAATGCACCCCAATTCCATATGGATCAGTAGAGCTCATATGAGCTCAAACTACTCACTCCTTGCCAACTCCTTAAATAACATGTTAGAGAGAGGTAGTTTATTTACTGTCCCTTCACACCCTCTCCACAAGGATCAAAGAAAATTACTGGAAGCAAACCACAGTGTTTGATCAAAAAGTCTGGGGAGGAGGAACATGAAGACCTCCCAGTTCTAATCTTCTCTTGTGCGTTGGAAAGGTTCAGCTACATTCCTAAGCTCCAGCTGGGGGCTTTCTCAATGGATACCCACTGCAGCTTAGTTAAAGAGGAGACACAATGCTATCAGCCTCTCTGGTGTTCAATTTCTATGCAGAATGCATTTATTACACACTATTGGCCATGTTTCCTTGGAAAAACTGATGAGAACTGTGTATTTTAAATGCTGCTGCTTTTCTGCTGCCCCAAACAAGATATGAGCATGGAATTTAAAAAAAAAAACCCAAACAAACCAACAAAACAACCCCACAGGAAAAAAAAACCAAATAAGAAACAAGTAATCTCACTGGAAGCTTCAGTCTTGTACTCATGGGTGACCAGAAACCTTCCCCAACCTCCCCCAAGTGCAGAAGCCTGCTCCCACATTTAGCTGCTGCTATGAACTGACAGAGGGCTGTGGAAGCTGTGATGGGCCAGCAGTGTCACTTTTGCCCAATCCCTCTTAAAGAAACACAATAGAGATGGAAAATCCATGTGTACATCAAATCTCAGCAATTATTTGCATGCACTGACTCATTCTTGAGCTCCTCACTCCTCTAAGAGATTTAGGAAATAACACCTGATACCAGGCTGTCTCACACTATCAGCAGTTACTGCAATGCACGATGTCATTCCCAGGCAGTCAGGGAGATGCAGGCATTTCACACCGAGGTGTGGCACAGTCCTCAGGTCAGAAAATCCATCTGGCTTTCCCAGCCCTCTGACCTCCCAACATTGCCAATTTTCTGTGTTCAGGTTTAAATAGAAAGAGGTTAGAAACACCAAGAACGGCCACAGATACATCTGAACACCTATGCAGCTACCAGTACCCTGCATGTGCAGCTCTGCTGCATGCTCAAGAATAGAGTATTTCATTTGTAAGGGACCTATAATAATCATCTAGTCCAACTGCCATCGGCCTTCTCCTCCTCCTTCCTCCAGTATATATATATTTTATTTTTTTAAACAATCAAGTCCTACTCCTACACAGACATGACAGAGAAGATAAAGTCAAGGCAAGATAAATTCACCACAGTATGTTTCTATCTTTGTATCACGAGCTGGTGGCGGTGACAGCGATATGAGGATAAATACAGATCTGGTATGGTTCACTAACTTTCACTCTGTGGTGATTGATAACTGTATTTTTAAGAGGTTGCAGGTATCAAGCTCAGTTTTGGACTCTCTATCTCTCTTTTCATCGCCTTTGTATGAACATATTGCAATTTGCAGCAGCTATAGGACTGAGGGACCAGGCAGCTTCTCCAAGACCTCTGGTGTTCATGCAAGGGCTGGGAATACTGATGGAAGAGGCAAACACTTCAAGCTGATTTCCCTGCCTTAGCTAAAGCAGCACGGCTGATGAGGACAAGAGGTCTAGAAGCAAAGGAAATTAAACCCAAAACAAAGCACAGAGCAGGAAAGGGCATTTGTAACTACAAAATGATTCCCTCACTTTTGTCACCATTCACTCCCAATTCTGTAAGAGTTAAAGGCCGCCAAGTAATAGGCACTGTAGAGTTTTCCCCTGGGTTGCAGCCAAGGCCACTAACCCTGCTATTAGAGGCCTGACAAGCTTTGTCAATGCAATCTACTGAATGCCGTGAGTGACAAGCGATCAATATTCTCCACTCTCATGGGTCATCACAGGTGACAGAGGTCTAAGTAATAAAACAGCCCTGACTGCCTCCTCTAACTTAAATGCTTCCCCAGCCACAATATTTCTTTTTTGTCTAAGCGCCTCTAGCTAAATTTCCCCTAGATCGAACCATCCGATGGGGTAGAGGTTCTGAGGAATTGCAATGTCTCAGAATTGACGCTCGCCAGCGAAATCTCAGTAGACTAGGGAACCAGGTTCAAATAAATCGAAGATGACTAGCTACAGAGTTGTAATCTGCCCGCACCAGGCCCTGTAGTGACGAGGCGATATGAGAGAAGCACACCGACAATGCAGTGGCACCGAGCCACCTGCCAGCCCAAAAATCACCTTCCTGGTTTCTCATGTTCTGAAGACATTCTCCACAATGTTCAGTTTTGTTTCTCCTCTTTTCTTCTTTTTATTTTCCTCCTCTGTGAGCTGCTCTAAGAATTACTGGGAGCAAACGCATAAAACTGCAGTGTGGTGCTAATAGAAAAGAACAATTGGGTGCTCTGCTGTAAATCTCATGGAAGTACTGATGAGACTGAAGTTCATGGCAGTCAGAAACACTGACCAGCAAAGAAGAAAACCTCCTCATCCTTTCGAAACGCACTGGAAGTGAGGGTGTAGACTTTAAGGGACACAGCTGCTCTGTTCCAACTGTCCACCTGCACCCCTGCTGATGCAGGGTATCTTTGGTGTGAGGCAGGGTGAGCGTACTGTCTGTGCTTATTGCTGTAAAACCATGCACACAGCCAACAACCACAGAGACTCTCCTCTTGCTCTAAATCCACACACTAGCTTATCACTAAATCGCTTGTTCATACAGCTGCATGCTAAGAGCTTAGGCTTAAATAAAGAAGCAGCTATCTACAGTTCCCTACCCAAACTTAAGGCAGATGAGGACAAAAAAACCCCCATGCTTCAGTCCTTATGAAAATCCTGCTGCGGTTCTTGCTGTCAGTAACCGTTATGGACACGGGCCATTGATGCCAATCTGGGACCTGAATGTGGTCCAGTTTTTTCAGATGTTTAGAACCAGTTTTTATTGGGAAGAATCTCCTTAACCTAACAGCATTGCAAACATTCCTGCGAGACAGGCAAGCCACACACACCATAGTACTGGTGAATAAACTAAGCAGCAAAGGAGAGCCAGAAGGCCAACTGGACACTAAACCCGATGGGTATGTGATTTCACACTTTAAACTTTGAACATCAAAACATGTTCTGGAAGAGAGTCTCTTCTATGGGATGACTGTCAGCTGTAAAAGTCTGTTTAAACAGGTGGTGGGAGGATGATGTGCTGTTTGGAAATAATTGGTGCTGTTTACTCACTACTCTCAGTGATCTAAGCCAGGATAAAAATAGGCTCAAGATCTGTAGCTTTGCACATCTTCATCCTCTTTCACTACAAAAAGGAAACCAAGCAGCTAGTTCTACTTAAAATGAGTGTTTAGTCTGCCAGGTATTCATAATGATTGCAAAATTTTTCTACCTTCAAAATCAGCAACTGGCCACACTTGTGAAACTGTGGGTCCCCAGGAGCTGGATAATACATCACTGGGGGTTGTTTTTGATAAATGTGTGTGGCACTTGATCCAGAGCGGCTTGAAAGAATAAAAATAAAGCAGTAGATGATCTTTCAAGGTCCCTTCCGATCCCTAATGATTCGATATGTGGTAATGTCAGGATCCTTTAAAGACTACCAAATAAATCACCTTCTGTCAAAGCAAAGCTGGGATCTTCTCATGGCAAAGGCTAATAGATGGAGATGGGAACTCTGGCAACATCCTTTGGAATCGGCAAAAACAGATGAGGGAGCACATTTTGCAGAGGAAAGCTGCCCCAACTCTTGGGATGAAATTAGATGTGTAATAAAGAAAAGGTCAGAATCCTAATGTAGGATTTGCTTCTCCAACACACTTGACTACTGGCCAACTAAGCCAGCTGGACAAGCAGTGGAGAACAGCATGTGGGAAGGATAGATTTCAGACCCAAGTAATCTTTTTAGTCACTAAATACAGCTGATTTTCTAAATGATTAGAGGAAAGCTTGGCTGTTGCTGGACAAATGCTGAGGAAAGGCTGTAGGACAGGAGCTGTATTAAGATGTGAACTAGCAGATAAAGACACAAGCAGCCTGGATATGGTCCATGTGTTCATAGGGAGAGTGGAAGGGAAGGCAGACTAAGAACAATACAGCAAACCCAACACTTTTTGGCAAGGGCCAACGCTCAACCACCTTCAGGTCAGCTCTATGAGAGTTTTACCAGCAGATTATAGAAGGCAGAGCTGTGTTTTACCACACATCTGCCCTCCTGCTCCTGTTGTTATTAAAACACCCATTTTACAGGACACTTTATGACTCTGTGCTGCACGTTCTCTCCCCTGTTTGTGAATACACTCCTCACTGTACCAGAGACACAGATAGAAAACATAAAAATCAGGTGAGAGTGAAATAAAAACCATGAAGCTTTATTTCTTCTCTCCAGAAGTTTATTGCTATTCTTTCTGTCTGCTAACCAGCACTTTTTTTCCTCTCTAGCCTCAGAGGCTTTTGACTCACTCAAGATATGACTCCAGATTCATTTAAAAATAGAGAATGAAAGCAGTGAGGCTGCAATGATCTGATAGCATCACACACAGCACTTAACAACTTAATTTATTACTGATGATGTATTCATTAATGTACTCTGAATGTGCACTACACACTCCTCTTTAATGAAAAAGTAACCGGGTAAGCTCATCCTATTTGCTTCAGAAAGTTGTGACCCAAGAGACTTACATGTCATCTACCCTTACGTTTATCCTAGGCTGAAGGAGATATTTTAAAACATATCTTCTTGTTATTCTTTTAAAGCAGAGTTCCCTCGATGCTGAGCTTTGAAAGTTGAACAGATCTTATTACCAAGAATGAACTCAACTAAAGCAATTGGTGTAATGGTTGTTACACTCCGGGTACAACTTGCCTGCCATGTCCTGTTCTCATCTGCTTTCATCTCAAATGTTTATGTGAGCATGCAAAGTTATTTTTTAATTCAGCAGGAAGAAGAGAGCAAAAATCTGGCACAACCAGACTGGGGAAAGCACAGGGAGAAAAAATATGGAAATAAAAGTACTTGGGACCAATGCATGTGGCACTTTGGGAAGGTGAGAGGAACACTGGAGACAGAAAGGCAACACATAACCTACCCCATTTCCCAGCCAGGATGACCTAATAGGCAAAACACTGACTAACACTGGAAGGAACTTTGTAAAAGCCATCATGCTTCTCTCCTCATGGCCCCCTGATGCCTCTGGCTACAGCAGTTCCCAGCACACACCAGATCTGCTGGCACAGCGTGCAGCCATGGCAGCTTGGATGACTACAGAAACCTCAGGAACTCATGTGCTGCTTCTCCTCAAAACCATAAGAAAAAGCTGCTTGGGAAGTAGGAGGCTTTCTGGGGCATGAGAAGCAGGATCCCTAAGAGGTAATTCATAAAGAAACCCGAACAGAAAAGGCAAAACCAACCTACACTAAGTGCCCCAGTAAAGCCAGTAGGTGGTGCCCCAGTGTGCAATGAGAAGGCAAGTAATTTTTTGGGAAAAAGGCGAACTGCAAGGGAAAGCCAATGAGCAACAGGTGAAATTAGTAGATATGTGAGCCTGAAAAAGTATTTAGTGAGCAGTTCAGTGCTCATGGATCAGGGGTATCACTACTCCCTCTCCTGTATCTGCTACCAATAGCTATAGTAGAATCACAGCTCAGAACTCCTTGCAAACAGGGACTTGGTCTGGGTGATCCTGCTATGGCAAGGTGATTGGACTGGATGATCTTTCAAGGTCCCTTTCAATCTCTAATGATTCCATGATTCTATGACTATCTGGATGTGATGTTTGCTTCTGCACACTGATTGCAGTGCTTAAATGGCCATGAGAAATACTGAAGCCAACACCTCTTCATTCCTGTCTGGTAAGCTGCTCTCTCACTCTCACCATGTGCTATCAAGTCTACACCATTTATATCCAGGAAGGCTAAGGTTTGTCAGAATTTACACTCCTGTCCCTTTCTAAAGGTTTTATATTTTCAAGTCTAAATATGCAACTTAAAGAGAGTTCTAACCTCCAGAACCCTAGGCATGGAGAAACTGCCTCCCTTCTGGGGGCACAGAACAAAATGTTATGTATTCTAGCAGCTCACTTCTTTCTTTTCAGGTACCATTCACAATGAGGGAAAAAAGAAAAGATCCAAACTATTTTGAGTGTAGGAACTTGGACACAATACCTGGACAGCCAGACTCTGCCTGTCTCCAGGCTCATTTTTCTTTGTTGAAACACTTTGATGCGACTGCTGTGGTGGGAGCTCCAGGCTGGAAGGCAGCTTACAGGAGACATCGCTACTGCTGTAATTCTCTCTGCTCACACAAGAAGGACCATTAAATGTGCTCTGTGTTAGTCCTCACTTTAAATGCCTTTCATGTCCGTGTTTACCTAAGATAGTGCTGTTTGAACATAGGCGTTTGTGAGCCAATTCACCTGGAGCACTGCTCACTCCTATAGGAATACGACAAGGACGTCCCAGATGGTAGCAAGGTAGAAAATCTCCTCCAATGCAAACCACCTATGACCTCTGCCATAATAAATTCTTCTGCAAATGACTGGGCAAAGTCCTGGAGACTGTGTGCAGTGAAGATAAACAGCCCTCTTTGTCCTCTGGGCCAGAAGTGGCCATTGTATAGAGCTTGCCCAAAGGATTAGCGCTGCCATTATTATTTGTGTTATATGAGCTATTTCAGGAGCTAATTGACCCCAGCACAAAAGCCGGGTGAGAAAGGCTTTTGTATCTAATAGAATGAGCAATACAGAAAAGGGTAAGGTTCTTTGAGCAATTGGGCCACAGTATACAGACACTGACTCAGTTTTAGCTGACAGCATCAAGCAGGGCAATCTAATCTCCCCAGTTAGCACTAAATCAGCCTAGTATAAATGAGCCCATGACAGAACACGGAGAAATGGGACTTGCTAAAAGGATAACTGAGGATAACTGCCTTGTGAAGCATAAATATTGAAGACATTCAGAATCTTTCATTCGATGCGCTAAGCCCTAGCGAGGGTTGTGCAGGCAGAGCCCTCTGATACTCAACCCTCTGCTCGGCTTTCTGAGGGTACAGCAATAAATGTCGGTGTGTACTAAGGGTATTCTAAAACTCTACACACACATTCCCTCCCTCTCCCAAGTCCTTAATGGTTAGAGAAGGTATTGACGTGGAGAAACTCTGACAGGTCACTCAGAGCCATTAAAAGATTTGATGGAACAACACTACAAAAAACCATGAAGCCATTTTCTTGAGGCTGACGGACATTTGAGGAGGAGGATGTGTAAAGACTCATAGAAGATCATCCAGAAGCAAACTAGTTGTCTCCAATTCACTTGTGAAGAATGAGACGCTTAAAGGGACAAAGCAAAGCTCAACTTAGAACTGAACATCTATTTTTTTGGTAATTAGCCATAACTCAGCAGAACTGGTTCTTCCAGCTGTCAGAGCAAAAGAGATGGAAAAAATATAGTGTAAGATTTAACTACCCTTGGCCTTTCTGAAGACATTGAAAATGCTAGTGCAACATACTTAATGACAAATGCTTCACTAAATATGGTGCACAACATTACACAGCCTTGTAAATTTGTAAATAGAAGAGAAATTATCATATTCATCATCTATTTATTGAACCTACTTGGACTCCTCATTGCACTATCAGAGGCTTTTGCATAAAGGAATGAAACAGCACAAAACCCCAGTAAGAGAAAATATGCAGAATTTATAGGTGCTTCACAGATGGAGTAATGAGGCAGAGAAAAGAGAAGGTCTCTGCGGGCAGGCTGAGCCTAAAACAGAGACAAAATCAGGTCTGTATCTCCTGAGCAGATACACATTCAGTGCAAGATTACCATTCCCTTTGTGTGCTTCATCAGATTCTAGTGCCCATATCAAGGAGAAGATCCCTTCCCACACAAATCCTGACCTGTCCGTGATGTAAAAGGACTTTAAGACCTTTCTGCAAGTCTTACAGTATCACTCTGTGTACAGTGTAAGGCTACACAGGAGCATGCAGGTAGAGAACAGGGTAACATGGTGCACTTCAGTGTGATCCATGGTGTCCTATCCCCCACTCTGACAGACCTTTAGCCCAAAGCACCTTACTAGGGTATTTCAGCCTTTTTCACTGATGAGACACATTCTTCTCAAAGGTTTGCATCTACAGTTGAAAGCCAGCAAAGGGATGTTCTGGTCACATTCCACACTAACAAATATAGGAGTGGCACGTGCACGGGAGGTCCTACAGGTCCTACATGACCTCATGAGTCTGCAGAAGTGGGAAGTGCTTTGAACACAATCTTGCCACCTGTCCTACATCCCATAACTCGGCATGAAGCCCACAGGAACCATCACACCGACACACCGGTTTTTTAGTGCAGCTAGTGAATGTTTATTATTTCTAATCACCTTGTACAGAGTGGTCTACAAGCTGATCGTGTGGGTGGTGTGCATGCCTACCTGAGCTATGCTGACCTTAGTGCACTCGGACACAGGGTATTGGCAGATGGTAAGTGTTAGAGTCAGTTATTGTTCCTATGTCTCTTCAAACAATGCAAACCCACTTAGCAGAAGTAAAATTTTAAACACACTTATTTCCATAAAGCAAATCCAGTGTGTAATTCCAGGATTAGGCTGGAAGCTTTCTGCCTTCAGCAAAGTTAAGTTTCCATTTCAAAGTTTCGCTAGACCAAGTGAAGTTAATCAAAACACGTTTCACAGTTTCCCATATGGGTACACTTACTATAAGCAGCCAGATCAACAGAAGACATACAATTGCAATGCTAAGAGACGATCCTTTATCACTTCTTTTTACTCTAATGGATGAGAAAAAGGAAGAGGAAAGGAGTCGTCAGTACAAATAGGTGTATCCTCTACCCCTTTAACCTCGCCACTGACACTGCAATCCTTTCAGGAGAGGTTAGACAGGCTCATGACACCCCAGCCATGTGATTTATAAAGATCTGTGTAGATGTATGTCTAATGCCTGTCCAGTATTCTCTGATATAATAAATCTAATACTAATTAGATGACAGATCCAAAATCAGAGGAGACTTCAGTAAAGACAGTGAAGCCATTTAAAAAATGAAGATGAAAATAAGCATCTGCTCTTGAGTCTGTCATTCATGCTCTGTGTGCTACTTCCGTGGGGCAATTCACAGTCTAGAGAACAAAACATCTTTGAACTCAAAACTTCTCAGAGAATTTACTAGCCTAAACTCCCCAAAGGAGAAGATCTGCCAGTGAAAGACGCCAACTGCTACTACTCCTTCAGCACTCAGCGAGGTGCTCAGTCACATTCCACCACTGATATTAACACTTCTTTGCTTTAAAGTTCTCCCTGGAAGCTGAAAAGGATTTTGCTCATTTTAGGTTGCAAACATTACAAGAATTATGGAAAAGGCCTTTTAGTCATCATTATGGTCTGCAGGCTGTCCCACTGTAAAGCACTCGACACCAAATTGCTCTCTGCATTAGAAGGACCGGGTTCTGAGGAGCTGAAGACCTTAATGGTTGGTTACGCAAGGGCACTTAAGGATTTTCCAACCTTCTTCCAGCTGTCTTAGGTCAACCAAATACAGCCTTTTGGTTTGGCCCAAAGCAAGCCTTGTTCATGCTAAACTTCGAATCAGGGTCTGTACAATGTGCAGCTTCGCTGCGTTACTGACTGCTCGCTGCACGCCTCTAAAATCAAAGGTATAAATGCACGCTGCACGGAATGGCTTACATTAGTGCCATTAATTCCTACTTTCAGCATAATCCTTCATCTGGGAGTTATTCCAAAACATACGAGTTAATGACACTAATATAAACCATCCCAATGTAGCATGTGTTTCTTTAGCTTTTATTCCCATGACTAAATGTCTTTTTAATGCACTTTTATTTACCGTGATGGAAATAGTTTTTCCTGCTTTACTCTATGAGAAGTCTGGGTCTGTCGCATTAACCCTTTTCTGGGCAAAGCTCGATAGATGTATTTCCCATTATGATGCCAAAATGAAAACCTTCTGCTGACATTCCAGCAATGAACTACAGCCCTTTCAAGTGCTAAAAGACCAAATGGAAACCCTGCAAAGGAGGGACCTTAATTGCCTGAGTAGGTTGAGGAATCTGCCGGTGACACGGCATACGGTGCTCAGCCAGGCTGGGAACTGAAAGCCTGGGATTTAACTGCTTTGGGAGTGAAGGAGCAAACCAGAGCTGCAGCGAGGCTTTGTCCTGCTGCTGCACAACAGCAGTTGGTTATATTCCATGACGACAAGGGGTAGGGAATGAAGGGCCTTTGGACTTGCTCAGAGGTGTGAAATATGGGCAGAGGGGAAAAGTGGATTAGTGGGATGGATGAAAAAAATCCCGCAATCCTCCAAAGAAGACAAGGAGAAATTCCTGGTGAAAAAACACTCTTTCACTGGAGAAAGTGGTGAAGAAGGAAAAAAAGCCCCTAAAAGCAGTAATGAAAAGAAAGCAAAAGGTCTGTTGTTTTGCCTCCATTCTGCTTCCCTCACCTCCCCAATGCCTGAGCAGAGCTGATCCTGTATTGGGCTTTAAAACACGCTGTAAATTTAATCTGCTCTCCTCTCTCTCCCAGTCTGTAATTCCCTTCCAGCTGGGTATTTACAAGAATTAAATACCTGCACCCACAGTAAAGGAGATTAACTGCCCATAGGCAGCCCTTGACTCTGTGCTCAAGCGAAACCCTCACTTTCCTCATGTCCTGTCCAGAGGAGGAGGCAATCAGAGCTCTCTGCCTTAGAAAGAGAGACTTCCAGCATGTGTGATTCATGCTCTGGTTAGTTCCTTGAAGCCAATAGGCAGAGGGTCTTCAGCACAGCTGCACACCTTAGTGGGCTGAATTCACCATTTTATGTTTTTTCTCTTGCATGTGGAAGATAAATCAAGACCTTAAGAAAGGTAGCTTTGGGCACAAGTACCAGGACATGGGTTTTCAGCTGCCTGGGAGGCCCACACAGCACCACAACAGGTTTTGAATGAGGGGTTATCTATGCTTCCAGAGTTATGAGTGACTAAAGAAGGTCAAGAACATGCATCAAATATTTTGGGTCTCAAAATTTTCCTTTGCTTCTTTCATTTTCCTTTTCCATTTTGCTTTTTAAATCGTATTTTAGCCTCACAATCTTCTGTTGGTTTTGGGATAAACCAAAAGCAATTTACTTCTGACTACTACAGTAAGAAAATGAGATGGGATGTTCTGAAATGTTCAGTTCTCACAATTTACCTACCGCTGATCAACAAACTTCTTTGTAAAAACTTTTAAGAGAACCGTGGAGAGCCATCATTAGACTACACTTGGTATCCTTCTGAAATACATCCATGAAGGAAACACCTTCACGCAGCGACACTGCACTTTGTTAACCCAGCAGCTCAGTGGGCAGTATTTCCTCCAAGTCATAGAGTCCGTGAACAGACAGCACATGAGCAGCATAAACATGGGACAGATGCCAAAATAAAACTCTGGTTCATAAATCTGAGACTGTCTCTGAGATTTTCAAAGAGACATAAATAATACAGGGGACCAGATGTCCCCAGAAGTACAACAGACTTAGGCCTAATAGATGGATTTCAATAAATTTAGGCTAAATCCTTACCGCAGAAGATGTCTATTGATACCTTCTGCTAAGACTTCAAAAAGCACAGAAGTGTTTTGAGGCTCTCTGTTTTTATTATTGAAGAGATCTATTTCAAAACTTTCTCTATGAAGTAAATTCCTGCATCTGATTAGTTTCTTACAGCAAAGATCATTTACCCTTTGGGTTTAGATTTGGAGCATAAGAGGTTGAGTCTAAGATTTTTGTGGGGAATGGGGAGATTAAGATGAGGTAAGTTTTTAATTTAAATAGAAAATGTTTTGAATATTAACTGGTTGATCTGAAGGTTCGATGATGAGTGCCGTAGGCAAAGAGCTTGTTCTTTGGCACGGACGCCCCTTAGGGGAGGGGGAACTCAGAGGGAGGGCAAGAACGCAAACCTCTAAACATCACAGATCTGTCATCGCAACCACCAGAAAATCAGTTATCATCAGCATGATTTTAATTTTGGCAGCAAGATAATAAAGCCACAGTAAGAGTGAACACACACTATATTGTGACAGAAAATGAGATGGAGAAAAAAAGTAAGATCTGAAAGTGAATCCTGTTCTTCTAGTAAACTACTCAGAGCTACAGCAGTTAATGATAAAAACATGCATTTCCACTTAAGCAGTTTTCTCTTGCCCATTGTAAGTTATGAAAGTACCTGCTTAGAAGAAACAGACTTTGTTAAGAACACCACTTTCTGAACATTTACACGCATTTAGCTTCAGGAAAGCCCCTCTGATTAATACTGAGCTTTGGAGCTTCAAGGTCTATTCTTCATTAACGCTAAGACTTGCAGAGGTGCAAGGCAGCAATTCTTCTCTGGATGTATGAGGCAGAAGCACAAGTGAATAGAGGCATAATAAAAACCAGCTCCGAATTACTCTAGCACAAGATAATATCTCTCCTTTACAGCCTTGTTTCATTATATCCTTGGACCATTGCAGCTCCAACAAGAGAAATTCTTGAGCTGTGCACTGGCGCACTCGGCTGCTGTGCCTTTCTCTGTGATGAGCAGAGACAAAAACCCTGATGGCCAGAGCTGCCTGCATGGAACACAAGGAGCCCTGAAGACTACAATTTATTTTTCTATTTTTGAGGCCATGTAAGTAGGATGAAGGATTTTAAACCACCACAAAGCGATTTTTTTCTTTGAGCTTGGGCAGTGTAGCAGTGCTTGGGATGCTGAAGTTCCAGGTGGACAGGCAATTAACTTTCCTTTGTGTGTGCAGGATGACTTCCTGACTCCCTTTGACAACTAGTTCTTTTAGCTCTGCCACTGTTACAGTTTGAGAGTTTGCAGTCCATTCTTTCTAAGAAGTATTTGGAAGCAACATAAATGATGACATTCTTAGGAAAAGAGATGCAACCTGGAAGCAAAGGTCTCATAACCTTTCAGTGGGGACATGTGTTCACAAGCCTCTGTGGAACACTGGAAACCTCTTACATTAAAAATCCACAAAGAACCTTGTGAAGTTGTAGGGTGAACTACACTTGGAGTCTTGGGAGGGTTAGTTTGGATGTCAGGAAGCTCTTCCTCACAGAAAGGGTGATCAAAACCTGGAATGGACTACCCAGGGTAGTGGTGGAGTCCTTATCCCTGGAGGTGTTGAAGGACAGCCTGGCTTTGGCCCTCAGTGCCCTGGTAGCCAGTGTGGTGATATTAGGTCATGGGCTGGGCTGGATGAGCTCAGAGGACTTCTCTAGCCTCAATAATTCTGTGATTCTGTGACCACAGGTTTGGACTTTTCATAAAATCATTCATTATTTCAGAAGAATAAATGAAAAGGCTCGACCTAATCTCATGAAAGCACTTTGGTGAGGGTTTTTTTAGAGGGGCCAAAACACCAGAATCAAGTTTGCATGGTCCTGCTAACAACCAGAAGTTGTTTGTAAGAGGAAAGAAACAGCCTGCTTATCAATTTGATGGTAAGAACACGATCACCTATCTGGAGGAATACCATGTGCTGTGGATAAGAAATATTCTATTGGTGTTACCCAAAGCTAAGTGCTTTCTCTGGAAGGTGACCTTTCAGCAATGGCTTCCAGCTCCCCGTTGCTGTTTAGGTGAGCACCTAAGTGTTATACCAGGTAACTATGGATCCCTAAAGCAACCAGAAAACGGAGATTTATAAGCCTGCTACTACTTCAAATAATGAGTCCAGTTCTTGATCAAGCAGTAGAGACTCACGCTTGAAGAAGTACAAATCTTGGATCTATTCTCTTCCCAGGTACGACTCCACCCAGGGAACTGTTACCTCCATAGCCGTGTCTTTAAATCCTTCTCATTACCTGTCCCCTCTCTTCATATCTTCTTCGAAGTCGCACTTGACTTGGAAGTGGAGTACAGTAGGCTTACATGACACAGTATGTAAATTGGTCTCCTTTTCAGTTGTGTTTTGTTTCTGTTGTTTCTTTGTGGCAGCACTCGCAATATGATGTCTCATTTCTAGACATTCAAGGAAGCACAGGCTCTGCTTCTAAGGATCTTATAATCAAAAGACAGATGGGTGGCTGGGTAAAAAAAAGGAAGAAAAGTTAGGAAAGAGAGACAACGGTAGCAGAAAGGAAGCTGGCCGTCGTCTTCTTCCTTTTGTCACTCACACCACTTTATAGACAAGATAAAAAGCAGCCAATGAAAAGTCCTGCTATTCATTTTCATTGCTACTGAGATCACAAGAAACCTGTTGGGTTCTTTTTTCTATTTCTAAAAAGGCAAAGCAGTAACCTTTAAAAAAATTTAAAAAAAGACAGAGATGGGATTGCTTTAGGCTTCTCAAGGATCTCCTGCAGGAAGCAGGTTGGAAAATGATGGTGATGACAGCACGTGCTTTTTAATATTTCCTGGATGTTGGTATTTTTACACATCACATACATGTTCTAAAAATAGAAGGCTAAAAAAACCCAAACATAAAACAAAGAAAGAAAAAGAACCAAATCCTCCAGCAGTCTTTTTTTTCCTATCAAACACTAAGTGCACAGTCTATCTTTCTTAAGTGCACTATACTCCACTATCAATTTGTGCACTGGACCATTTTTCCTGAAAGCAATATCCCCCAACATAATACAGTGTTTATTTAGCTCTACAATTGCATTACAGGCGTTTCAGAAGTTTAAGACAAAACGAAGACAAATCAAGAGACCTTGGTAAAAGAGGAGAAAACTGTAACATGAGACTCAGGAAAGCTACGTAGAATGGCAAGAAGCACAAAGGACCAGGCAGGTTTTATATGTGAAGAGGTGAGACATGCAAGAGGAGAGAAGAAAAGGCAACCCAGGATGTGCAGCACAATCTGAGACATCTATCACCACAGAAACACATGGACTTCTTGCTCTCCATATGGCAATTCTGCATTTCTAAGAGCTCTACCTGTTTACAGATGAGAGATCCTGCTGTTTACATCTGATGCAGAAGTGGAGCTGCATCTTGTGTATCGGGAGCCCAGCAAATGGTTTGATGCAGGGTGGGGGAAAGACTATAACTCATACAGGTGTTTGCTGCATCAAAGCTTTGCTCACGAAAGAGATATCTCCAATTTACACATGGGAGAGACTAATGCTCATAAAGCAAATTAGAATCATGTTTAAAGCTAATCCTGTAGATCTGGTTTTATGGAGCCATCCGGTGCTTTAGCTGGATTGTCTATGGAGCTACAAATCTCAAGGCATGAATTTACTCCACTGTTTAGCAGAATTCCCATTTTCTTTGAAATGTTAGTTAAAATTCAGAAAACAATTATTTTAATCAGAATAAGAAAAGACTGGTGATCACCTTCCTACACCATTGAACCATGTTCCACCCTAGAACACTGCAACAGAAATTACTGATAATGCTGATAATAATCCAGAAGTTCTGAGCAAAAGCTGTCTTTAGGACAACATAACTCAGAGGCATGCTGAAATAGTTCGGTTATAGCAATTTGTGGCTTTGTTTTGCATTGCTAGACAATTTCATTTGTTAAATAGACCAATGCTAAGTTCCACTCCTAATTTATGTATGACTTAACATCCCTTACTCCTAATTATGGCCACTATCTTCAGCTGATTTTACATATGCAAAAGAAGTTCTCTGTAAAGTTTGCTTGTAGGTCATTACAGGTTTAAATCTATTAATGTTGTGAGGATTATGATCACCTAGAGGGCTGGTTTGCTTCTCCACAAAGCAAATCACAATGGATTTAAAGAATACCTGCTTCGCTCCTGCCTAAAGCAGCTGCACCAGGCATCAGACACACAAGTGTCAGCACACCACAGTAACTGATAGAGCTGCTGAATAATAGCACTTGGCATAGGAACCTGAAGCCCTGCAATGCAATTAAACTTATTAATGATGCTACCCACAAGGATGCCAACTGTGATGATGCTCTCTGTCAGAGGAGCACCCTTGTCCCCAAATGATATGCTTCCTTTACAAATGCCAATGACAGCTCCATGACAACATGGAAAGCTACTTTCTAGGCTTTGAATTTGCATTTCTATTTACCAACAGCAACATATATACTTGAAGCAGAAGCCTTCTCATTTGCTAACTACCCTATTTTAATCCAGCTGTTGTCTTCGCCCTGCTGTAGTGCTGTTGGCAGAACCTCTCAGATAGATGACAACACCCAGGAAACATCTTGCATTTCTAGTCAGAACGTGGACAACGATTTCAGAAGTCCTACCCAAGAGTGTAAGATGTGTTTTGTTTATCTCCCACTCTGATCTACTGGTATTTTCAAAGATTTAACCCATGTCATCAAGAACAGAATCACTCAGGTTGGAAAAGACCCTTGAGATCATCAAGTGTGACCACTAACACCTTACTCTGCCAAGGTCATCACTGGACCAGACATCTAAGCACTAATCTAAATGATCTTTAAATACCTCCAGGGATGGTGACTGAACCCCCTCCCTGGACAGCCTGTTCCAATGTCTGATGACTCCGTGAAAAAATGTTTCCTACACGCAGCCTAACCCTCCCCTGCTGCAGCTTGAGGCTCTTCCCTCTTGTTCTCTCACTTCTACCCTGAGAGGGACCACCAACATTGCTCTGTATCCTTGCTGCACCAGACCACACATCCCCAGTATCATCTCTGGAAAGTGTTTGCTGCTCTAAGTGAAACTCCTCTCGAAATGTATCAAGTGATCTAAATGACTGAGCTCACTTGGCACTGGGTACCAGCTCTCCAGAGCACCACCAGTGCCCGTGTACTTGTCTGTGGCCAGCTGGCACAGTGCTCCGAGCATGCCTTCCCCAAAACACGAGTGCTAGCAGCAGAACAAAGGCAGTCGCTGGAAAAAGCAGCACACAAGTGAGCTTCATGGTGTGTGCACTTGCAGTGTGTGCCTTCAGCAATACGGCTCCCAGCCAAGCTGCCCGCTGGGCAGGGAGCACTGGGAACAGAGCAGATTCCCAACTGCAATGGCAGGAACAGTTGTACGGCTGCAGTGACCGTGCCAGCAATTTCTGTCCACACTGACACCGTGCAAGTGAGCACCAGCAAGTCTTGCTTGAAGCGTATCTAATCCAGACGGCAGTGTGAAAGGCTGGAAACCTATCTGGGCATTTTTATAAAGAGATATTAGGCACGATGGATGCGTGGTGGGAGGACAATGCAGGAGAGACCAGGCCAAGGTTTGCAAGTGTGGACACGGCTTTGAACTTGTATGGGCCCCAAATAAACAAACTGTCACCTTCCTAATCTGCCCTGCTCAAAACACATCCCTTCGTAAAATGAGCTGGCCAGACATTTATCCTGGCTAGGGCAGAGATGACTTTATTTTTGATGGAAGTTGGCAGGAAGGAAGCCAAGGAGGCTGAGCTGCTACGTGTTTGTAATGAAAGAAGAGAAATCCGGTATCTGTCTTACACCGTCTATAGCTTTACAGAGTGGGAACACGGCATCGGTCATTTGGAAGTCAGGACACAGACACACTTTCCCACACTGTAGCTCAAGGCCCACAGTCCATTTTTAGCTGAAAATTGCTTCCCAGAGCCTGGAAGACCGCAGAACTTTGAGGCAATTAAATTCACTCCATTTCCTTCACCTGCTCTCTCATATTATCAAAAAAACCCATGCAGTTTTATTCGGTGTGGCTTACATGTCTTAAACATGTAGAGAGGAGCTGTGCTAACAAATCCTTCTAAGGAAATCTGTGGGTTTTATAATATTGGACTACCTTAAACTTTGGAAGAGAACACTGATAGCTGTAAATTCTTCCACTCAGAAAGTAAAGAGACTGAATAAAGGAAAAATGCTCCAAGAGTTCGGTAGTTCCAGCAGCTGGGACATCTCTCTGGCATGATTTCCCTCTTTTTCAGCTTTTCTCTCTCCACTTGGAAGGATTTGAGGGACTAGAACAGGTTCCAGATGAGGTGGGGGATACTATTAGTATGTTGGTGCAGATGAGGTGACCCCTCCACAAGAGAAATCCACAATGGACACTGCTATACCATGATATTGGAGGCCACAGTGTTCAGCCCACCTCCCTCCCCACCATGTGCCCATGAATCTGCTTTCCCCCTCTCCACTCCACCATGGCTCCATGGATTGACTGATTATATTTATCACACTTGTAGTTCACAGGGCAATGGTTTAAATTTCATTCAATACACTCCATCTGGGAGCGCTTTTAAAACACACCCACAAGCACATTTCTCCCTCTCACCCCGCACCCCCGCAGCGATCAGCCATCTGTACTCTGGAAACAAATCCTAAAAAATTATTCTAAATTAAAAACTCATTTTAAAAGAAAAGTAGTATTAAACTGTTTTATAAACATTATAAACCACAGTAAGCTTTGGCTGCAATAAATATCCAACTCTTGCCTACAGCTATTAGAATCCACAAGCGTATTTTTAAGTTTGCTAGCAAACAGTATATTTATTCTGACCATGATTTGTCTTCTGTGGTTTAATGCTCTCTCATGTTTCTTTCATATGTTTACAGAGGTGGGGGGAGAGAAGAGAGAGAGAAAGCAGGCTGTCGAGAAATATGCTACAGATTCCTGCAAGCCATCCGGGTTCTCTGAAGGATTGCCACTGCTCCTCAACGGGGCTTGGTTCGGCCTCAGGACAGTGATATCAAACAGACTCATACTGTTCTCCTCCCCTGCTTCATTTATGATTGATTAAATTTGGGCAAATTAGTCACGGATCAAAATGAAAAGGAGAACAAAAGCAAGTTGTAGAGTATTAGTGTGGATTGTGGAGTCACACCACGATGGGAATTTGCTGCCTACCAAGAAAAAAGGGTATTGAGGGAGGTTGTGAAGGGGAAAGGAATAATAAAGGTAAGAGCGGAGAAAGGAGAAGCAGATCAGGGACAGCGACTGAAGGCAGAGGCAGCCACAGTAAGAACATTAAATAATATGGTCATACGCAGGGGAGAGGTGGTTTAGGCAACTGGTGCTGAGTTAACCCCCACATGCTACTCCACAACTCCAAAGAAATCAGAATGATAATTAATTCTTTTCGTATGGGGAAAAAAAAATCCATTTTATCATCCCAGTTTATAAGTCTGCAGACATTTTGGTTCACTAGCAAATTGGAGTGACTGCTGAGAGGGGGAAAATGTAATGATCAGCCCAGGCTGCAGTGTGAACTCAGCAGTAAGAGCTGCCTTGTCAGGCCAGGTGCCAGTAGTGGCTTAGCCCATCATGAGTCAACAGGGGCAGCACTAGAGCCACACCAGCACTCTGCCTAAATGGGCGCCTCAGCAGCACGCCAGACACTGAAAAGGATGTGGAGCTGTTTGACCCAGCATGTTTGTGGGGCATGTGCAAAAGAGGAGATGACTTTGCTCTCCCCCCAACCACCACTTCAATCGATTCCATTGCTGCTCTGCAGATTTCTGTAAAAAATCTCACATATGGCCATGCAACAGTTTCTAAAAAGTACAGTTGATTTTTATCAGATGCTTTAGGCTACGGTTTTATAAACAGATGGAACATGCTTCAGCTAAAGCCCCTTAAGAAGTCCTGTTGACTTGAGAAGTCACATGCAGATGTATTGCTTGCCCAAGACCTCATATGGGAAACCTGTGCTACGCTGCCTGCTTAACCTTGTGCTTTGTCCCTCATGAAATCACTATTTCTTTATTTTATTATTTTTATTACATTTAATTATTCCCAGTTATCTTACACCTGATAGACATGAGCTGATCAAAACCAAGTTGTCCCACTCAAGGGTATCCAAAAAAGAGGACATCAGTGCAAGAGCAGAAACAGGGTTGGTTTGATTAAATGCTTGGAAAGTATCTCCATGTGCATTAAAAAATCAATGCAATCAGGTTAACTAAAAAGCTATTCCTCCCACTTTTCAAGACCATTATCTCTCATGATGTGTGAGTATGTTTTTACTGACTAGAGCTGTAATGCTGTTATCTCCCCTCCCCCCCCAAAAAAAAAAAAGAGACAAACTGAAGAGAAGGAGGACAGAGATGTCCTAAGAAAAACCCACACTAAAGAATTTACAAGCAAGAAGAACAAACATCCTCTTTGGGAATTACTCTAGGCAACACAGCAAAGAATTACAGCACATAAACTAAGGTTACATAAACAGTGCAATAAAACCCTGGGACTGATTTATGGACAAGAGACATCTCATAGCAAACTTCCACGGACAGCAGTTTCTGCTCAGAACAACCACGTTGTAATTAATGAAAATCACCTGAGCATCTCATTTGAGAGGGGGACAATCTTAAACACCCAACATATGGGTAAATAACACAAACAGTGGAAATCAGTCCATTTTCTTCTTATAAGAAGGTACATAAACTAAGGACTGGGAAACTCAGTTCTCAGGTAGAAAGAGACTTGGGGGTACTAGTGGACAGTAAACTTACCATGAGTCAGCAATGTGCCCAGGCGGCCAAGAGGGCTAATGGCATCCTGGCCTGCATCAAGAACCGTGTGGCCAGCAGGGAGAGGGAGGGGTTATCCTCCCCCTGTATTTGGCACTGGTTAGACCGCACCTGGAGTATTGTGTTCAGTTCTGGGCCCCTCAGTTTAGGAAGGATGTCGAGGTGCTGGAATGAGTCCAAAGAAGAGCAACTCTAACGGTAAAGGGCTTGGAAGGTAAGCCCTACGAGGAGAGGCTGATGGAGCTGGGTCTGTTTAGCCTGGAAAAGAGGAGGCTCAGGGGTGACCTTATCACTGTCTATAACTACCTAAAAGGTAGTTATAATCAGGTGGGGGTCAGTCTTTTCTCTCTGGACACTGGAGACAGGACAAGGGGTCACAGTCTTAAGCTCTGTCAGGGGAGGTTTAGACTTAACATTAGGAAAAGGTTTTTCACTGAAAGAGTGATCCCATTTTGGAACGGACGGGCTGCCCACGGAGGTGGTTGAGTCACCATCTCTGGAGGTGTTTAAGGCTAGGCTGGATGAAGTGCTGAGTGGCATGATCTAGATGTCAGATGTTAGGTTTACTTGGTTGGTTTTAGGTTGGGTTGGATGATCTTTAAGGTTGTTTCCAGCCTCATCATTACTGTGATACTGTGATACTTGACTCTTCCCTGAAAAACAACCCCTGTAAATGTAGGAAAACACAGATTTTCCTAATATTTAATGCAAATTTTGGTTCCCTGGGAGTAGTGACCCCTGAAACAAAGTACAGAGCAGAACTGCACACAATGCTGCTGCCCAACGTGGCATAGATCAGCAGGTCACACAGGCCTGAGCACGACTCCTCCCAATCACAGGGTTGATTTCTGCTTTCCATATAACATTTTATTCAGGTTTATGACAAAACTGCTTCTGGCACAAAAGTCACAGACAGTTTCTCAGTGAATCAAGTCATCAGAAAAACTATACCAGTCCCTCCACCGAGCAGCCAGCCCAGCCTTTCAAGCCCTGCGTGCCACCTTTCAAGTTGCTCTGCTCAGCAGCCACTTGAGCCAAGTACCTTATTGACACGTATTACTGGTCTCCTCATCCTGCCCGGCCCAATCACCACAATGGCTGCAGAGGCGAGTCGTTTGTGCAATCTGTCCTACAATTATGATCAACAGCATCTCAGACAGCTGAGTCTGGGAGTACAAGCACAGCAATGTGCACAGAGTCCCTGCCAGTTCGCAGGACCACAGTCCTATCATCCCATGCAATCATGGCTCTTTTGCCTGGAGTCTGTTTTAGACAGAAACTGTATAAAGTACAGCTGTGACTTGTGATGGCTCATTTAGCTTAGAGCTACCACTTTTCTCCTCTCCGTGATACTGAAAGGCTATGAAACTGGGAGTGATGTTTCGTCATTGTTGCTTTTAATTATCACAGGTAACTGAAATATTTCAGTGGGGTTCTGATACACCCAGTGGGATGGGATGGAGAAAATAAAGATGGGTCAAGAAAATGTAAGGGTTCCCCTTCTTCACTGTAGATCAATGAAAACAGAAACGTATTGGAGGAACTGGGTACCCTAGTGGCTTTCTGGAGCCAGAACTACTGATACAGGAGCAGAAGGAAAAAGCTGGTTGAATTTGTGCAGGCGCCCTTCACTTGGGCTCACCATGGCCATGCAAGCTGCTCATCCTACCACCATCTCCCTCTCGGAGTTTTTATGAAGCCTCATGGAGAAAAGGGCTGGGAAAGCAGTGAGGCTCCTTTAAAACGATTCTCCCAGAGAAACTTCCAGAAGGAGAGGGCTTGAAACAGAACTAAAGAGTGCCATCTGCTGCAAAGAGACGGAGAAACTCAGACCCCGCCGGAGAGGCGCAGGGCAGTGGCGGGTGTGGGATGCGGTCCCAGCTCCAAACAGGGCATCGCTCCCAGCGCTGCCCCGTCAGGAATGAAAGGTTAAGGTGCGGGTTATCTGTCCTCCCTGTGCTGTTCTCTGTTTGTACCCCTATTCCCAGCAAGGCCACGGGGGCTGGGAACCTGCCGCAGCCCTGTGAAAGTGCAGCAGGGTCTGGCAGGGCTGAGCTGCAGCATCGCAGCCAAAAGCCCAGCCCCTGCCCCTGCCTGGAGTTGTCTTCCTGAGCATGGCAGGGATGAAGAAACAGCATCGCTTCCTCCCGGCTGGAATATGCTTAGATTATACTTTATTCGTGCATATAATGTGGTACCTCTGAAGATGCTTGAGAGATGCTAAAGAGAGGCAGAAGGAGCAAGGTTTAAACCTATGAGGGTTTCCTCAGCACAAGGACTAGAAAGTGTTGAGAAAATCACAGCTCAGGGCCAGTGGAGCTCCTGGGGCTGTGAAAGGAAGTGTTGGCTCAGGGAAGATGGGCCAGTCTGAGGGTTAAGGCCAAATTCCAAGCATTGTCCTGACCTCCAATTCCAGCAGCAAACTCCTGGTAAAGCAGAGTGCCACCCTGTGCCCACCTGAAGCCTTGGGAAGTGGCACTAGCTCTACAGGTTTCCCTGTTCTCTGGGCATGATGGTGCTGTGGAAAGCAAAACCCCCACTGAAACCCCGAAACATATCCCAAGGCCTGACTGCACTGGTACCTCCTGCACTGATATTCCCGAGTTGGCACTTCTTTCAGGTGCTTTTGTCTCTTCCTTTCCCTGCAAGTGCAGGAGTGGAGCTGCAGCTGCAGTGTGCAGTGCCCACCCTGGTTCGCAGCCTGCAGATGGTGCTACCGACCAGCTTTTCCCCAGCTCCAAAACTCTTTCAGTCTAAGGGAAAGATAAAGCCCCAAACCCGTATACAGTGTGAAAAATCACACACCAGAATTTGCTGCTCACTTCCATCCCCTGTTTTCTCAGCCCATCTCTGGACACTATAACACAGCGCTGCAGGTCCCAGCTGCTTGGGATGTGGCAGCACCCAAACAAAGCAATTCAATGAGTTTTGCAAAAGCAATTTTACAGTAGTAGAAGTGGCAGCTGCCTTTGGTGGAGCTACAGTCTGAATGACACTGGTGGTTGCAGGTCACCCATCCCCAATGCCAAGGTGCAGAGCAAGGCCCGCAGTTTCAGTGTGTGGGGCACTAGCCACTGACCACCATGGTACATCCAGGCAACTTCAGCCTGGACAGTTCAAGTGGTACAAGTAAAAGTGCTCCCAAGCTAAACCAGAGCATTGCATATCATGTCTATCCCTATCAGAAGAAGGATTTAGTTTTTACTAGTTTTTAGGTATTTTTGTACCTTCTTAAGATAAAACAACATTACATCTATTTCCTTACCATCACCACAACGTTTGCTTAAATGAATCTCACTCAGAGTCTGAAATGTGTAATAGGTAAAGTGATTGCCAAAAAAAACCCCAAAAAAACAGGTGCCAACTCCCACCCAAACAACAACAAAACAATTTGCATTCAAATCACTTTTGAAGTTTGCCATTCAAATTTCAAAACCATCACCAACCAGATCACATCTCCTGATGGTCATAACTGAAAAGAAAAAAAGCATGATTCTACTCTAAGGGAAGAAAGTTCTCCAAACTTCCAACACTTCAATAACATACTTATGTGAAAATCCACCAAAGTTTTATTTAAAGTTAATTTCCCTGACATTTATAACCAAAATTCCACAAGCACAGCCGAGATACCTGCACTGCAGCAGCCAATGCAGCCGATTCTCCAGAAGCAAAGAAAAAAAAAATCACTGTATTCAGAAATCCTCTTAAAACCAACGACAGCTGAAGGAGCTGAGCTGTCTTAATAAACTGGGCTGCTTTTATGGCTTTATCCTGCAAGATGCCAAGTATTCCTGCTCCAGTTCAGCACAATCCTTCAGGACAAGCTTAGCTTTAAATACAGGGAGAGTTTTGTTGAAGTTAATGGTGCTGCCCAGGGGCTTAAGATTAAGCACATGCTTAAGTACTTGCTAGACCTGGCCCGGTACTTAGGAAGATCAAGCTCTTCAAATTCAAAAGCCTGAGTGTACGTTTAACTGTTGATGTTGAGACTGTCAAACTTTTCACTTCTGATTATTTCTGCAAGAGAAATGCTACATCAGACATCAAATCCTGAACTGAAGTTACTGGTTTAGAAAACCTGAAGACAGACTGTGCTAGAAGCAGGAACCTGCTTACACTAAATGGACATTTAATAAAAATACTTTAAAAACCATTTCCTGTGGAAACAGCGTAAATAAATCCAACTTCTGAGGCTTCCTGTGCACATTAATGTTTCATAGGATGAGAGTGGGACTAAGAGCTTTGGAAAACTCCTCCTCTGACATAGTTCTACCACTGGGCTCAGCAGGAACAAACAGCCCAGCTTCAAGGACAAAGTCAAACTGTGGGATCTCACTGTAGGGAAATCTGTAGGCTCGGGCAGCTACAAGTTAGGTCATCGGAGTTAATGCTTTTTGCACCAGAAAGGTAGTTTCATGCTTTCCTCCTTCTTCATCTTTTCCTTCCATCCGTTTCCTCTTTCCTCTGAACTGATTGTTTTTTGCTTTTCTCTTGCACCTGATTTTTAGGGAAGGAAAATGCTGCAGAGAGATCAAGACAGGCTGGGTCAATAGGCAGAGGTCAACGGGATGAGGCTGAACAGGGTCAAGGGTAGGGTTCTACGTTTTGGCCACAATAACCCCCTGTAGCTGTAGACTTCTCCCTCTCTACAACTACCTAAAAGGAAGTTGTATACAGGGAGAGTCTGGCTCTTCTCCCAGGCAACTAGTGATAGGATGAGAGGGCAGGGCCTGAAGCTGCCAGGGAAGGGTTAGGTTGGATATTAGGAATCTCTTCCTCACTGGAAGGTTGATCAGACAATGGAATGGGCTGCCCAGGTCAGTGGTGAAATCCCCATCCCTGGAGGTGTTTGAGGAAAGACCCTTAGTGGTGGCCCTTAGTGCCCTGGTCTAGCTGATTGGAAATATTATGTCCTGGGCTGGGTTGGATGAGCTCAGAGGGCTTCTCCAGACAAAATAACTGTGATTCTGTGAAAAGTTTTGGGGAAGCAACAGGCACAAGTTTATCTGGTACAGGGCCGAAGATCTGAGAGGAACTGCTGAAGAAGGAAGGACACTAAATTGCTGTAAAGCAACACGGACCAAGTGAGAACCACATGGTAATTGAAGTGGCACTTTGCCTGCTTTAAAAACATCTGTTCTTAGTTTCTTTTAACCTCTAAAGATTCTGTCTGCTGAACTGGAAAAGCAGGCAAATGGCATCATGTGTTTATTAACACTTTTATCTCGGTATCACAGTGATCTGTATAAAGTCCATTTATAAACTATATATAATACAGTATAAACTATATTCTATGATATTTTATATTACAAACTTTAAAGAGAAGGTCAGATTTCAGACAGCAAAAACTCTTAAGTACATTCCCCAGTATAAACAGGACCTTATTGTAAACAGAGAAATGACCGAAAATGAATAACCAAAGCCTTAATAACCACAATTTTTGAGGGCAGAGGTAGATCTTAGCATCTTTCTGGACCGAAGAGACAGACCAATAAGGAATTACCAAAACCAATTTCATTTTACGGGGGTTCTAGGTTTTTGAAAAAATTATTTTTTCATTAATTGAGCATCAGATGTGTGGGCAGGACATAGGTGTTGTATTAGGCGCATGAGGGCCTATCGTGTCACATCCCGCAAGCCCGCATGCGCCTAATACAACACATAGGATGGGACTCTGAGCCCTTTCAGGTATTGACACACAATCAGTTTTATATACATTATGATGAGCAAAACTACCACACTAAAGGCATAAAAATCCTTTTACCATTGCAAGTGACAAATATAAACAAGCTTCGACCCTTTCCAGACTCCTTTCTTCACAGCCAGGCCAGAAGCACACTGCTGGCCAGCATCGAGGGGATGGCAGACAGCAAAAGTTTTTTGTCTGCAGCTCAGTCAACCCAGAGTATTTCATAAATCACAGTTGTCTCTCTAAGCCAGGCCTGCTGAATTCCCAAGTACTAATGTGTGATTTGTCAGGCCAGTTGCTAGCAAGGGGTCAAAGCAACACATCAGTTTGGTGAGTGCACTCTACACCTCAGGATACAGGAGTTTTCACACATACTATACTGTTTTACATACATACATACTGTTTTACAGAGAAACACCTCCCAAGCCAGCCACACCATCCTGAGGAAAACCTTTGTATATTGCCCTATTGGAGGTATCAGTCATCTCTGCAAAAGGCGAAACCTAGCACATCCCTCAAACACTGCCATTCCACTACTATGACTCTATCTCACTTACACATTAGGTCTCTAATTAACTGAGCATATAGAAACACTTTCTTTAAATGCAGCAGTCCTGAGCATCCATCCTCAATAAACTGGACAAAATGAACTCTCCTTGCTTTAAAAAGAAAAAAAAAAAAAGAAAAAAAAGAGAAAGGGGTGAAAGCAAGAAAAAGAATTAAAGGTATGTGAGAAAATGTGTCTCAGGCTCTTCATGGCTGATTGAACTAATTTACTGTAGAATGGGCAGCAGACTATCTTTAGATAAATGCTAATGAGGACGTTAATGCTTTCTTCAGTCTGGCTGCTACTATTATGCTGAAAGGGAAGGTCAACAGCTAATAAACCCAGTTAACAAGCCATTCTGAACTTCACTTTAGCTTAACACTCTTCAAAGTTGCAGTCATTAAATCCATAGGCTATTAGGAGCTGCCCTCCTGTTTTCACTATGAGTGAAGGCAAACTTTCAATGTAGTCATTAATTGAATTAACAGACTCTAATCCAATTTGATGTAGTGTAAATTGAAATGCACATAAGAGCAAGATGTGTGCAGAGGAGTTTCCCCTTTGCAGGCAGCTTTATGTCAAACTACTTTTGTTATCAGTTCTGCACGCCTCCTGTGAAGGGTGCTCTCGTGTATATAACCCTTAACACTAGCTACTCTTTGATATGAGTACAGTTTGCTATCAGAAGACAGAGGCTGGCAAGACAAAAACATGCCTTACAGCTTATTAAACTCTTTAGCTTTAGTGAGACATACTGGTACGCAAGGAGCTCAAAATACATTGCCACCATTACACTGTGTTACACTTCTTTGAAGTAGAAAATAGCACAAGCTGAGCAGACAGGGAGCCTTGGGTTGGGAGAGATGTTTAGTGAAGGCGGTTAGGTGGTAGACAAGCAGCAAAAGAGAAGCTCGAGCATCTTGTTTGCTAGCAAGTGCAACAGTTCTCCTTTATGTAGCGTGAATTTGAACGTATGGTGTGCACACTAGCCTTTGTCCGGGAGAACATAGCTGATGGGAAGCTATACAATCAGCAGTGCCTGTCGTATAAAATCTATCTGGAAAACATCAAGAAGTGCATCACTTGGCAAAGTCATGAATCACAATCTTTGAAAGCGTAATGGGCAAGATTGGAAAGGCTCAGAGAGCTGCGCCAGCTCAGACTGTGACCATGGCAGATAACAAACAAATGGCCCAAACCCACAGGGCTCTCAGTTCCAGAGTGTTAGCTATAGGTAGGGAGAGAACGGCTTAAATCCCAAGCAGGTGTTGAAGCAGGACAGCCCTTCCCTGTTACTGCCACTGCACCTAATCTGCTGTTTGAACACCAGGAGATCAATGAATTTTCCCAGTTTAGACAAGCTGTAGAATGATCCCATGAAGGACACCTTGAATTTCATAGACTGGTTTAGGTTGGAAGGGACCTTAAAGATCATCTAGTTCCAACACCTCCCACAAGACCTGGTTGTTCAAAGCCACATCCAACCTAGCTTGAATACTTGCAGCAAGGGGGCATCCACAGCTTCTCTGGACAACCTGTTCCAGTTTCCTGCCTGAACTGGCAATATAAACTTAGAACACCCCAAATACAGTACACTGAACCCATTTTAACATCTAACACTTTATTTGCTCAGGAGGTTGAATAATGAACCACTGCTGCAGATTTAACAGAGAATTCAGTCCCAGAGGACAGGAACTTCTCCAGTCCCTCCCAGAAAGGACTTTATTGCAGGGACTTGAAAATATCTAGGTTACTCATTAATCCAAATAAAACACAATGGCAAGGAAGCCAAGACAGTTATTCACATACAAAACACTGGCAAGTCTGGGATAGAGCTATTCTAAGCCTCCCGAGCCCAATCATAATATTTCTTTAATTGCACAATGCCTCCTCGCACACTACCGGTGAAGAACTCCAAGCTTTCACTATTGCAGATATGAAGATAGAAACCCACATTCAAGATGCAACAGGACATCTGCAGAGGAAAATGCACACGTACCCAAATCATTGTGTTCTTGCAGAAACAGAGAAATACAATGGAGCTTTAGAAACAGCTAAATATAGTTATTTTAGTTCTACTGTAATTAAGGAGGAAAAAAGCACGACTTCTCCCCATCCTTTCAAGAGACATTGTTCAATGTCACAGGGATATTCAATTATTCCATATAAAGAGTATTTACTTTCTTTTCTGCATTATTATTGTATTATCCACTATTTATATTACTACAGAATGAGGAGTAATACAGGCCCCCAGCTGAGACTGACGGCCCCCCTCTGCTTGCCACTATGAAGACATATGGCACAAAAGCATCTAAAACAGCTTTGTACCAGCACAGATAAAGGCTGAAAGGAAAGGACGGTTGGTATTTTCATTTCAGGGGTGGGGAAACGAAGGCAAACTGAGAATAAAAAGACTCACATCATGCAGTCCTCACCAAGAGGTTATTTTGACTGTGCAAAGAAACCTCCACAAGCTAATGTGGGCACTGAGAGCTAAACCCCAGCCATTCCACCCTACTCCTAGCACAGACTATGCAAAGGTAACTGACAGACCACAGAATATTAGGGATTGTAAGAGTCCTCAAAAGATCATCCAGTCCAGTCCCCCCACTAGAGCAGGATCACCTGGAACATAGGAACATGGTCAGATGGGTATTAAACATCTCCAGAGGAGGAGACTCCACAACCTCCCTGAGCAGTCCCTTCCAGTGCTCTGTCACCCTCACCGTGAGAAAGTTTCTTCTCATCTTTACGTTCAACCTCCTCTGTTCCAGCTGACACCCATTGCCCCTTGTCCTATCATTGGATGCTACTAAGCAGAGCCTGGCTCCTTCCTCCTGACACCCTTTCCATATTGATCAACATTAATGAGGTCACCCCTCAGTCTTCTTTTTACCAAGCTCAAGAGACCCAGCTCCCTCACCCTTTCTTCATCAGGGAGATGCTCCCTTCAGCACCTTTGTGGCTCTGTGCTGGACTCTCTCAAGCAGTTCTGTGTCATTCTGGAACTGAGAAGACCTTTCTGAAGACTGGAGCAATATCTGCTATCCTCCAGACCCCAGGCACCTCTCTTGTTCCACAGTACTTAGCAAAGGTGATGGAGAGTGGCCTAGCAATGACCTTCCACATCACCCTTAGCACTCACAGGTGCATCCCATCAAGACCCATTGATTTATGCACATCCAGACTGCTTAACTGGCTTCTAACCCAGTACTCATCAACCAGGGCAAACTCCTCTTTGTCCTGACTTCTCTGGGGTCTCAGTGTTCTGCAGTACAGACAGAGGCAAAGGTGGCATTCAGGAGCTCCACCTTCTCTGTATCTTCTGTCACCAGGGCACCCATCTCATTCAGCAGGGGTCCCACATTGCCTCTAGTGTTAGTTTTACCTGCACTGTATTTGAAGAAGCCCTTTCTGTTGTCCTTGACCTCTCTTGCAAGGTTTAATTCCAAGGAGGCTTTGGCTTTCTTAGTTGCATCCCTACCATCCCATTGGATGGAGAAGGAGCTCAAGTCCCAGGTTCAGGGCCAGGCATTTGATGCCACAAATCTTCCTCTTGTTGATAAAACAAATCAAAAGGCAAGGAGGAAAATCCCAAGTGGCCACAGCTACAGCAGCACATATTAACCAGCCCTCACACTTGTATTTTCTGACTGCAGCAATGTTTCAGCTGTCACTGCCAAGAGAAGTCCAACATATACCTGTAACTGTGAAGGTTCTGTCACATACCCTAATTCCTCTTCTTTCACAGACAGTTTTATCAGAAACATTGCAAGAAAAAGCACTTTAAAAGCCAGAAGTGACAATGCTGGGAAAGGAAGACACTGAGCTAGCAAGTTTGATTAAAAACTAACTGAAAACCTGCAGGCAAATCACCTTGCCAGGCTTTCCCAGCCCATAGACAGAGTCACACACAGACACAGAGTCACATAGGAATTGAAATGTCCACCCTACTGAACACCTGCTGATAAGAAAAAAACCCCAACACCAACATGGCCATCTGATGTCCAGAAAGCTTGCCAGCCCATCGCAGCAGACCCCTTCCTGCCTGTCTGGTGCCTCTGTACAGAGGTAACAAGCCCAGGGCAGCCTGGACCCTGCCATGCTGCACAGGTCAGTGCATCAGTGAGCATCAGTGCCAACACAGCATTCTGCTTGCAAATCTCAGTTACCAGTGACAGCTGGAAATGGTACCAAGAGTTTAGTATCTGGTTTAGGGTTTACTTTATCACAGCCAATTTATGGGGACTCTGTAGAGCTCCTAAGAAGCCAGAAGAAAGCAAGAAGCAGATGCTTTCAAATCCATCTGCCAACATATTTCTGGATAATTTCAGGTAATGAAGAAGAAATACAGGTACTATCCTTATCTGATAAAGCCCAGACCTTTGTTAAAGCCTACTTTTTTTAACACAGAGAATGTTTGATGAAAACATGTGTATTAGTGTAGAGAGTCTGGTTCTGTCCTCAAACATTCAGTTTTAAAACACAGCTGTTACTGTAGGAATTGCCAGCCCCCCAAAAATACCCAGTACATAAGGAAACCATATGAAATGCCTCATGATGATCATCACTTTCTCCTTTCTTCATCACAGAATCATAGAATTGCTAGGTTGGAAGGGACCTCCAAAGGTCATCTAGTCCAACCTCCCTGCATTGAGCAGGGACATCCTCAACTACATCAGGCTGCCTAGAGCCTTGTCCAGCCTCACCTTGAAGATCTCCAGGGATGGGGCCTCAACTACCTACCTGTTGCAGCGTTCATCCACCCTCCTGCTAAAACATCAAAACATCATCACTGTTGTTGCTGTAGAACACACAGCTCTGACATTTGCACTCAACTGTTTCTAAGGCAGGAGGAAACACAGTGACAGTGGAGCTAACTTTGCTGATACCTGCAAATCTTACAGTGGGATGCAGCTGTGACTCTCCTGGATGCTCAAAGACAGACATTCAACCCTTAACTATCAATGAGGGAGATTTAATTCCCCCACAGAGCTGCCAAGTGTCAGTCCTTGAAAAATAGTATCAATATTAATAGAAGACAAAAGGATGTGAGAAGCCCTGCTGGGCATTTGCCACTGGGAGATACAAAAGCTCACACTGGGAAAACAGGGATAATTAATGGATCTTTTCTGAATTTTGTGTATTGAAGCAATTTCCACCCAAGAATCTTAAAACACATTTCAAATGTAGTTCAACCTCAGGGAAAAGAAAAAGCAATGTATTCCTACTGTAGAGTTGTTCCATCTACACAGAAGTGAGAAGAAAAATGGAAATGAAGAAAACCATGGCACGATACTCAAACAGCAGGTTCTTGTTTAGCAGAGAAGAGGGTAATAAAACTCAGTGGCTGCGAGCAGAAGTTAGAAAAAAAAAATCAGGCTATAAATAGGATGCTAATTTTTAACTGTGAGGTTAATTAACCACTAGAACAACTTCCCAAGGACTGCAGTGGATTCTCAATTACTGGCAATTTTAAAGTGAAGACCAGATTTATTTATTTTAAAGATATGCTCCAACAGGAATTAATTACATCAACTCCTGCTGCCCGAGTTGTACAGAAGCTCAGTCAAAGCAATCCAAATGGTCTCTTGGCATTCTGGTCTCTGATCAGACCAGAGAGCAATCTAGAAGAAATGGGGCAAACTAGCAAGGAAGTACAATTACAACTGCTCCAGTGCTGGTAATGAGACACCAGTGCTGCTCTCTTAAAGGATCAACACCCCAACTCAGCATCAACACAACAAAAACAGAACTTGGGTAGCAATATAATACCATGAGTTCAGGATGCGGTTGACTCCAGTTCACCTCTACAGGGAACTGACATTAGATGGGGCAGCACCAGTTAAAAATGGATTTCTTTTGTAAAATCATGAATATAATTTTTAACCTGTAAGATGCATATGAGGCTCTTCATCCACTCAGGGGGTGGGTTTCTGCCTGTCTTTGATTTTTTGCTTGGTTTGCTATTCCCTCACATTATTAGTTTTTTCCCACCTCTCAGAACACTTAACTTGTAGGCTGAAATTCACTGCGATACAGTTAAATTACCAAAGAAATAACACCTGCTGGCTATGAGCTGGAGTTCAGCAAATGCTTAAACGACATCTGTGAGCCACGAGAGAGAGATGGAGGGGAAACAGGAGCAACAAATACCAGCCCTTTACTCTCCCATCCTGTTGTGGCAGCAGCAGCAGCCACTGAGCTTTGCATTCAGATGGCAAGCAGGTATGCTAGCTGGGTTTGGTTGGTTGGTTGTTTCCCTTGAATAACAACTGATTCTTTACAATGCCTGAAGGCTGGAGAGGGACGTTTCCTAAGGGGATCCAGTGACAGAACAAGGGGAGATGGTTTGAAACTGATGGAGAGAAGGTTCAGACTAGATCTTAGGAAGAAGTTCATCAGTGCAAGCATGGAGAGACTCTGGAATCAGTTGCCTAGAGAGAGTGTGGCTGCCTCCACCCTGGAGGTATTCAAGGCCAGACTGGATGAGGCCTTGAGCAACCAAGTCTGGTTGAGTGGCATTGCTGCCCCTGGCCGGGGATTGGCATAGATGATCTGTAGGGTCCTTTCCAATCTGAGCCTGTCTATGATTTTATGATCAAGAGCAGCAAGAGCCTCGCCAGCTGGAGGTGGCTAACATCCCTATTGGATAAACTGCAGACTACAAAATCAACTTAAAGCCAAAGCACCTAAAACTTTTTTGATTCAAAACAATTCTCCCCAGCTCCTCTGGTGCTTTCACAGACTCCATAACAGCTCAGTGACTTTACAGCACCTCCCTGCCAAGTCAGGCAACAGCTGAAAAGCTCTAGAACAGTATGCCAGGGTATTTTGTTTGCAGATTCTTTGTAATTTTGGGTAATAGTGTTGATCTCGATTCACTAAACATTTGTGTCAACTTGCCACATGGTTTGATTGAGTTTGAAGGCATTTCTGCTGCATAAAACAATGATAAATTAATTAGTTGTTATATGAGCTTAAGGTACATTATCACCCTCTCAGCTATCATCTGAACAGCTTTTTCTCATTTTTCCAGGATGTGTGAGGAACAATTTTCATCATTAAAAATGAAACTTTCAAGAGCCCTATCAGGAAAGCCCACTGGTGCTAGTAGGTGGTGGAGCATTCCTAAGTGCATTATGGACTGTATTTATAGGAGTTGTCTAGCCATTTAATGGGTTCTTGAATGATTTGCTTAGGTGTTTACTTTTCCTAAAAGCAGTTTATAACCTCTGCTCTCATGTCTGAAGTTCCTCTTAAATTATGTTGTAAATATGTCACAGGGCAATGAGAGAGATGGACTCAAGTTTTCCACCTTGGGCTTCCTTTTCTGCTTACCCTGAGGGATCTATAGTCTCTCTGTTGTCATAGAAATAGGGCGCAGCTGGCCTCAGCATCATGCTGAGTAATACCCAGATTCAGCTCAGAGTTGTAATCTCTGTCAGAGACACTTTCACTATGGTCATTATTTCCTGGGTATTTTATATAAGGAGACCCTTTCTGGTACCTTATGGGGTCCCAGCAGTGGCAAAATCCCAGGCCATCATGGTGGGCTCTCAGCTTCCACCAAGGTCAGAAAAACTATACTTGACACCAGGCATTCCTAAGATCACAGAATTACTGAGGCTGGGAAAGCCCTCTGAGCTCATCCAGCCCAACTCATGACCTGACATCACCACATCAGGTAGACCATGGCACTAAGTCCCACATCTAGTCTGTCCTTAAACACTTCCAGGGATGGGGACTCCACCTCTGCCCTTGGCAGTCCATTCCAGGGTCTGATCACCCTTTCCATAAGGAAGTGCTTCCTAATATCCAAGCTAAACCTCCCCTTGTCTAGATGTCTGTTGCAATGTGTATGTAAGGTTGGGAATGTTTCCATTTCAGAAGTTAGGAAGGCACAGAAAATTATAAGCAAAGTCACGTACTGGCTATTTGCTCCCAGAAACATGCAACAGATGCTTTACCAGCAACATCTTCTAGATGTGGCAGCTTGTGGCACCCATCCTTTTCATATTATTGAACCATCAAGATTGGAAAAGACCTTCAAGATTGTCATGTCCACCCGTCCGCCCTACAACCCCCAACTAAAACCCATCTCCCAAAACAACCTGTCTGCGCATTTATTGAACCCCTCCAGGGATGGTGCCTCTACCCCCTCCCTGGGCAGCCTGTTCCAAGACCTCCCCACTCTTTCTGGGATAAATTTTTCCTAATATCCAATCTGAACCTCCCCTGACACAACCTGACCCCATTTCTTCTTCTCCTATTGCCAGTCCCTAGGGAGAAGAGGCTGCCAGTCGCCTCACTGCAAGCAAGAAGAGTTTGGGGCTGCTCCTCTTCCCACCTCTCTCTCCCTTATTTATACCTTAAGAGTGAGAGTCCACAATGGCCCTGTCACCTCTGTAATCTGTCACCTCAGGCCCTTTCATCTATCAGTTTGACTCTTTTCTATGTAAAACAGGTCATTAAGTTAATCAGGAATTGACTACTACTACAAACACCTTTAGAATAAGGTCAAATTAAGATAAAAGTCCTTACTCTTTTTGTCTCTCAGCAACAAAGACTATAACCAGGGAGCTAAACTTGCCATTAGTGTCAGTGTGCAGATTAAATGTCATTAAAGGCAATTTGTCACTTACATACACACTTATCTCAATCTAATAATTAGCAAAAGGTCAGGCAGATAAACCCGGGTATTTCAATCCACAATAAATTTCAGCTGCAGGAAATGATAAAACCCGTGTTGAACCGTATTTTCCTGTATTTGTGTTTGAAAGACACAGGATTTATTCAACCCAGAAAAATAATCTATTTCAAAGGCCCAACTGGTATCAAGCCTTACTCAGACACTTTAACTTAAGCTGCGAGGAAGCCAAGTGTATAATCATGGACCAAAGCAAAACCCCCAGAGGAGCGAGTGCAGCAGACCTTGCTCCATGCTGCGAAAGCCTCTGTGAAATGGGTCAACAGGCACTGGCCAAACTCCATAACCAGAGTCACAACTGACACTCACTGGCACTTCTCCTATTGCTCTCAGCCAAGGCTGGGATTCAGCCATGCAGCATGGATGAATAAAACAGGGGAGCAAATTAACCTCTGATCCTTCTAGGTGACTGCTTAGCTTCAAGTGTCTACTATGGTGCCTCCATGTCAGGGGACAGATGGGAACGAAACCCAAGTGAGAAACAGCTGAAGATAACGTAATTCTTTGGTCTGGCATCACACAAGGCTTTAGGAAGCACCTAATTGCAGCTTTACATGGGCAAGGAAGAGGTGAGGATGCCCCATGGCTGGGCATCTTTATGCCCTCACTTCATCAAGGAGAATTTGCAAACCAACTGACAGAATCCAATCTCTACAAAATCTGCTGCACCTTTATTTGGGAAATCATGGAAAATCTTCTTGACACAATGCTGTAGCAGTGAGGTTGTGAGTTTGCTTTCGTGAGAAGCAGAAGAGCAAGGCTGAAGCACACAGTGAAATTTGGCTTATTGAAGGCAAGGCAACCAGTGAGAACACCCACTTGTGCACTCCTGCACATCCCTGGCTGCAAAGAGTGGCATCAGAAAGCCTTTCCATTGAAGTTGACCAATTCCAGTGTGTGCCAGGGTGGATATGGGATCATGGGATAGTCCCTTGTGGAGAAGCATATGTTTCAAATTAATCAATGCTCAACAGTGAAAAAATAACCACCTCAAAAAAAAAGAGAGCCCCCCCCAAACCACCCCAAAATTCATACCATACAGTATCTTTTTCCCCAAACCAAGATAAACCAGTAGAAGAGTCCTCGCTGCCATTGGGATCCTTGTCTCTTTCTGCCCAGATGTACAGATTCCTAAGTTCAAACCCCGTTCACAGACCACACTTCCCTTAAATATTTCAGAGTTTCCTTACTCTAATGACCATTAACAGCACATTTTCAGTTCCCTCCTGTGAGGGTACAGCTGTGCTGTGGATATTAATAACTAAATAGCACATGGAAATTCAGAGCAGTAAAGAACGAGGTTTTCTAAAAGCCATTTCAAGTGACTCTATTCATGGGTTTCTGGGTTTTTTTGCATATTGGCAGCACTTAACTCATCTTCAGTGTCTAAACAGCTACTTCATATGGCAGCACGATGGCAAATTGTCAGCCTTCATCCTTTACCTCTGCTTCTAACACAGCAGGGGGCAGTTAGTTAAATCCACAGTGATGTTGTGCTGTTTTAATAGTTTATAGCAAAGAAAGATGGTTTTCAGGAGTCAGACAATTTACCCAGCTTCTTGTCACAACTGAACTTCATGATTAATGGAAAGTCTATGTGTGAAACAAGTTTATAGTGCAGCAAACAGGGGGTTTTATGCCTCTGAGACAGCTGGAGAAATTTGTTCGTACCTTATTTAAATAAATAAACAAAAATCAAAGCAAGCGTCAGCTTTCAAAGTAACGACTAATTCTTCTCAGCATGGGACATTTTTTTGTTAGTGTAGAAATGCATTGAGGGGTCAGACACAGCCGTAAAGAAGAACTCAACCTCACGATTACAAATAGAGCTGTTGCTGTTGTGATCTGAAGGTCAACAATGAAGAACAAGGCCTTGCTGGGTTGAAAAGGGTGCTTTTGTGTAATTCAGGTACTGTACCTTCCCGAAAGGCAGTTAAAATAAAACATAAAAAGGATTGTGGGGGAAGGAAACGAAAACATCAGATTTCAAAATTTGAATCTGGGGAAGAGTCTGGGGCATCTGCGGAAAAACTGAGAATATCAAGGTCTGCTGGCCTTGAGCAGGGAACAGATCCAGCAACAAACATGAACACAGGTGGGCTCTCAGAGACTCACAGAGTGTGTTGGGTTAGAAGAGACCTCCAAAGGGCATCTAGTTCAACTCCTCAACAACAAGCAGGGCCATCTCTACCCAGAACAGATTGCCCAGAGCCCCATCCAGCCTGATCCTGAATGGCTCCAGGGATGGGGCCTCCACCCCCCTCTCTGGGTATCCTGTTCCAGGGATCCCCCACCCTCAGATGAACGAACTCTGTCCTCATGTCCAGACTCTATCTGCCGTTTTCTACCCTCACCTAAAAGTCTTCTTCATCTCAGCTACATGGATTGGTTACGTTTATAGAGTATCACTGCAAAATATCCCCACGTAGTTCTAAGTAGAAGAAAAATTAAATGTTATGAGAATCAACTACAAACAGCTGCTGGTACAGTGTCTATTTAACTTTAAGCTTAAAGCTTAACAGAGGATGGATCTCATATGGTATGGTCTACGGGTGAACTTGGGTAGAGTTGGGTTAAAGGTCGAACTTGATGGTCTCAAGGGTTTTTTCCAACCTACATGATTCTATGACACCAATGCAAACATCAGAAGGAGGACTGTATTCAAAGTTTTAGCAGCTCTTGAAAATTTAAGTGAGGAACTTATTTAAACTTGCTGTTCCCTGCTTTTTTTCATTATGCTTCAGCTTTACCCACATTCTGAGATAATCTGCAGGAGGCTGGTTTGAGGAAGCATAAGTAATTGGGTTTTTTCCTGGTGTCTGGTTTTCCAGATCATATATGGGCTGTATATTTTGCCACTGTGATCTCAGCATCCTGTAATACTTATCTTGGTGGGGAATGTATGCACATATTGGTATCCCCTCTGTGCCCAAACATATGTCTTCCAGAGATTCTCATGTTCTCTGCTAATATAAAGAAAAACCACAACATGCATTGCCTGGAGGCTTACATGTTGACACAGCAAAGCTTGGGAAAAGATTAACCCTTCTGCACCACAGCACTAGCAAAAGGTTTTATTCCATGGCTGTCAATGGAAGTGGATCAAGGGTTATTTTATGACCTGAACAATCATGGAATCACAGAATCATTAAGGTTGGAAGAGGCCTACAAGACCATTCAGTCCAACTGTCCACCCAACCCCACCCTGCCCACTATACTCTGTTCCACAGGGCTGTGGTTTCTACTTGGTTTTTGAATTCCTTGGACAGCATATTCTGACCTCTGACCACTGTGAAGAAATTTTTCCTGGGTCTAATTTAAACCTGCCTTAGTTCAACTGGAGGCCATTTCTTCTTGTATCAAAGATGAATTGGGAGACGAGACCAACCTCCACCTCTCTACACCCTCCCTTCAGGTAGCTGTGAAGAGCAATAAGGTCTCCCCTCAACCTGCTTTTCTCCAGACTAAACCACCCCAGTTCTGTCCCAACACAGACATGAGGAGGCATTGTACTGACCGTGACATTACAGTTTGCTCACTGCACGTTTATATCCACATGGTACAAATGTTCTCTCCCTCTAAACCGGTGGCAGAAAGTGAAGGTCAGACTGAAACACTTGGACTCACTGCTGTGCATCGCATACTCCTCTGCTGGAAAGTCCAGTGCCTTTGGAAGGACAAACATCCGTGTGAACAATGTGCTACCCCGCAGCTGTGGTCAGGGCTGCTCTGTTTAAAGGTTACAGTGATTAAGCACTGTGATTAATTTAGTCTCAGCAGAATCAATTCCACTCAACTACAAATCTAATCTACATACTGGAGAGGACTCTGCTCCTCCTTGGTCAGCATGGTTTTGAATTTAGATTCATTTTTCTCCAAGATGGGTGTTTTGAAAGATCACGACTACAATTACAGATATTTAGACAAAGCTAATAGGACAGTTCCAGCTGTGTGTCACTGCTGTCACCTGCCCCTTCAGAAACAACTGCTGGCTCCCAAGCCTCTTGAGCATCCTTATTATTAAAGGATCATCTACACAGGATCCTACCCAGCATAGCGTCCCTACTGCACCTGTACTACGGAAGGGAAACCAGCTCCCAAATTACGCATTTCTTTCCAAATGTCATATTTTTCCCTGGTTGATCATGAAGAGATTTAGACCTGAACATCAAGAAAGAAATGTCAGACTCAAAGTCATGGAGATCACACAGAGGACTACAGACAGCAGATTTATGACTGAGGTAGGTAACTGGGTCTACTCAAATGGGATTATGATAGTTACAGAGAGATACGTATTGAGGATAGTTACAGAGGAGATAGGTATTGAATTCCCATTACGAACAAACCACGAGGCTCTACATATCACCACGTATTGACTAAGTGGCCAATTTTATCAAAATGATAATTGATTCTGAAAAATCAGTGCTCTATGTTAGGGACGACTGCAGGATAGATCTCAACACCACCTGAACAGACCTTTAAGTTGAAAGAACTACAGTTCTCTGGATTTGCAGAGACCTGCAAACTGGAGAGAAATCCCATTCAGGAGACAATACGGATCATTTTAACAGCTTTTTTTAGTCACTGTATGACTGGGAGTCACTGGAACATGCAGACCTGGTAATTTCTGATTTCCTTTCTTAATAGTAATTTCCAAAATTTATGGAGACCTCAGCTCCTTTTGGAAAGCACAGGAGTTGAAGCCAAAGGAACTCCCATGAGCTTTTCCTCTGAATGGACCAAAGGGAGAACATGGTTGCTTCCTAGAGCTAAAACAGATTTCCTCCCTAACAAATTCTATAGCATTAGAATACCTGCAACCAGCACAACACAAACCCTCATGAAACACACCTGCTGAGCCATCTGTACCGTTACCTCCCTCACCTTACACTAGAAATATCTTAAATTATAAATACATCACAGAAATCTGATCTGAAACGCCCCTGGCACATCCTGATCCCTATCACGTACTTCTCCCTTTCAGCCACAGCGCTCTGCTGCTGTGTTTTGTCAATAGCAGCCTAGTGCAGCTTCAAATATTTAGCTTAACTTGATCTTCCAAACTGCACAAGAGAAAAGCCAGAGTCTCCTAACACCATTTGCTGAGCAAACAATTGATCCCAGCAGAGGACGGCAGCAGCGTCCTCCTGCCCCCTGGCTGGGCTGGCTGCACGCTCGTGTCCCAGGAGCCGTGACAGATGCCAGGAGTGACAGCTTTGTTTTGCCAGGGCTGTGCACGGCCGTCAGTTGGCAGGCGAAGCTGCGGGGAGATGACAGCTTCTCTGATTCTTTCATCAACCGATGTGACTGAGTGACCTTTTCCAGTCTCAGCAGCTGCCTCCCTTCTTTATTCAATCATGACAGAAAATAAGTCCCTTTGGGTAAATCTTGCCCTTTTGGTAATTTTAAATGACCGCAATTGTCATTAGGCTCGTTCACTAATAACAGTCACGAGCAGTGCCGAGCTGTTCAGCAAGAGGCAAAAATGGGAGAGTGAGGCACGTGGAAACCTCTATCCTGCTATGAAAGACTTTGAAATGCTCAAGGATTCCTCATCAGGATTAACATTTAGTTATGCTCACGGGGCTTTTCATGGCAACTGCGAGACCCCACATCATCGTTCATGGAATGGACTTGCTCACTTCTAGGTTTACGTCCAGGAGAAGGAAGAATCTGCTGCAATGTGAAAGGCCAAATGTATTCAAGCAGCTCTGTAGATACCGTCTGTTCACCGTGGCAAGGGAGAACTACCCTTAACTGAGCGACAAACTAAGGGTTTTTCAGGTAGCTTTGCCGTGAGCCTGCTTTGCATTTACTGTGCTGCTGGAGCTGCAGACGAGGAAGGAGTGCATTGCCCTCACTGTACCCTGGTGATTAGAGGTGGCAAATAACAACAAACCAAAAAGTTTCCTGCAATGAGCAGTCTGTTTGAAGTAAGTCTGCTTTGGCTCAGCATTTGCCTGCTTTGTGTTTGCCTTCTGCACACATTTGGGCAATTGAGTTTTACAAGTGCAAGTGTTTTGAGAAAAGTGCATTTCAAAGTTGCTCACAGTATTAACAGAATCATTATTTAAATCCTTGCAGAATTACTTTTGCTGAGAAATCATATCTACAGAGCTAATCGCAACACAGATTTATTCTTGGCACACAGCCTGCCTGTCTTGAGCTATTCCACTGGCTTTCAGTACTGCGGGATGTGAGCGCCTTCCACCTAAAATGAACTGTAACAATAAGCTTCCTCAGGGGCTGCGAGTGTATGATGCCTGCACAAGCAGACAGATGCCTCTCAGAGCCCCTGTGTGACAAGTCACATTTTAATAGTTGGAATAAACCCACAGATTAAAAAAAAATAAAGGAATTACAAACCTGAAATCTCTCTGCTAACAGGGAAAAAATAGGCTAAAATTTTTCAATACATTCCTGAAAATCATTTATTCCACTCTAGCAGAGAAAATAGCTCTGTTTAGGTCATGTAGAAACAGGGTAGGTAATTGCAGGTCAGCAGGAATAAGATGGAAGATTGTGATGGTGGCAGAAGAGACAGGGTAATGCACTACACCCTTGCTCTTCCCTGGCTGAAGCAGATCCAGTCATTACTCTAAACACTGCATTTTCAGGTGCTCCAAGGAATTCAATCTACTTTCTGCTGAAAGCAGGTTTCTCAAAAGCATGATTTGTATTCATCTCTTGCAGCCAATAAATGTCTATCCCTCATGCTTTGGGCATAATAGTGGCCAGTGGCATAAGAAGAAGCCTTCTGAGGATGCAGCTATTGGGCTGAGTTTGGTTTAAACTGGTTCTGTTCTCATTTATGCCTCAACTACAGGAGTCTAAGGACCATCAGGTTACTTCAAAGGGTAACTGATGCTTCAGTGGCCCAAATCACAGGGAAAAGATGAGAGATGAACTGTACCAGCTCTCGGGCAGAAAAGCAGATGAAACTTTCACAGCAAAGGAAATGCCAATGGGTGCTCTGTTGGTGCTCGAAACCTTTGCTGCACCTCATCGTTATTGAGGGATTACAGGACCTTCTGTACAATTGCTGAGCCTGCCAAGTCCTATGACTGCTAACCAAAATCCCCCACAAGCTGCTAAAATCTTCAGGGGTTTTACAAGACAAATTTCAATAATCCCTTTAAGTGCTTCTTTAGAATCAAGCATGAATTTGCCAAATCCAAGGTAGCTTATTCTTCTTAAATTCATAACACAACTAACTAGTGCTGGGTGCCCGACGACTGCTTGCTTGAATAAACTGGTGAACAAAGATAACACTCAAACTCAGTGTTGTCACATTTTCATGGGAAACATTAGCACCGATTAAATTCCTAGACCAGGAAAGTCTAGAACTGGCAGAACAAAAGTTATCTGTGAGTGGTTTTTAGCTAATTCTATCCCAAAGTAACAAATGCAGGAGTAGAGCAAAAGTAAAACACCAATTCATCAGGCACTACAAGCAGCAGAAGTGGATACACCCTATAGACCTCAGAAGAACAGCACAGCAATGATAAAACCCTGTGTGTTGGACAGATATCCTTTGCAAATGAAAGCATCTTATTAGTCATTCCTGAAAATCTTCCTTCCATATCCACTTGTCAAGTAGTTAGAGTCATATTGCATCTTGCTGAGACCAGAGGGATAAATGTTGTGCTATACTCCACACCTTACATCATGTAACTCCATGTGCCCTCCCTTCTCACAGCTGCTGCCAACGTGCACACACATGAGCACGTGCACTTTACAGAGCAGAAGGCAAACAGGGGCCAAACCTTTGAAGTCTGGTGCAGAATAATTTATAGCACAGATCCATATTTCTTTGAGAGTGAGGTCTGATTTAGGGTAACAGTACAGGCCTTAATCCAGACATTCAATCCTCTGTAGGATGGATGCCCACACCTCCCCCCATGCAGAAATACAGGTTTTGCCCAAGGTGAAATGTCTTTTCCATTTGCCCTCTGGATACAGCTTGCCTGGCTCACTGTTCCCATCCTGTTTGTCCTTACAGAAACAGCTGGGACTGGAATCTGCCTCCCCTGTTCCAATTCCAACATGGGGTTGGGGGGAAAGAAGGGAGTAAATAAAACGTGAGTTGGGTCACAGAAAAAGCAAACATAAGGAGGAGCCCCACGAGTCTCTTAAGGAGCCAACTGTGGTCATGGTCCGGAGGTGAGAACCAAAGGGGATGTTTCACCGGACTCCAGCTTTGAGCTTGATAATGCCATCGCAAACCTGACCCTGCAGGGTTCACAAAGCTCTCATTTCCCTGCTGTCAGTTGGAGATTAGAGCACTGGTAGCTGAACTGAGAAAATGTGCTTGAGAAGATCTCCAAGACAGAGAAGAAAAGAAAATAAACAGAGAGCCCCATGGTGTCACTTTTATAGTCCCTTTTCTGACAGCAGCCACGCATTAATACAGGGCATTTAGAGAAAACAAGTTAGAGCAAATGGGGTTTGGGCTGTGAGAGGAGGCTGCTCTTTTTCTCTACAATACAGACAAACAAAGAGCATACACCAGGATGGCTCATTACTACTTGTCTGCTTCCAATTACACCTATTCCTCTTGAGGTGATGGGACCAGTGATTGTACTAGTGCCAATACAGATAAAAATAGTCACCGTCTAGCAGTGTTTTCTGAGAGAAGTACAGAATCCTCCAAAGTACTGCAGGATAAACACCACTCATGGAGAAAATAGGCTCAACCCCCAAAATCACTGACCTCTCTGTCCAAGGGCCATTGTCATGCTCTCATTCGGTTAATTATAGAATCACAGAAATGTGTGGGTTGGAAGGCACCTTAAAAATCACCTAGTCCCAAACCCCCTGCCGTGGAGGGGGGGTAAGGGGGTACTTAATTATGCACATTGGTGCCCGCAAAACCTAGCCCTGGGATCCCGGTTTCAATTTTATATCTATTAATTTTAATGCCTTATTGCCTTGACAAGAGAGGGAACACAGGCAACATAGGAACAAATTGCGATCTCTGACTTCTGCTGCTGAAAATGCATCTGAACACATTAGCTCCAGCTACTGGTGTGGGCACCACGTCTCTTAAACCCCAATCAGAGCACAGACAACCCCACTTCATAGAATCGTAGACTGGCCCATGTTAGAAGGGATCTCAGTGATCACCTACTCCAACCCCCTGCCAGGGGCAGTGACACCTCTCAACCAGATTTGGCTGCTCAAAGCCTCATCCAACCTGGCCCTGAACACCTCCAGGGAGGGGGCAGCCACAGCCTCTCCAGGCAATTGATTCCAGAGTCTCCACCCTTGCTCTAAAGAACTTCTTCCTCAGATCTAGCCTGAACCTCTCTCCTTCAGTTGCAAACCGTTTTCCCTGTCCTATAGCTGGATTCCCTTGGGAAAAGTCCTTCTGCAGCCATCCTGTAGGTTCCCTTCAGGGACTGGAAGGCAGCTCTAAGGTCTCCCCAGGGTCTTCTCTTCCTTAGGCTGAACAAACCCAGCTCACCCAGCCTGTTCCACGAGGAGCTTCAGCCCTTGGATCATCTTTGTGGTCATTCTGGTCTCCGCAGGACAGCTGTTCAGGATTCATTAATCCACCTAATTACTCCCATATTTGACAATACCTTTGCACTGCGCTACACCAAAGTTTTAACTCAGGGAGATGGAACCAGAGAGCAAAGTTTGAAGTACAAAGGAAATCACACCACATGCTCATCTTCAATTTGCTTCTCATTGATTAAGGCAGACTGTCTTCCTATTCTGTTTGAGGAAGGAAGGGATCTAATGGTATCTGCTCATTTTCAGCTCTGAGACCTCCAGATCTGTTCAGCAGCCCCATAAAGCTTTTAATCTTTAGCATTACAGAACCATCAGAAGTGCAATTTCCCCAGCACTGAAAAGCAGGTGGAAATCAAAGGGAATGAAGTAATTATGAGGTTTAAGTACAGCCATTTGATGAGATGTAGAAGTCATTCTCATTCCTTTCTATGTGTCATCCGAACTGCCCTGGAATTACTTAAAACAAGCCATGCTTAATTTTGCTTTAGCAGAAAAGATGTTTTCTGTGCTACGGTTCCACATTAGAATCACAGAATGATTGAGACTGGAAAAGCTCCCTGAGTTCATCCAGCCCAGCCCATGACCTAACATCACCCCATCATCCACACCAGAGCACTAAGGGCCACAGCCAGTCTTTGTGTCCTTGAACACCTCTAGGGATGAGAACTCCACCACTGCCCTGGGCAGTCCATTCCAGGGTCTGCTCACCCTCTCCATGAAGAATAGAAGTGAATAAATAAGTCTCAAATACCTGCAAAGTTGCATCCAATTCACAGAAACAGAAAAATCCTAAAACATAGCAGCCCTGGTATTGAGGACTCCCTCAGACAAGACAGAAGGCTTTTGGGAATGTTCCTCACTCCAGTTCCACAGCATATTTCAAAGTGTGTCAGAATGCACGAGGAGGATTAAGCTCCTTATTCTGCCACCTCCTCCTCCCTCTTAGAGGGATGACACTGCTAACAGGATAAAGTGAGTGACAGGGTTATATGATCATTACATAAAGGTAGTACACATGCAAAAATCTTCAGAACACGGGGGAAAAAAAAATTATCAAAGAGGTTGCACCATCTGTCTGTGGAGAAAAAAACAACAGCTGGTGCAAGAAGGCGCAAGATGCCAGCCTTACAAGTGACAAGATGGGAAATGACAGGAAACAGCTTTTCACTCTTCTAACAGCAAAAGAAACGTACAGCCCGTGTTCTCGTGTTTGAAAACCTCCAGATGCTGCCCTCTTCTCACATTTCCATATCTTTGTTCATGCAACATCTGAAAGCTTTTCTATTTTTACTGGGG